>JACVVK020000058.1:1500000-1607500 GCA_018292915.2 Batillaria attramentaria
ATCATCATCAGTCACCATAAAGAGTGTTTTACTCTCTGTGACGAAAGTTTTTCGGCATTTAAAAAAAAATCAAGAAAATACAGGTTTGGAGCACAGAAGATTTTTTTCATTGGAAAGTTCAGCTCTTTCTTTCTCTAGGGATGTAACCTTGGCACTGATGCGAATCATGCATCCCACTTTCAAATCAATGACGCTTCGTCAAGGGACAGCTTGAAAATTGGTGTCTGCTGATTCAGTTTTCAGCAGACGCGTCAGCAAAGAGTAAAAAAATATGGTAGAGATTAAGAACTAACATATCCCCTGAAAACGTTAACAACAAAAACTCACCAAGAACCTTTCCGGTGGCGATGGTAACGCCAGACAGAAGTAACGCCACAACACCAACAACAACCGTAACCTTCCGGTTCGACATCGCGGTCCCTCTCTCTTTCTCGCCCTCTGCCAACGCGAACAACAATTTTTGTGCTGACTGACCCAGTCACAATCGTGATTCAGGCATGTACACAGAATCCTGGGGTCCGGTGCATGAAAAGAGAATAGATTAGTCTGAGACTTAGCTCACTAGTCTCAGAGTCAGACTGACTCACTACGTCGGGACTATTACTAGTATCAGTTTGCAATACCGTTTTAGTAGCCCCTGAAAGATAGTCGTAAATTCTCCTAAGGGCCACGGCACACGCTGAGAGCCTGCCGCAAAGAGCTCAAACGCTCTCCGAAGGATTTTTCTGTTCACACTCTAGAAGCGTGCAGTGACTGAGCGGACGACGCTGCCGGCTTGGCGCTGGACAATACACAAAGCGCGAACTTGAAAGCGCGTGGTCCGGGCAGCGGCCGCGAATGACTGACTGGCGTGGCGAGGAAAAAATAGGACCGTGTTCTATTCCGGCAGTCCGTCAGTGCTCCTGGCGAGCAGATGTAATTGGCTGGAAATGAATTTTCCGCTGCTCGGTTGTAAGCAAAATCGCCACGTCTTACGAAGTTTTAAGTTCCGTTTATTCATCTCGTACTAATCCTTTAGTCTCAGCTTAGTCAAGCTAGTCTCGGACTTAGGTCCTGGTCCGGTCTCCCTCCATTCATGCATCATGCCCCCAGGCTGTGTCGATGTAATACTATTCATTTATCACTGAGTGGTCAAATGGCGCACAACTTGAAGAAGACAAGAGTGGTGTCACATTTCTATACAGTGCGTCAGTTATAAGTAATTGTTTACAGTATATTATGGTTCGAGAGAGAGATAGGAAACAGTCACGCCTGGTGTGAAACCCAAAACTAATTACAATATGCAGGGGCGCCGGAAGATGTTGGGGGGAGGGGGGACAGAATCTCAGAGGGGGGGGAAAGGCCAGAGCCAGTGAAAGGAAGCACGTTGCCCGGAGAAAGTGAAAGCGGGGGGGGGGGGGGGGGGGGGGTGTCGGCGTTCAGATGCTGCGCAGACAAAAAACCTTTTCGAACCAGGGAGCCACTAAAAGGAAGGACGGGGGGGGGGGGGGGGGGAGTGGTTATCAGACGACTTTCTGCCAAGTCGTTTTGAAATTTCATGCAACGGCTAAACTGAGTTCTCTCTTCGGTGGGATAAGGGAGAGAGCAGGAAGAGGGGGAGGGGGGAGGGTAGGGGCAGGGAGGGGGGGGCAAGACCATAGTTTTGCCCCCCCCCCCCCTCTTGCCATAGTCACCTGATTTTCCAGGGGGGGGGGGCAAAAAGATACTCTTGCCCCCCCTGCTTGGGTACAGCAGGGGGGGGGCAGCTGCCCCCCCCCTGCCCCCCCCGGTTCCGGCGCCCCTGATTATATGTAATGCGGAGGTCGTCTACAATCTGCTCTACTTTCGCTGTCTCTAGTATAACTGACTTGACGTCTCCAAAGTCACAGTGTAGTGGTTTTGGAGATCAGCACTGACAGCGGTCGCCGGGTATCATGATCATCTTAAAGCGACTGTATCCAGTGTGTGTGTGTGTGTGTGTGTGTGTGTGTGTGTGTGTGTGTGTGTGTGTGTGTGTGTGTGTGTGTGTGTGTGTGTGTGTGTGTGTGTGTGTGTGTGTGTGCGCGCGCGTGTGTCTGGTTCCTATCAGCTTGGACGTGAAATAGTACGTATCTTTAAAGTACCGTGCAGCTATCTGAGACGATTTTAAAGGCTGCTGTACTTAGACAGCTGCGGTGAGAAGAGGTCTTCCGTATCCCCATGAGCCATCAGGAACCACGTTTATGTTATCTCCCGTTTACCTCACTCTTTGTGGAAGAAGGTTGAAACAGCCCCGCCTGTAAACTTCCGGCGAAAACACGTGTGCTTAGAAAGTCTGGTTTCTGTGAGGTATATTCATAGGTTCTTGTCGACACTTCTTTCACTGCTAGCCATGGGAAGGTACGCTCGAAAGAAGCAGCACAAAGGCGACAAGCCATTGAAGGAGAAATACAGGTTGAAACGAAAAACCAAAGACTTAGATCAGATCCAAGAAGACATGTCGCCGACGAAGTCACAGCGGCTGCTGAACCAAGAGGTTGACTTGGACAAGCCAGGGGCTGCCCAGCACTACTGTCTCCACTGCGCGTACGTTTCTCTCTCTCTCTCTCTCTCTCTGTGTGTGTGTGTGTGTGTGGTGTGTGTGAGGGTAGATCTATACAGAGGGGAGCTGGGTTTGGGGTAGAGAGAGCGAGTTTAAGTGCCGGAAGGGGAGGAGAGGAAGTGGGTATGTGTAGAGATTATCATATATATATATATTGCTTGTTCGTACAAGCCAACCCAATCAATTTATACATTTACTGACTGTTCTTTTGTGTCTTAGTTCATACTTATAATATGCTTCGAGGCCAGATAGTTCAGTTTCCATTTTATATATATTGTAATACATCACTTAATAGAAAATAAAGAGCCACTCTATTTATTTATTATTATCATCGGCTCATTATCATTGTTGTTAAGGTGTTGCCATCATGGGCAACTCCCTCTCTCCCTCTCTCTCACACATACACGTACACATGCACTGACATACACTGGTAGAGACATGTATACAGAAGTCTCTTCTATGTCTCTGTACGTGTGTTATAAAGATCACTTGAAATATCTCTACTTCTTTCATGTGCGCTGATTACTTTGAAAAGAAAGATGGATACATTAAGGTCAAAGAACTATGTAAACATGTCTTACACCTTTTGGTGTTTCAGTGTATAATTGAAATGTCATTGTTTATGAACGATGTGATGATTGTAGTCTTTATTTTTCAGGAAATATTTCATCAGTACTGCAGCCTTGAAAGAACATTTCAGAGGAAAACCGCACAAGAGAAGGTTTGTACATAGTGTTAACCCACGCTAGTGTTTTAGTTGGAAATGTAAACTTGAGTTGTAGCATTGCTTGTTTCAGCAAGAAGAACATTGCTCTGTCCACTAATGCAGCTGTTTCTGCATGTGCAGAATGAAGGCTTTGGAAACAGAGGCATACACCCAAGATGAAGCAGAGCGAGCAGCGGGCATGGGGTCATACCGAGCACCGCAGCATCGAGGGAAGGTGGAAACACAGAGCGTCAAAGAAGACATGGACACTGAGATAGACGACACGGACAAGAAGCAATGTGGATAGCACTAGCACTAGTAGCAGTCATGCTCATACATAGCTTTGAAGAAACATTATCAAGACAGTTGGTGTGCAATCTGTTTTGTTGTGTTTGGTGTTGGCTCAGTGAGTGTACTGCCTGTCAGAGTGTGTCTGTTGGTTTGATTTGAGGTGGTGCAGCATGAGAATCTGGAGTGTGCGGGACAGAATGCTTACTTACAGTTACACCAGGCTCACACTAACCTTACTCCCAGATCTCTGTACGTCAGCAGTTACTTCCTGTGGTCATGTCTCTCAAATTGTGTGATGCAGTACACACCATACCTTGTCACTGGAAAGTTGATCATACATGTTCCTTTCAGAGAGGAAGGCAATTCACAAGCTACACTGTCTGCAGCAGGGTAGGGTTTATTCTGCAAATGCTACCTTTCTTTTTTTGTGCCTGTCAAACCAACCATGGTCAGCAGTCTGAGTCCATTTGAGATACTGCTTTGTTGTCCATGTATCAGCAAAGTTACGTGACACTAGACAGTGATCATTTCAGTGGAAATTGGGTTTTTTAAAAAGTCGTGCAACTCATTCCATTTTGCTGGTGCAAGAGCCTCCTATGAACTTGCTGTGAAGGGACGGAAAGTTTACTCAACCCTACAGGTCTGTTCTTTCTTTTTTTGTGGCATGAGGGGTTTAGTGATGCTCCCTTCCGTGACTCTTGTTCTCGCTTTATGTGGTGTTGCTATTATTAGGAGAATACATGTAATATGATCGTGACAGCTTTGATCACTATTCAGTCAGGGCTGATACACGTCTGTTCACTGTGGTCATTTAAAAACAGCCTGTGTGCAAGAAAATATTGCAGAGACGCATAGAGTTACCTTGCGCCCAGAGGTAATGTATAGTTTCATAGGTCAGTTACCTGCTTGCTAGTAATTACTTGTAATATAACCTTCATTCATTCAACTGATCATTACTGCTGATAAAAAAAAAATAATAATAAATTGTGACAGAGGTTCATTTCCTTCATGTTTTACTGACTGATCACACACACACACACACACACCAATGCAGATAAATTTACATTTTGCATCTATCTTGTGAAATGGTTTATTTCACCATATCCTGTAAGCAATCAAACTCTCCCAAACACTAACAACCATAACTGTTCTAACAAAATGTTAGTTATTTGGGCTAAGGAAATAATAAAAGAAAAACACCAGAGGAAAAACTGTGAAACTTTGTACAACAAAAATAATTGCATGTAATGTTGCAAATTTGGCAAGGAAGGGTGTGTACTCCACGTAGTGAAGCTGTGTCAGTGGCACAAATACAGAGGCGACATGGAAGCAGGAAATATGAAGTCAGCTGGCAATGTCACAAATTTTTGTTGTTGTTGTTCTGAATGGGTGAAGGGGGGGGGGGGGGGGGGTCCTTTCTTTCAATTTTTGGCCTACTAATGAAAATAATCATGGCATATGTGACATCATTTTAATTATTTCAATCTGTGTGCAATTTGAAATTAAAAGTAACAATGCCAAAACAATCTCAAATTCATTGGTGCCCCTAAAAATATCCTGTTGTTTTACTGTATAAATTTGTATTTGTGACGCCACTGCTCCACTATATGGACACATACCTAAGCAGTAAGAAATGGGTGGACTGCAGTAAAAAAAAAAGTACAGCATCAACCCTCATTCATAGCTGGTTGGCAAAAGATCGGTCACACAGGAATAATGACCAAATATCTTCCCCATACATCACAACTGTTAGCCACAGCTAAATACAGAAAAGAAAAAACAAACAAACTTGTCTTCAAAAAAGAAGAGTAAAGCAACCATCTGCCTTAGAACAGCAGCAAAATCAGGCAATGGTAATTTAACCACATGATTTCTATATATATATATGATTAAAAACATCTTGCACTTCCAACACATTTTTTCTTGGTACACATAATCCAGACCTGCCTACACTACACATTGACCATAGAAAACTAAGTAATTTTGGGGCTAACTATGCACTTATTTGCCCCACTACACAATTTTTCCCCCTAAATCTACGTAATTTAGTGGTTAGCGTTTCGTCAAATCTGATCTGAACTTTTGCTCGCGCCGATCCAGCTTTTTGAACGAGCCTCATTCAAAGTTTAATGATGCATAAATACCCGGGTAGAAAGAAATTTGGCCAAAAAAAACACACACACACACAAAAAAACAACAACCACATACTGAGATACTATGGTAGTACACTGTAACCAGTCGAACCAAACAAGCCAAAGAATAGAATAGTTGATTTGTAGCTTAAGCAACAAGTTGGCACATTTCGGTTGGGATACGTTAGGACTACTCATTTGGCCAGGAAACTACTCGTTCGGTTTTTGGCACTCTCATGTCATGTTTGGTGGGTAGGCAGGTCTGCATAATCCATGATCTTGTTGAAGGGTAGCAAAATCCATGCATAAAAGCACGCAAGACTTGGGGAGGGGAATCTCTGTACTTTGTATATGTTACAGTCAAAGCTGGAAATTAGTCATTCTCCGGGAATGCCTGAAAGTTTGAACATGGCTGAAGAAACTTTCCGACAAAGGCTGTTTGAAAAATATGAAAAAAATCCAAACTACCTCTTACCAAAAAAAGAAGTACCAGGAAATCCTACTGGAATTGAAGGCAACTTTGAATGGAGGTGAAGCCAGAAAAACACCACGGCAATGCGGGCATCAAAACAGGAATTTCTTGGGAATGACTGAAATTTCAGGCATTCCCGGAGAATGACTAATTTCCAGCTTTGACTGTAACATATACACTGTATATGAATAAACAGTGGCAAACTCGACCATAATGCCCTTTATCTGTATAGCCCATACTCTGTGTAAACATTGTTGAAAGTTCAGAACTCCAGTCATGCCTACAGATACAAGGCATGATTTTCCTTCTTTTTGAGCATTGCCGGTAAACACCTATGGAGGTATGTCACACATTAACACTGATTTGTAACAGAATGATACCTTCACTTTTTTCTTTTATTTACAAAACATGAATCTGTATGTTGGTACCATTTCCCAGGTAATCACCATGTAAAGTTCTACATGATTGTGTCATTCATATAGCCAATTTTGGCTCGCCTGCTCAAGTCTCATCTGGGAACTGTTTGCGTTATCACATCCTTGTTCGCGTGGAGTGATTCAAAATCACTCCTCTACCACTCATAACATAAATTTTATCGCCAAAACATATAACACATTCTCAACACCATGTATGATTAACAGAAACACACAGTGAATTTGTGGATCTGTGTAGAGGAAAGCAAAGATGTTTAGTAACTTGACAGCGGCCGATGCCTAGCAAAATGTACTGAGTCAGCTTTTAATCATTTTCGCGAAAAGCATAAGCTTTTACAATTCTAATTTTATGAGACAAAAGAACTTCAACACACTCTACGTGCAAATAGCATTGAACAGTATCTCCTGTGCATTCGAGATCTGATCAGTATCTGCAAATGAACAAGGTTCATTGGTGCACAACAGATACATTTCTGGTTGTCAATTCACATTTCGCACGAAAATGGTGTTTGCATTCCAAAATGGTTGTAGAGGGTGAGCGTGGCTCATTTAGCCGAATCAGCTGTTGCTGTGCACAACACCAAGCAGAAACAAAAAGCTGTACAAAATATTTACATCATACGCAAAGATCCATCTCGGATCCAATCATGACAAAAGGCACATTCACACAGAATGCACTAAATTTGTGCCACATGCAATGCAAAGCAATGCATTAAGAGGTGGTTTCAGAGTTTATACAAACTCTCAGTACTGTACCTACTGTCTGATCCAGACCACATGATGTACAGTGATGCAACACCCCTTACCTCACAAACCTTCATTGTACATCACCTACAAACCTGCGTGCCACACATCGTGGCTGCAACTGTACCCATATTTCAGAAGAAAACTTCCGCGCTGTAGCAGACAGTCATTTCAATATGGCATGCACAGTTTTAATCTGTAGGCAGCAACATTTATTTGGTCACACAGATATTATCTGTTGATTTTTTTAAAAAAATCTTTCTGTTTTGGTGTCTTTTCTTTACAGTTAAACTTATGTTTACCCAACACTAGCCTCAAAGTACAACTGGTATTGATACATGAACCTGCGCTGACTACTGCAGATAAGTAGCTCAGGTTTTCGTACTTTTTCTTTTCTGTGTATGTGCTCTTGGTTGATTTTTGTTTCTCGTTTGGTTTGTTGTTTGTTTTGTTTTTCCAAGGGTATCTCCAAAAGTATACATGTACAAGGTATTTTGGTGACTGAGTGCTGAAATTTGACCACGTGTCAGAAAACTATATAAAAAATAAAGCTTGCGTGCAAGCCAGGGAAAAATTCCCCACAAGAAAGGATTCAACATTTGTGTTTAAACAAAAAAGAAAACAAAGCTGATACACAGGTGGGATATTTGGACATTTGCAAGTATTGGTAGTGTTTCAAAACATCAGCTTCAATGTGTACTATGGAAAAAAGAACTGAACAAACACAGACTATCACATCAAGTTCATGGACTAGAAAGGCTGCAGTTCAGTTTCATCGGTCTTTCACAAACTGTTTTCTCCTCCTTGAAAGTCAAGTACTCCTTGTAGTAGTCGCACAGGAAAACGTGGTTAAGATCATGGGGTAAAAATCAGCTGCAGGGATGGATTTACTCAAAAATGCCAATGAGACATTGTCTCCTTGACCAGTCATTTTTATGAGACATTTTCATTTTCTTTGAGACAATCAAGTTCACCTGCATCACTCTGTCACATGTCTGTGCCGAGAGCCTGTTCCTACTAGGCTAAGTGCAGTGACGTTCAGGTGAACGGAAAAGGACCTCTCGATTGCAGAACTGAGAAAACTAACGCGCCAATATTTTTTGCAACTCTTTCGAGCGAGAGTTCCTGGCCGCGCGCGCGGGTGAGCGGGATAAGTAAGCCTCATCACTAAAATTAGATCAGTGTAACAGACTCTATGACTGACACGGACAGCGCATCTCTGCTTCACGTTGTCAAGTGCGCTTGTGATGTCATGTTCGTGCGACATATGACGCATTTTGCGAAATTTCTATGCGACATTTTATCAAAATATGAGACATAGTCGCACGGCGCGCGAGAAAATCGATCCCTGCAGCTGGATTTATCCTGGTAGTGCTGAGCCCGGAATATTCCAGGCTACCTCTGTAGCTTTTTCAGCATAGGACAAATTATTTCAGCAAGACCAGGGTGAAGTAAAAGCTACAGACAGAGTGCTTTTATAAATATAACCTCTGTGTGTTTGGTGCACAGTCAACTCTGTTACAGTTTCAGTTTCCAGAACCAGTCAGAATGCAGCAAAACCCTCACTGAGTTTGAATTCACATCACCTGTACTACGATCTGTCGAAACCAGCCACTGGTGGTGGAGCGGTGCACCCCCTTTGCTGTCCAATAGCACACTGGTATGAACTCACAACCACCTTGGCTTAATTGGGGTCCCAAAGACGATGGGATTTTGAAGCTAATGGAGTAGACAGTGTACTTTTTCCCCAAAAAACGCCATTTGTGACTTTTGTTGATCCAGCAGTCCTCTAAGCTTAGGTTCAACAGAAGTACTATAGTGCATCTGGTAATGCAGTCGCCAACGACTTAGACAACTGTTTATGGAGCCACGGTTGTAGGCCTGTTGCAAAGAAAATGTTCTTCAGGAAGTTGTGACCTATTTATATACATATCATTTAACAGCCTGTTTTCTCTGTCTTTCCGTTTCTTCTCGGTCCAAGTGAAACCAGCTGAAATCAACATTTTCACTGCTTCTTTTAAAACCTGACAAGCACTTTTTAAGGAATAAAACTCACTTTTTCCTACCGTCTAAAGACGGTTTTAGGAGTACATGTCCATTACTGATCAAGATTACATTTGACATCATTCTCACGAGGTACTCCGGTGGTATATAAGGCTCTTCGATACTTTTCTTTTGCCAGATCCTATTTTTACGCAAAATATCACCCATGCTGAGGGTGTCAGCTATCTTAGACTAATATCTATGGTTGGTAAAACGTTAGGTCACAAGTTTTCAAACATCGGTTTTTAATAAAAATCACAATTTGTCAAAAAATATTCCCGAATAGCTTTGGCGACGACATTGCCTAACACAGTATACCTCTCCACAACGTGACATCAGCGGTGATCAAAATAATGTACACTTTGGTGACAAAATAAGCACACATGATGTAAAAATACCCACATGTATTGGGAATGTCCACACAGAATATTGGTTAAGTTCTTTCCTCCTCATCAATGCGTGATGAGGGTGGAAGATTGAAAGTATCAGTAATGCTGAACTTTGTATCCATAACCAGTTTCCATTAAACAAATTTTGAGTATTTTGCGTAATATCTGCCACCCACAAACTTCCAAGATAACAGTCTTTAAACGGAGGCACAGGGGATTTTTTTTTTTTTTTTTTTTAATGAAGGAAAATGTCCAAAGAGTTCAACATTAATACCCACACCAAAAGGCATGCATCATTTTTAGAATTTACACACAGGAATTCCTCTGTGCCTGCTGAAGAAGTCTGCCCTCTATAAAAATTATCCAGCTTGAAGTCTGGTGTAATACTCCCTCAGCAGATCGCACTTCACACACACAGTTCCATCACATCAGCATTCTCTCAAAGGATTCAAACTTGTTGTAATCAACGTTCTCCTCCACAATGAAGCCATAATGCTGAAAATGAACTGCACTTCGCACATTTTTCTCATCGTCGTCCAAGAGAAGAATTTCCTTGGGTGAGATTGTCACGTTCTGCGAGTCCCTCAGTTGCCTCACAACATTCTTTATGTGGACTTCCTTGCCCAAGCCCTCAGCAACCGCAGTGGGCACAAAGGTCTCCTTCTCATCTTCCATCTGCGCCAGGATCTCGGGTGTGTTCACCTGCACAATGACCTTGTTTGCCACCCTGGAAAAGAAAAATGGAATTGAAATTTAGTTTCGAGTTTATTTTATTTTTGCTATTGCATTATCCCTTTCTGGAAATTTTGATTACTTCCCCCAGGGCCGCGCATTCCTGTGATGCTGTCAGTGTGTTCCTCATGCGCACATACGCATGTTGTTTATGCAGAGAGTTAAGTATTTGATGCAGAGATTTTGAGGCTGCACTGCTCGGGTCGTGAGTTCGATCCCGGCTGGGGCCAAATATTTGTGCTGGCTTTTTCATCGTTGCCCCGTCTTTGATATCACCCTATGAGGTGGCAAAGGACGTTAAACCCCTAAACACCCTTGAGGCTGCACATCACTGATTTTACAAAATGACCCCCTAAATGTCACGGGGTCAAGGTTACCCTCAGGTCTTAAAGCTGTAAGGAACATTGGCTGCGCAATACCAGCATCCTACCTTGTGTTGAACTTTTGCTGTGGGGGGAAAGGTGGATGACCAACAGGAACCGGCCTCCATAAGAGGCCCAGGAGCCACATAAAAATTGGGTTACGTATCATAAACTGACCTGGGGTTGAACCTATGTGCATGTACTTCACTGCGACAGCAGTATGAACTCTAAGCAGTTCTTTCCCTTGAATTTCGATCCCCATGATCGATGCCTACAGAGCTGACTGTGAAAGAATTTTTCCTTGTTAAAGTCTTTTCTTGCGTGTATTTCATTAAAATAATGGTGTTTATGATGTACGTGCGAAAAAAACCCCAAAAAACATGTATGTGACATAAAAAAAAATTATTTAGAAGAACCACAAAGAGGGTAATTTTGAAGAATAGTATACAAAATTCTGACGTTGTGCCCATGTGATCAGCAACCAAAATGGCGCATTGGATTTGCATGCATATCCCTACTCGTGAAATGAAATAAATTATTTGCACCCACATGTGGGGAAGGAGAGGTCAAAGTGAGCAGGTGAGGGTGTCTTACGTCTCTTTGCATCGAGCAGAACCGAAAGCACCTGAAAAAGTGCGTGCAAATAGCTCCCAGAATTTCGTATACTGTTCTTCAGAGATTAGCACAAAGAGCTACACTGTGACACTCCCTTCATCCATCGTCATAATTTCTGAGCTGATTGATATGCAACATGACCAGATTGGTAAAGAATACAATGCATAAAGGTGACTTGAAGAAAAATATCTGAAAAACAGAAAGTACCGTGGGAGGCAAGAACTGTTGAGAGTTAAAGTCCTCTGTTTAGTCAGACCACCATGTCATTGAAAGGTAACTGACAGAAAAAGTATGCCAACCAGACATGACCCATGATAAGAAAACGTCTTAGTTGATCATTCGCAATAGCTGAATGTGATTTGTTACGGATGTTCAATGGGTGGGTGAATGTTATGTGCGTGGAACACTGTGAAATAGTCACTTGGCTAAAGGGCCCAGTAAAATGGCCATTATTGGTATTGTTACTTTAGTACATTAAGCCACGTTTGACACTTTATTGAAATGAAATGAAACTTTATTTGTCAACGGTAAAAGACATTGGTCCAGTGGTCCAGTTTTCATTCTTGCCGTTGCTAATGCTACACACACACACACACACACGCACACACGCACACACACACACACACACACACACTCTCTCTTAATTCCTTGCACATTTTGTATACAAGGACACCCTTATTAAACCAAAAATGTTGTTTTAAGGGGAGTATTTGTAACGCATTGAGTTTTTGATCTGTTAACAGTGCTGGGTTTGGTAAGAGCAGCTTTGCAGATCTTCTGTGCAAAGAGTTCAGCCTCTTCAAATGAACGTCATCTGAACCATCCCATACTGTCGAGGAATAATCGATATGAGACTTAATGTGGGCGTTGTAGAACATTCTACGAGTCTCAGTAGTAGTGATGGACTTCAACCGGGACAATAAGTAGAGATTTTTGGAGACAATTTTACAGACATTGCTGATGTGCGGCTGCCACTGAAGTTGAATGTCAACAGTTAGCCTGAGTAAGCGATGCTGCGCTACCTGTTTAATCTGTTTGCCGTTGATGGACAAATTTAGGGACAGAGGGGCCAACTGGTGTTTTTGGCGTGTGGCAAGTACCATGCACTCGGTTTTAGATGGGTTCAGTACCATGGCATTTGTAGCACACCAGCTTGAAACTTCATGTAAACTTTGATTTAGACGTTGACTGACGACCTCAATGTTTTTATCACTGAGGGGTGTGGATAGTTGTGTCATAATATGGCAAACATGTCACATGTGATTTCACTAGTAAAATGGTAAAGAATATACATGAGATAACCAAAGGAAAGTTAAAAACTACGCACTTTTTGGGTAGCACCAACCGGAGAAGCTCCTGAATTAAATCCATCTGACGATGAAAGGTCACGATGCACACGAACACACCTTTGCTCTGGGCCATCTCGATAAGGTCGCGCATGCATGGCCTCACGTGGGGCACCAGCTTTTCCACCGGACCGTCCCACTTGCCATAAGTGTGAATGTCGAGAATCGTTAGATCGAAATCGAGAGCCAGCAACTTGATGTTTTTCTTTATCAGCTTGGCTACGAACGCATCCAGAAACGCCTTTCCCGCTTTATTTTTACCGCCGGTCATACACCCCGCCATGCGTCTTCTTTCTTGTGGGCGATACTTCTCTGGGGGAAGTTTCGCTGAGTTTCTTGAGTCTGCCGTTTCTACACCGTCGTCCAAATCGGTTTACACAAGCTTGTAGACATGCCCCGTGAGGTGTGTTTACTCGTCCGAACTTGCAAACTTCAGAGTTATCCTCCCTGTGATCGAAGGATCTCGTTTTCTGCGTAACTTTTCGGTGTCCCGGTCAGGTCAGGTCATGGAGCCACCGCGGCCCCACGTTCGTGACCTTCACCTCGTCGGGTATTCCCGGCCGTTCAAAAATAGAACTTAGTAATGCTGATTAGTGATTGGCTGACTCAGGTAGTGGTGGTGAACTACTCGCCAGCTCGTCGAGAAGTCTCCCGTGGCTGTTGTAAGTGACTAAGATTATAAACTCGACAAATTACTCTCGTATGCAGTAGCACTTATTTATTATTGTAGCGTAACACTTATTATTGTAGCGTAACACAACCTTGTAAACAAGAGTGTGCTTGGTACGCTAGTGTTGCAAGGTGGGTTCCTTTCCAACGCGGAAGAAATGAGCTCCCAACATCCTGTTTTTCATCATGTAAATTTACCGTCAGCGTCTTTGTGTCGAACGATTTTGACGTGCGCATTAAGGGGGAAAAAAGGTGCAAGTTTTACACTACAGCTGTAGAATGAAGTACAGAGGAAGCTGTGCCTGCTCAGTCGTTGCCGCTAGTCTTCACATACCAACAGCCATAGCGTTGTCCACTGAATGTCCGGCATTCTGGTCAATCGATAACGGCCATAATATTCTTTAAGTTGTCAGGGTGGACCAGTGACTGGGTAGGCATTCATGGTGTCCAGACTAAATCATGACTATACATGTATGCACATTGTAGTGGACGGGACTTTGTTGCGGTGACTATATATAGAATGGGTCTGGTTGTGGTAGTGCCGGACATACGGGTAGGTAGGACAAGGTGTTGATTTTGATGATGGTGGTTTACTAATGGAGGCCGGTTGTTCTCCCCCGACAGGGTTATTCCTGCTGCCAAGGGCGACCCTCCACTGATACTGATTTTCAGCTCTGCAGTTTGAAGCGATAATTACAAGACATTCTGTACTGGCTAATTGCACTTGAAGTGTCGTTTCAACATTTAGGTTCCAAATCCCCCAAGATTTTTTTTTGTTTTTTTGTTTTTTGTTTTGTGCAGTAGAACTGTACCACAGGGACCAGACCTCGATTATACAGCTCATCGCTCTGACAGCACATCCACTATATAATCACTAATGGGCAGACATTTTCCTAGGCAGAGGCTGCACATACTCTGCCACCAGTCTCGCTGTTGGGGATTTAGGGGCTTTCAGTTCTCTTTCCAAGGTCTTTTGTAATAGTCTGTGCTTGAGGAAACTGAGTGGCAATATGCCAGTGAAAACCCTGGCCAGTGAGTTTTTACGTTGTCTACAGTTCAGCCCGAAAAATCACATGCTGTCTGATGCACAGCACCAGTTAGGCACAGCATGCAGACTATCTCAGGTTTGAGGTGGAGTTTTCAGGCTGCAGCATGAACTGTATTGTTACTGCAGGTATACAACTGCCAAAGTACACAGCCACGCTCCACTTGCGGTGTCCAGTACAGTGACAGGCAGAGGCACAGCTTCAGTGCTAGATCACGCCACAAGGGGCAGGGAAAAGAAAATGTCAGTCGATGAAAGTCTCAATACGTCAGACATACGACAATGCTACGGAAAATATTTCATCAGATGCGCTTCATCCATGCATCAGAATTACTTGGGACACAATATGGCTTCCGGAACCATTGTGGTGACTCTGTGGTATATCTTATTCTACGTACGTAGAAGTGTACCGTGTACTGAGCAGACGTTACTTGTTTGCGGACTGAAGACCAACTAGACAGCGCTAACTGATCACTATTTTTAGCGTGTAGTGCAGGTATGGAAGCGTCTGGCCAAGGAAAGACATATTCCTCTACTATTGGAAGCCTCAAGTTCATGAAAATATTCGCACTGCCAAAAGGAACATCTATTCGTTTGGCAAACAGCCTTATTACAGCTTTGTAAGGGGCAATTTTGCCCCCCTCAAAACTCATTTCGAACATGGAGACTTGAAGGGACGGTGGTGATAGGGAATGAAATGAATCCCAGCTTATACAGCATGCCAAGCCACCGTTGGCAGACTGTACATGTACCTTGAAAGCAGTGCAACCAGGAAGCCCATTACAGGTGTGTGTGTGTGTGTGTGTGTGTGCGTTGGGGGGAAGAATTTTGAGGTCTGTGATAGAGGTACAGACCGGATGTACAAATATATGGTGGATACGGAGTCCCTCCTGATACCCACCCACCTTATTTTACATGTACAAGGAAATAAATTCATGTGAAAACATACCGGGATTTTCCACATGTCCAACAAAGGAAGAAAGTTCTCACAGACACAGTAGCTTATGAAAGTTCACTGAAATTGAGCATACACAGTCATATGCATGCATATGTGTTATGACAAGCATATATATGTGACCTTCCATGAGAAAACCCGGCTTAAGTACAAAATTTTAATTTTTTTTTTCTTTTTGGAGCCATGTTAAAGAAACAGCCTTGCTCTTTACAGTCCCCCCCCCCCCCCCAAAAAAAAAAAAAAACCAACAAACTCCTTTTAAGATCATCATGATTTAAGGGCAGAACTACCTGATTTTGGCAAAATCTCAATATCAACCAGATAGCACCCGCTGACCTTTGTTAGCCTCTAGCTTGGAACAGCGGCGTGCGTCTTACGCCGGGTTTTCTCATGGACGGTCACATATATACATACAATTAATTGCACACTGTGTGCAATTGCATGTATATGCTTGTCATTTGAGTTGTGAAGACAACAGGACAGGGCTTAAAATCATCTGCCTTTTGGCAGATTTCCACCCTTGGCTAAAAATTTGCCTCACCCCAAAAAGTGTGTTTCCTCCTCTGAAGCGCTTAAAATCAAACCAAAATTCACCAAATTGCACAGATTTTAGTCTAATTTATCAAGAAGTTCCGGGGCAGCATGCCTCTAGACACCCCTAGCATAATGCGTCTGCATGGCAGATGCGTGCTTGTGGCTCGTAACTTCATCACTAAACGCTAAATACTTTTCGGTTTTTCTCATTTTGGATCGACTATTTTAAGCCCTGAATGATAAGTGGATTGCATGATGTACATGAGCAGGACAGTTTATGTTGAACAAATCATTCAGGTGTGACTTTTTTTTTGGGGGGGGGGGGAGGGCTAGGCCAATTAACATCATTTTAGAAAAGTGTTTGCTGTTGTCTTTCTGTCATTTCAAGAGTTAAGTTTTTTGTTTTTTTAAATGTTGGACATGCAGGAGAGTCTGTGATGTGCTTGATGGGCGTGGCCTTTCTTGGCTTTCATTCCTCCCAGGTAGCTTAGTAAGCAGTCCCAATCTGCCTCGTTACCTCCAAGGATTTGTACTGGGGATACAGAACCCTAACTATGTTACCTCCCCAGGTGTGTTCAGTCAAGCGCGTCTGATTTAGACTGGCGCACGACCTGTGCTTTACTTTGGCCAGGGCCGCGTTTCTTAAGGCGAGCGCTTCGAAACGTTCCGGGGCGCTTTCCTATGAAACCGTCTATAGGCACCTTGCCCGCGGCGGGCGGAAAAAGCGCCCGCGCGCGAAGTCTGAAGCTAGTTTGCCGCTAGCAAAAGGTCACGTGGTCAGTTTCTATGTAAACAAAGATGGCGGCGCCCACCGAAGGCTTCGTTGTAGTGGAACTAAGAAATGGCTTAAAATGAATTTGCGGGTGGATGGAGACCTTCTGTCCCAACTTGTAATTGTGCAGAATAGTATACGAAAATAATTTGAGCTAATTGCACCGGGCCGTGGTCGCCAGTCATTCAGGGATATGTCGTGCGTGTTTGTGGGGAAGGAGTGGTCAAAGTGAGTACGTAATGGTGCCTTACGTCTCCGTTTTACATCGAGCAGAACATGCATACTAGCGGTATATCATGCTCCAAGCCAGTAATTATTGCTCCTCCTCAAAAACGTCGTCTTCTGCGCTCAAAAGATGACTGATAACTGCGAGCACTAGAGTTTTCTTCTTCCTTTTCAACCTTGCCAACAACAGTGTTCGTGATTCCGCCGCCATTTTGAAAGCGCCTTGGTTCTAATTGGCCGTTTCCCAACGAGGCAAAGCGACCTTCGCAAGCGCCTGCGAGCGCCTTTCCGTAAGAAACGCGGCCCAGGCTAAATTGCCACCTGTGGTGTTCGGTGAATAACACATGACTGACTGACGTCAAAGGACTAGCAGGGCAGGGTCAGTGTCTAATTGTCTTGACCTAAATATTTCGCTTGATGGTCCTTCATGAGTCAGAGCTCTCCAATGGCACAGCCGCAGCTATTGAACTACTCACTTTCAGTCCTCACTGTCAATTATTACAGGGGAGCTATAGTGTTCAGCTTATGAGACCAAGGCTGAGGTCGAAACTGATAATGACCCAGCTTCGTGCCCTTCTCCACCTCCTCCCCCAAGCCCGCCCCCTCCACAGCGCCCCCCCCCCCCACACACACACACATACGTACACACAGCTCAAAGTGTAGGGGCTACACACCATATCGTGTCATGTACTTTGAATAACTGTGAGTTTTAGTTAACTCAATCAGCACTGAAGTACCAAAATCACGACTAGCATCAGTTTTCTGCCACACCATTTCAGTTTCCCTCCATATCAGGGCAGTACTGACTAACTGGCAGAGTAACGTTGTGCATGTCTCCCAGTTTTGTCAGTTATAAACCTCAGGGCCCGCATGTAAAAGTCGGGGTTAGGGAGTTTAGGGCCGGATTAGAGTCGAACCTCGATCGAACTGAACTAGCTCTAGGTTTTTTTTGTGGTTATTTTTAAATCAGTAAGCGGGTCCATTCCAGCAAGGTCACAGTGTCTATGCCATTACAGGGTGGGTGGGTGTTTGGGAGTTTGTCCTTTTCCACCACATAGGGGTGATATCAGAAGGATTTTGGTCTTTCTTTCTTTGCTTCCTTTTTCATTTGATTTTGTTTTGGAGTTTCTTTTGGCCTAGTCTGGGTTAGACCCGTAGCCGTGGGTTAAATTAATCTCGACTTTTACATGCGGGCCCTGGAAGGTACGCACGTTGGCTGAGGTCCCAGTTTCTTACATTCGGGTCAGCACAGTTATGCTCGAGTGCACAGCCTGCGGCATCAACTCGCTGTAGCAGACGACACGGCCGCCATGTATGGCCGCGTTGTCATTGGCAGCAGCATGTAAACAATACCATTCTGGTTAGTATGTACACGGTAAGGTTACTCAAAACCGGTCGGGGTGCCCTAGTCAGGATATCGACTTAGCCTCGTGTAGGTCTTGCCCGTTCCTGCACCTTATTTTCGCTGACCAAGGATTGCAACACATTGGACGTCATATCCGGGAAGGGTTAACCGACGTAGTGGTGACTAGGGTAAGTATTTTTGGTAGCTGGCTTGTTCACGCTGCGTATGCACCATCGGCTGGCTATTTGTAAAGGGAACGTGCATGCAAGGGTTTCGTCAGAAACGAACGGTACACTGCGGCGTTACTCCAGCAGCGCGTCCACCGCACTCCGGTAAGTCTCGGAATATTAGAAGTTTTCTCAGCTCAAGACAGGAGACGAGAGTGAAGGTTTTACCGGGTGGGCGGGGTAATATGTTTACTTCTCTAGTTGCGTACCCCGGGTGGCTGCCGGGTAAAGTCGGTCAGCAATGAGCAAACAAGGTGGTTCGTTTCTGCTGATTATAATCTCTGTGAGGCCGTGAGGGTCAACCGTTTCGTGCGATACCGGGCATTTCGAGATTGCACGGGCTTTGCGTCAGTCGGCCCGACTGACTCGATTGTCTAGTTCTGTCGATCGGGCGGGTTGACCACGAGGCAGCAGACGATACAAATTAGTTGTCTCCAAGGTATGTCAAAATTGTGGACGTCAGCCGGTAAACGTCAAGAGAGTCGGGGTGGTTATTTCTAGCACCTGACTCAATGTTGTCAGTGTAGGGGATGAAAAGTATAAATTCAATCTTCGCAGTGCATCCAAGTCACAGTTGCCAGGCGGCTGCATGCTGAAAGTAGTGTGGCTAGGAAGCTTGTTCAGAACTGAAGTTACAGTATAGTTTCGTCTGAAGACTCGGATTAACTGTCTCTTGTTCCCTACTAGTTTTTGTCTCAGTGGAACAAATTTTCTTTTTAGAAAGACAGTCAGTCATGATACGGGCATGTAGGATGTGAAATTGTACGTCGGATATTGCTTACCATGTGAAGTACAGAAAGGTATGGTTACTGGTCACCAAGTACTGTTGATGGCTGTTGACAATTTACTGCCCAGTACTGGTTAAAAGTCAGAAAGAATTTAGCTACTAATATAGATTGTAATTACTGTTTGTGTTTCTCTCTTGATTTTATGGGACAGGATCTGTGCTGAGTGGTATGAAAATACTGAAACTTTTGTGTATATGTTCAGTTCACTGTATTGTTTACCTTCATAACCTGTGAAATCTGCTTGATTAAAAAAATAAGTCCATACATTTACTAATCATTGTAGGCATGGGTGCGCCCTGTCAAGACAGTGCACCTGACTTTGACGGGTC
The DNA here is from genome assembly GCA_018292915.2 of Batillaria attramentaria. NCBI lineage: Eukaryota > Metazoa > Mollusca > Gastropoda > Batillariidae > Batillaria > Batillaria attramentaria. The sequence continues at coordinate 1,519,716 of JACVVK020000058.1, forward strand.
GCACGTGTACCAGCACATTAGATGGAGTAAATCACACCTGCTGTCGTTTTGTGTGTGTTTGTGTGGGTGGTGGGGGGGGGGGGGGTCAAATGTCTTCAAAACATTTTCAGCTGTGAGGGGAAACAAAATGAAGTCTTTATTAAACCATTGCATGTTGCTCTGTTGCAGGAGAAAAGTTTGGTGCAAGACAAAAGCATATCAACATTTACTGACTTTTGTTTCAGGTGTGCAAACTTTGATTGAGAACCTACATCAGTAAAAGTCCATCAGTCAGACCATTAACCATGGCGTCCCGTGGAAACCAGGGTTTGGAGTCTATCTACCGCATCGCTCCCTACTACTTCATCCATGTCTTGGACCAGAACAGCAATGTTACAAAGCTTGAGATTGGACCACAGACATTCATCCGCCAGGACAATGAGCGGTGAGTGTTACATGTACACAGGGCTTGTGGTAGATATTTTTTCTGAGGGTCAGCATGACTTCCAGCAGAAAAATCTGAGGGTCAGCCTACTCTAACAGACATAAACGCCGTACATTTCAGAGCGTCTGTGGCGACTGCTCTGACGATTGATTGCCGAAGATTGAAACTAAAACTGTGAAAGCTGTGCGTCATGCTATCAAATTTGATTATCACGCGACGCACTCCTGCTCCAAAATTTTAAAATCTGTGCGTCAGTAAAACCTCCAGTGATTTTTTTTCTGCGTCATTTCGTGATTTCTGTGCGTCAATACGCACAGTTTGTGCGTTAACACAAGCCCTGGTACATCTGTGACCACAACAGGAAAAACAAATCTGTGTTAAGTAAAAACACTAATTTCCTGGGTGTGTTGATGGCTGTGCAAACTGGGCTGGGTTGAGAGTGGTAACCCCTCTGTCACCATCTACCGTGTTTTGGCTTCAGTCAGCTTAACGCAAGCCTGTTTGAGCATGTGTTTTAGTGGTGTGATGCTAGACACCCCCAATAGCCGGGGTGGCCGAATGGTAGAGCGTTGGACTTTTAATGCTCGGGTTTTGAGTTCATATTCCGGCTGGGGCCAAATATTTGTGCTGGCTTTTCCATCGTTGCCCCGTCTTTGATATCACCCTATGTGGTGGAAAAGGACGCTAAACTCCCAAACACCTGCCCACCCTAGACACCCCCAAGACAGCTCAGATTGATCTATGACCCTAAAAATTGAAATATTAGGGCCTGTAACCATTTTCTTTATCTCCTAGCCATATCTCTGATTTTCTTCTTTTTTTTTTTTTAATTACTTGTTTTATCCAGTATATATACATACACAAAGACGTACGTGAAAGCCTACTTACGTACATACATACATACATAGATACATACATACATACATAGATACATACATACGTACGTTGTACACATAGATACATACATACATACATGTATACATACATACATACATACAATAGAAGCCACATACATACATATATAATCTATAAATGTGTGGGCAAAAACAGTATCGCACCATCACTATAGTGTAAGTAACTGTTTTTATAGACAATGGTCAGGTGTTCCGGGAGCTACAGTTCAAGGAGGACCGAGGGGTTGGGTGTACCGGGTATATCCATTCCCATCTTCTTTTGTTTAAAACAGGGTGGTGTTTGGGCCAGAGAAGATGATCATAGTGCCACCCCGGCACTACTGTGTGGTGGAGAACCCTGTCATGCGTGACAGTGACGGCAATGTCATCATTGACGCTGCTGGTCAGGCCAAACTGCAGCATGCCGATCAAGAGATCCGCCTTGCTCAAGACCCGTTCCCTCTCCACCCTGGTGAGACACTGAAACAGGTGAGTGGTCCACAAAGAATTAAAACTCTTGGTTGTAAATGTCTTCACATTACAGCAGGGCGGTTGGTGGTCTAGTGGTTAAGAGACCTGTCACCAAAGCGAGAGGTCAGGGGTTCGAGTCCCACTCGGGACACAGAATTTTTCCTTCTCGTATGTGGCACCGTTCATTCGGGCAGATCGTCGGGGCTTCTCTCCAGGTACTCCGGCTTCCTCCCCCTCTGCTTTGGAAATGTTCAGCCTTACCAAATTGGAAAAATAAATGCAATTCTAAATCCCGAAATTTAAATAGCTGAGCTGACCCTTCGCATTACATGATTGTTATGTGTTTATGTCCAGTGCGTGAGAGAATACGTGTGATTCATGTGAGCGTGCGTGTTGGGTTCAGTTTGTGGCGCTTTGAGCCAATTCATGAAATTGGGTAAAGGGCCTACACAATACTCAATACTACGTGTATTATTATTATTATTATTTAAACATTATAGTGGACTTTTTCGGAGGGGAGCAGCATTTTGAGAATAACACAGGATGACATGCATTGTACACTTCTCGTTCTCAAAATTAAGGTACACCAAAATTACATGTCATCCAGTTGTGATTTATAATTATTCTCTATAACTTTCACCATTTGGAACATAATAATAATAATAATAATAATGAATACAGTTTATATAGCGCCTATCTGTTTTCTATGAAACACTCTTTGCGCTCACACACACACACACACACACACACACACACACACACACACACACACACACACACTCTCTGAGTGCGGATGAAACGGTGGTCGGTCTACAGCTCGAAAGCTTGCCTAAAGAGGTAGGTCTTCAAATGGGCCTTAAATTGAGTCAGCGTGGGAAGGTCCCTAATGGTGACAGGTAAAGCGTTCCAGACAGAGGGGGCGGCGTAAGAAAATGAACATGACGACTTGAAGAAGAAAAAAAAAAAGAGGAGCATGATTTTGTGCTTGTATCTTTTCATGCATCTCACTATTCTCAGCATAAAATCAGCCTGGGAAAATTCTATTGTCTGTTTTTCCAAGCCTAAAACATTTACGGTCGTTTTTTTTTTGTTTTTTTTAGTATTCAGAATATCGTTACCACCACTGTTTCCATGGTGTTTACTTTGAGATGATTTGTTAATGATTGCCTTCAAATTTACAGTTGCTATTTGTGTTTTGTTGAGTGACATTGTCACATAACATGAATATTCATAAAGTGTTTTATGTCCTCAGCCTGTCACACCACTGAAAGTGGTTCCAGCCAACTCGGCCCTGCGGATGCGTGCTGTCTTGGACTTCGAGGATGAGTCTGGAGAGAAGCGCACAGCTGGGGATGAGTGGTTGTTTGAAGGGCCAGGTAATTAAGAAACTGATTTGAGAAATACTTGTTAGATATTTGTTTCTTTGTGATGCATATAAGACTACTCTCAAGACATTTGTGCTCCAAATGAAGGCAAGCGAGTCATTTACAAGTGCGACTCAGAAACAACATTACAGGCACAAGCTTTGCCTACCAAACAATTTTTCCTCTTCAGCTCTGTTCAGGTCACCTCCACTGACCATGCCAATAGGGGGGATTAGGGTTGTAGCTATGGTAATGGGTGTTTATAAATAAAGTCTTTTTTTTTTCTTTTTTAACCATGGACAGTTTTCTAAATGCTTATGTATGGATGACGATAGATTTATTAAAAGAGGGAAGGCATCATGGGCTGTGGTGGGAGTCAAGGCAACAAACCAGGCTTGCCACTGTGTATTGTCTTGGTATTTTCAGGCACATACATCCCTCGTAAGGAGGTGGTTGTCGAGGAGACAGTCCGTGCAACAGTCATCCGCCCTAACCAGGCTATTCGTCTGCGAGCACGCAAGGAGTGCATCGACCGGGACGGTGTTGCCAGGGTAACCGGAGAGGAATGGTTGTCCAAAAAGACTGGTGCGTACCTCCCTGGAGCTTATGAGGAGGTTGTCGACATAGTCAACGCATACGTCCTGACAGATAAGGTTTGGCTTTTGCAGTATCTCAAGTTCCTTCAGTTTAAAATGTGGATGATAATGTTGAAACTGAAATTTATTATGTTGACATTGTTTTCTGGGCAAAAATTGAAGTTTTTTGTTGTTTTTTTCATGGGCAGAAAGTTTTACTTTGACAAAAATTAAACCTACAATATGTATGGGTTTTGTGAGAAATTTGTTCTACGCCCAAGCTGTGCACCACAGCTGATCAAAATCTAACATTGCATGCTTGATATTGCATTTCATCTAACTGTAAAATACTCTGGTGATACATGTACCAATATCCATTCTCAGTTAGCCCACAAAACAGTCTGTTTATATTGCAGAAAGCATTGCATTTGCGAGCGCTGAGGACCTACAAAGACGACTTTGGTGTTGTTCGCAAGAACGGAGAGGAGTGGTTGATTACTTTTAAGGACACAGAGACACACATCCCCAACGTTTATGAAGAGGTAGGTTCTGAATGACTTTCACTTTCACCAGCTGTAAGAACCAGTCATGAAAAACTGGTCACAGGCTGCTGAAGGCCAGTTTTTGACACAGGATTTGGCCTGGTGGTTAAGGCATCTGCTACAGGTCTTGGGGCGCAGGTTTGAATCCCTGGTGGGCAGAAATTTTGCTGGATTTTGCCATACCAATTTGAGTCAGATCTTGGTGCAGACTTGTTTACGGTGCCATCCTTGCCTTCCCACCAATAACAGTAATGTTGGTATGGTCTGTGGCCACCATTCAGCACAGACTGACTGATAGATCTGTAACTAAACTCGATATCGTTCTCACTTCAGCATGAATTTTACTATTTATCATTTTACTAACTATTTATCATTCAGTTTTCTAAAATCTGGTTTAACCTTCAAGTACGGTCATCGCATTGGCATCCTGATTTTCTTGTGCTCAGGTGATCGGGGTGGTGTCAATCACAACACTCAGCAACCGCCAGTACTGCGTTGTCCTTGACCCCTGTGACAGCACTGGTCGACCTCAGCTTGGACAGAAGAAACTCATCAAGGTAACTGTTTTTCTCATCTTCTTTTGTTCATATGCCATCTCCTCATGTTCATTTCAGCCTTGGTACTTGTAGGATTTGTTGAACGTGACTGTGCTACCTTCCGTATGGTTATTAAAATTACTATGTATCTTCTTCTTGATCACAAAAATAACACACACACACACACACATAGCACCCCCACCAAAAAAAAACAAAAAACTCAACAAAACAAACAGCAAAAATTTAAGAAACTCATGCTGGCGTATGGGAGATAACTATGCCAGGAAGGAAATGGGAAGTTTGAGCTACAGATCGCAGCACAGAAATAGAAAAAGAAAAAATGGTAGGAAAGAGAGGGTGGGGCAGGTAATTAATCAGAACTGAGAGGAGGCAAAACTGGAAAACTTCCCATCACGTGTTCATTTCCTGGTTTTTTTTTTCCCCCTCCGTAAATCCCAGACTGTGTGATGACATTTGCAGGGTGAGAAAGCTTTCTTCCTGAGGCCCGGTGAACGCCTTGAGAAGGGAATCCAGAACGTCTATATTCTTGGGGAGGACGAGGGCGTCATTCTGCGAGCCAACGAACAGTTCAAAGATGGGGTAAGGTTCTGATTACTGCACAATTGTCTAGTTTGCCTGTCAGGTCACTGTTTGTGTGTGTGTGTGAAGTGTTCAGGGTTTTTTGTTAAAAAATTTTTCTGTCATGAGGGGTTTGTTTTGTGTTTTTGTTGTGTTTTGTGTCTGGCTTTTCATGGTTTGAGGTCTACATAGTCTCCTTGTTGTTTTGGTTTGTTTTTGTTTTTGCTGGGTGGGGAGCGGGTCTTCTGCAGTAATACTTAAATGGGTATATGGTCACAAGTCTGGTTTAGCGTTGACAGGCACCATAGTCACTTCTGTTTTTTTCTTTATTAAAAAAAAATCAGATTTTTCTAGTTTTTTTGTGTTTTGTTGTTGTTGTTTTGCATTAGACTGTACGGAAATCATATGAAAAAAAATGAGTAAGCTAGGTGTCCGTGTAATGTCTTTTTTTTTCTGAACATTGTTCAGTTTCTTGAACGAAAGAAAGATCAAGTAAGTCAGCGTTCCTAAACAAACACCTAAACAAAATGATGGTTTGGCACATTTCAATTTCTATACTAATTAGTCACTGCTTATACTCACAAGTGTCTTTTAAGAACTCCATGTTTTGAAGGAAAAATGTTTGTTTGTTTGTCAGTGTGTTTAGAGACATACATAAGAGTTTGTATATCTGTGGCATGCTGCCTTCACCTAGTGCTTATTTTTCTATGCAACTTGCTCAGACCATCAGTTGCAGTGTTTAATATATTTGACCTAGAACAGGAGACATGATTGTTTCATCTTATCGGCTTTTTGTCTTAACTCAGCAGTATTAATGTTCTGCCTAAAATTGACTGAGATTGCTTAATGATGAGTCTCAACAAATTACTAAACGCTTGAAGTGTGCATGTGTGGTGTTTCACAAGATATGTACTCTTTATATTTCCATGTGTTGTGACGCCCTTAAAAGGCAGGCATTCTGTGGAGAATACCAATTATTATTCATTAGTAATTAATAATAATAATAATAATACATGGCTTTTATTGAGCGCCGTTCTCCCGCTTCAAGGACTCACTGCGCTTAAAGAGCACACACACACACACACACACACACACACACACACACACACACACACACACACACACACACACACACACGCTATTTACATCCCCTCCGCTTACATACAATTTGGCGGTGAAACAAACTCATGATGCACTGAGGCTTAACAGAGGTTTAGCTGTCAAAGGCTTGGCGGAAGAGATAGGTCTTCAGATGCGATTTAAACAGAGGCAGTGAGGTCTGAAGGCGGAGTTCGATTGGCAAGGAGTCCAGACAGTGGTGGCACATATACCACAGAAATATGCTGCTTGCAGGAAGTGGAAACCAGTGAAAGGCCTAGCAATGCATTTGGAAAATTGTAGGAAAGTTTAATTTTAAAGGGGAAGTCCACCCAAAAGCAAAGTTGCTCTCTATCCCTTTGTATCGATGTTCTTAACCATTCCATGCCTAAAATAGTGACTTTAATGCATCTATTTACTCACAAATGCGCCGAAAAGACCTTCTATTTTCACTTCTAGGCGGCCGCCATTTTGCCACTCTCTCTAGTGGCGGAAATAAAATTAGTTCGGTCGCGTGACGTCACCCGCGCTGCTGCCAGAGCGTGGTAGCAGACGATACCTGCAGTACACAGTTTGCGAAAGCAGGTGTGTCTGTGAAATCAGTTCCAAGATGGTTCAGTGCAAAGCGTTTGGCTGCTTTAACCAACAGGGCAAATGCCATAATGCGGACGGGAGCCATCATAGCCTTTTCGTGTTCCCGGACCCGAGGAAGTCCAGAGAAAGGCGAAAACTGTGTGCCGGGGCCAAGTGGCTAAAGAATCTAAGGAATGCGAACCTCCCTTTCCGCGTGCAAGACTACACGTGGTGTGCCAGTCACGGTGTCTGCGAGGACCATTTTACAAGAGACTGTTTTCAGGACGACACGTATTTGCAAACGATGTTGCTGCCTTTTCAAACACGCATCTCTCGCACCTGCATTCAGTCGCATCGCTTTCTCCGTCTTCCTCCCCGCCGCCAGTCCTCACCACCCGATTCCTCAGTTCTTCCTCCGAATATTCGGGCTCAAAATTGTAAGGGAGTAATCCAAGATCCATTCTTTCAGAATATTGGTGTGTTATATAGGAGACGGAAACGAAAAAGGAGAAGAAAACAAGAGGAATCGGAGCGTGTGAAGTGTGTTCTGTGTTCCTCACGGCAAGCGTTGTGTCTGCGAGCGAGTCAGTGCCAGCGCTAAGGCGGCCCGGCACCTACAGCGCGGATGACGTCACGCGCCTAGCGAATATATCAGCCTACTTGCTCCTATGTTTTGAACAGGCTAGCGGCTAAATAAAGCTTTGTTTTTCAAAGTTTTGGGGCTGTGCATTATAAGAACACCCAAAGCTACCATATAAAACCAGGTTAGGTCTTGGGTGGATTTCCCCTTTAAGGGAAGAGTACTTTTTAGTCATGTGATTCATCAATGCAAGCACAGTACTATGCATGCGTTTTCTTTCTTTAAAAAGTCAGATGAATTATTTCTGCAGCAGGAGAGAATAAAACTTGGCCGTTTCGTCAAATGTAACATCCTTTTGACCTCATTTTCTCATTCTAATTTAACATTTTGCCATTTGTTTTGCTGTTTACTTTCAAGGCTGAAAATGCTTTTACCTCCTCATTAATCTTTTCAAAGTGAAATGTGTCAAGACCACTCAGTTTTGTAAAGTATTTTATTGTTGGACTAGAAACGTCCACAAGATGTCGACACCATGGCAGGCTCATGACCATATACAGTATCATGAATGTATGTATGTGTTAGCACAAATGGATTAACTCTTTGACATCGCGAGCTTGGCCAGTGACCTACTTCCCTGCAGACGCGCATGCAGCTGCTGGCCGTTTAGGATGACGCGAATCGGTTCGCGACTCGGTGCCTACGGCTGTTGAGAGTGACGCGAGCCGGTTCGCGTCCCGATGCGTAAAGGTTAACTCTTTCAAAACTAAGTAGTGCATATCTGGTCCAGCACTGCAAAGCGTTTGAGCCCAAGGGACCACATAAGCGGTCTGGGTCGCACACTCCACGTGACCTGTCCACGATGGATTGCAAACAACCAGACCACGAATGTGGTCCTTCGTCTTCGGATTTTGTGCGGGGTGGGATGTGCTGTCCTTGGTGTGAAAAGAGTTGACTGTGATGATGATTGCATTTTCTGTTTTACTAACCGCACCAAATGCCTAGTGTGAATGAGAATGAGAGCTGTTGAGTCAAGTGTATAAATTTCACAGCAGGTCACGTTGGACTTTCAGTGCTCGGGTCGTGAGTTCGAATCCCGGATGGGGCCAGATATTTGTGCTGGCCTTTTTCTCGTTGCCCCGTCTTTGATATGACCCACCAGAAGGACGTGAACACCCACCCACACTCACAGCAGTTCATTACCATGGTGCATAATTTGAGTTCTTAAAAAGCTTTTTCGCCTGCAGACTGTGGAGCGACGACCCGGAGACCGATGGATGATCCGTGGGCCTGTGGAGTACGTGCCTCCGGTGGAGGTCGAGGTCCTGATGAAACGCCAGGCTATCCCTCTGGACGAGAACGAGGGCATCTACGTCCGTGACATCAAGTCTGGCAAGGTATGTATATTTATATTTATTTACTGCTTATTAGTTTTGTTAACTCAGATTTGATTATATTGTGTTGGCACATTTGTGTGTGTGTGTGTGTGTGAGTGTGTGTGAGAGAGAGAGAGAGAGAGAGAGGGATTGTGTGTGTGTGTGTGTGTGTGTGTGTGTGTGTGTGTGTGTGTGTGTGTGTGTGTGTGTGTGTGTGAGTGAGAGGGCAGATACTGAGTGGAGGTGGGTTTAGGGTAGAGAGAGCAAGTAGAGATGCGGGAGGGGGAGGAGAGAGGGTGGGTGTACAGAGATTATCATAACTGCTTGTTCGTAACTGCACAAGCCAGTTCAGTCTGTGTATAAATTTACTGACTCTTCTTTTGTGTCTTCATGTCTTCATACTCATAATATGCTTTGAGGCCAGACAATTTTCCACTTCATGTACAACGTTTAATAGAAAATAAAGAGCCACTGTATTTATTCATTCATTTATTTATTCTTATTTTTGTCATTGTTTTTATTGTCGTTAAGGTGCGCGCCATCACGGGCAACACCTACATGCTGAATCAAGACGAGGAGCTTTGGGAGAAGCATCTGTCGCCAGTTGTTGAGAGCCTTCTTACTGGGGCCAAGGATCCACTGGCTGACCGCAGCGATCGCTCAAGCAAGGAATCGGTACCGTCAAGAATGGAAATATCACTCTCACGCACACAGGAGGCATGCACGCATGTGCACAACCTCTCACACCTTCGCACTTTCTGTCTTCCAATTCTTGAACACAATTTATCCTCAACAAATATTTTCCGTTTACAAAAATGTATATATACATACCAAATAAATTCACCCACAGCATTGTATAAAATATCATTATAATCTCATATGGCATCCCCATTACAGTGTATGAAAATCCAACAACTGAATATAGGCACTTATTTATGACAGCTGAAGGACCCTATCCTTGTATGTGCTGGTATCAAATTGTCCTTGCATATCGCAGGCGGCATCGGTGTCAACGGGTACATGTCGGTTTAGCGAGATCGACCCAAATGCTCACATAACTTCTAAAATCCCATAGCAAGAGTCAGGTTCTTAAACTTGCATGTGTCTTACGGGTGTGTGAACACCCACACAACCCACGAATGTACCCGGTTTACATGGCACATAGGCCCACCTGGTAAATGGATAACTTAATCCACATTCACACCTCATTAACACTTTTTTTTCTTTCCATTACAGGGACCTGCCAAGCCTCGCGACAAGACGAGAGTGGTCAGCTTCCGCGTCCCCCACAATGCAGCTGTGCAGATCTACGACTACAAGGAGAAGAAGGCTCGGTACGTTTTGAGGGGGGGGGGGGAGGGAACAGGGCTTTATTTATATCCATGGAAACCGAAACATAACTGTATAATTATACCAAATGTCCTGGCTGATGGTAAAAGTGCAGAGCATTTGTCCTGAATATTGTTCACTGTGGTGCAGAAATGATTGGATATACATGTATGTTACGTGGTGAATGTTCGAAGAGCCCGTCGTCTTACTGAGGGATATGGTGACAGTCAGGCACACACTCTTCATGTAGCGAGTTCTTATACTGACTGTGGAAGAAGTCTCATTCACTCACAAAAAGACTCGTGAACGCGTAGAAAAGTTACAGCTGTGTGGAGTTTATTACAGCACGACTCTAGTGTCACACTGCACGCTCAAGCTTCGCACATATGAGCTTCTCTCGTGCACTCGCACACACACAAACATCTCAGAGTCCTATATACAGTCATAGCATTCTAGCACATTCTGAACCTCTATTATGAAAGAACCAATCAAAAAATCAGAATGTAAATCACCCCATTACTGTTTTAAAACTGAGAAGAATCCAGAATTATCGAGTACACGCCCGCCGAATCGAGGCGCGTTATATAACACCTAATAGTAAACAAGTCATAACAAAGCGATTTGCATGAGATTTCCGGGAGACTCGGACCTTAGGGAGCTGGGCGAAGGGGTAGCACTGACTTAAGACGCTGTTAGGGGGAAACTGTGCTTGTATCAGAACGTGATCTCAGATCTGCAGATCCCACCACAGAAAATCAAGCAAAAATTAGCTGTAGTCTAATGTTGCGTCAAAATGATGTTAGATTAGAGCAAACATACTTCTGAGCCAAATGCAACAAGTCATTACATCTTTGTCTAATTTCTTTGTTCAGCGTGATTTTCGGGCCTGAGTTGGTGATGCTGGGACCAGACGAGCAGTTCACGCTGCTGAGCCTGTCCGGCGGCAAGCCCAAGAAACCCAACCAGATCAAGGCCTTGTGTCTCCTGCTGGGTCCAGACTTCTGTACAGACATCATCACCGTGGAGACCGCTGACCACGCCCGCCTCTCCCTGCAGCTGTCATACAATTGGTGAGGGTTGTTTGTCTGGTGGTGGTTGTTTGTTGCCATGTCTTGTGTGTGTGTGTGTGTGTGTACACACGTGTGTGTATCTGTCTTTTGTCAGTATGTCTTGCATACTTTTGTTTTATTAGTTTATTTTAGTGTATATATCTATATATATATATATAGTATATCCTTTTTATTAAGCGCAGCGAGTCCTTGGAAGTTGGAGAACAGCGCTCTATAAAAGCTATGTATTATTATTATTAGTTCAAACTGTATTTGTGAAGCGCCTCGAGCTCACCTCTTATGTTAAGAATGTTATGTGTGACCCGTTCTCACAAAAGGGACCATAAGTAAAAAAATTATCAGTTTTGAGATATGTACATCACTACAAGCTACTAGTTATGCAGTTCAATTCAATATAAGAATGAAAGCTGTACTGCTAAAAATGACAGAGATATCAGCAGTTGAAGTTGGCTACTCACAAGGCGGCCATACTGACCCCCGGCAATCTTTTCGCCGGTACCGGCGTTCGGCCTAGCGCGACTTACGGTCCCTTTCGCGAGAACGGGTCACATATTGTTATTTACATTTCATGTGATCTTCATTTAAATCATTACTTTAACATTTTTCATTGCTATGTTTGTATCAGTTTCGTATTATATGTATTACAAAATTCACATGGTCACCACCGTTTGTTTGGGGGGGGGGGGTGAATAAGTGTCTTTATCAAACCTCTTTTTGTTCCACAGGCACTTTGAGGTTGGCACTAAAACACCTGAGGATGCCGCCAAGCTGTTTTCTGTCCCTGACTTCACCGGTGACTCCTGCAAAGCGATCGCCTCACGAATCCGTGGGGCTGTCGCGCAGGTTCAGTTTGATGACTTCCACAAGGTGGGTTACTGTGAGATTTTTCACACAGGAGTTTTAAATCATGGGAATCCTGGAAAAAAAGAAGAAGAAGGAAATAGTTCACAGTTGTGCAAGTTTGAACGGGTTTCAGTCTTGGATTATGACCTTTGGGCAGCTTTTTTACCCATTTAGAGTGTCACAGAATTTGAATTTTGAAATTTCCAAGAAATACACCTGAAAAAAAGAAGAATCTTACCCTGCTAGCTTTCACTTCACCTTTCCTCTGATTTTGTTCTCTCTCTCTCTCTTTTCCCCATTTTCTTGGGGGAAGCCAGGATAGCTGAATGGTAGAGCATTGGACTCTCAATGATCAAGTTGTGAGTTCAAATCCTGGCTAGGACCAAATAATTGTGCTTGCCTTTTTCTCATTGCCCCATCTTTGATATCACTCGCACATTGTGGAAAAGGACATAAAACACCTAAACACCCACCCACTCACCCCAATTTTCTTGGTTTTGACGGATTTTAGATAAGAACACACTATGAATGCTGAAAACCTAGCAAAAGGTAATTTTGTTTTCATCACCTGTGTGCAGAACTCGGCCAAGATCATCCGGTCCTCTGTGTTCGGTTTTGACGCAAACAACAAGGTGCGTGATAAGTTCGTTTTCCCCCAGAATCAGATGGTTATCACAAGTATTGATATCCAGTCAGTTGAACCAGTGGATCAGCGAACACGTGACTCCCTGCAGAAATCTGTCCAGTTGGCCATCGAAATCACCACCAACTCACAGGAGGCAGCTGCCAGGTATGATGATGATGGAGATTATGATTGGCCATGCAGTAAGCATGCTCACAGCGCCTTTGGGGTTGGGGGGAAAGAAAAAAAAGGAGAGAGAATTAGAACTGAGAGAAAAGGTGCGTCTTGAGGTTCCGCTTGAAGGTCATGACTGACGCAGAACCTGACTTGAGGTGAGCTGGCAAGTTGTTCCAGAGGCAAGGAGCTGCACTCTTGAAAGCCCGTGCACCAGAGCGTTTCTTGTTTGTGTTGTCATAGTAACCTGGGACAGCAAGTCTGGACTGGGAAGAAGATCTTAGGCTGCGTGAAGGTCTATAGAGTGGTATGAGCTCAGCCAGATTACAATGTTATCATCCCTTCTTTGGAAAATTTGCTTTGCTTCTCACAGGCAGACCTGCCTACCCTACACATTGACCATAGAAAACTAAGTAATTTTGGGCTTACTATGCAACTACGCATTTAACTGCCCCACTACTCAATTTTGTCTTTTAAATCTACGCAATCAAGTTGGCAGTTAGCGTTTCGTCACATCCAATCTGAACTATTGCTCGCACCGAACCAGCTTTTTGAACGAGCCTTATTCAAAGTTTAACGATGTATATATACCCAGTAGAAAGAAATTTGGCTAAAAAAAACAAAAACCAAAACAGAGATAATATGGTAGTACACTGTAACCAGTCCAATCAAACAAGCCAAAGAATAGAATAGTTGATTTGTAGCTTAAGCAACAAGCTGGCAAGTGGCACATTTCGGTTGGGATACGTTAGCCGGGACCACTCATTTGGCCAGAAAACTACTCATTTTGTTTTGGGCACTACTCGTGTCATGTTGGGTGGGTAGGCAGGTCTGCACAGGGGAAGCGTGTCATGGTGGTGCAGTGCCACTCATGTATCTAACTGACAGGTAGCCAGGATCTGCTTGACAAGTCAGTGCAGCCATTCACAGTACACCAATACGTCAACAGAACTCTGTGGCAGTAGACGCAAGAAACTACCCTTTTAGTCTGGTACCCCATTTGCTTATTGACGTTTCTCCTACGGTTATACCAGATGACTTGATACTGTAGGAGTTCCCCTAATACCCTCAATACCCTCAGTCAGTAGAGCCATCGTGCTACCCCCCAGCACTGGCTTTAAATTCAAGAATATTCACATGTACCCGTGTGAGCTAACCTGGTCACGTGTGATCCCCTACTCACCCCATACCCTACATAAACCCTTCAGTCTTCCCGCCTGGCTCTGCGTGAGCAGCAGCCCCTCACCACAGCTCCGGTCTTCGCTCACCACGGCGTAGTCACTAGTGTCAAGCCCCTCTTTGGCGCTTTTTCAAACGGCTTGTCCAGTTTCCACTGCATTTGAGCAGACATTGCTATATTTCCTCTCCTCACCCCTGGCGTTCACGGCAGTCATGTTGCTGATTGGCGTTTCCTTGTCTTTCATCAGACACGAGGCAGAGCGTCTGGAGCAGGAGGCCAAAGGTCGTCTCGAGCGTCAGAAGATCGTGGATGAAGCAGAGGCTGAAAAGTCTCGTCGGAACCTGCTGGAGCTGCAGGCCCAGAGTGCAGCTGTTGAGAGCACAGGTCAGGCAAAGGCTGAGGCCCAGAGTCGAGCAGAGGCTGCCCGCATTGAGGGAGAGGCGGCCGTTGAGCAGGCCAAGCTGAAGGCGCAAGCCATGAAGATCGAAGCTGTGAGTAGCATGTACACTTCTTTTGTTTTTGTTTTTTTTGTACAGGTGCTTGAACGTAGCTGTCACAACTATGTGAGGTTCTTGACTTCTCACCTCACTTCCTTTAAATAAATTTTTTTCCCAGTCTGAGAAGAGGATATGGGGGAGGGCTCCTGAATTTTTGTAAACCTTATTTGTAAATCTTTTAAAACTCTTCAACAAATTAACTTCTGTCATTGTGAGTTGTACTCGAGGACTAACTTTTTGTAGGGGGAAGAGGTTTGCTTACTATTTTACAAAATATTATGGAGGACACTTCCAGAATCTGTCTTTGCATCATTCTAAAAGCCCTTAGCCATATAAACTCTTACCTATAAGTTAATTTGTCCTTTCAGGAATCTGAGCTGGATCGTCTGACAAGCGCCAGAGAGGCAGAGCTGAAGTATGTCTCTGAGCAGAATGAGTTGGAACTCACCAAAGTCAAGGAACTGTCTAGTATCGAGACCACCAAGTTCAAGAACATGGTCGATGCCATCGGAACCAACACACTGGCTGCCATTGCCAACGCCGGGCCTGAGATGCAGGTATGTACTGTACCACGTTTACACACTCCTCCTTCATCGATGCTGCTTTTGATGCGAGTGCAGTTCTTTCATAACAGTATCGAAGTGCTGTCCTTGTTTCAGCTGTGGAGTTTGTTGTGGTTAAAATGAATCACTGATCAGTTGAAATGACACGTGAGGTGCAATATCCTATTCGTGATGTTCGATTGGCCCTGCAACATTGAAGTCCCAACATTGAAGATATGAATTGAAAAACATGGCTGACACAAGTCTCTGGTAGTGCACCATCTGTCACACACACACTGTCATTGCTGCTTCAAACATTTCAAGCCCCAGAACTGAAACGCATTGGGGATGGCCCTAAGAATATATATGTGACCCGCTCTCGCAAAAGGGACCGTAAGTTGCGCTAGGCCGAACGCCGCTACAGGCAAAAAGATTGCCAGGGGTCAGTATGGCCGCCTTGTGAGTAGCCAACTTCAACTGCTGATATCTCTGTCAATTGTAGTAGTACAGCTTTCACTCTTATATTGGATTAAACTGCAGAACCAGGAAATTGCAGTGATATACATATCTCAAAATTGATAGTTTTCGACTTATGGTCCCTTTTGTGAGAACGGGTCACATGTGTGTGTGTCTGTCTGTGTCTACCCAGTTTACTCTTCATGGCTGTTATAGCCGATTGTAAAGCTCTTGGTTATGATTATTTCTGAAGCACTGACATCTGACCGATGGTTGTTCCACAGGTGAAGATGCTGCAGTCCTTGGGCTTGAAGTCGACGCTGATCACCGACGGCAGTTCTCCCATCAACCTCTTCAACACCGCCTCGGGTCTGATTGGGGGTCTTGTGCCCACCAAGCGCCGCCGCCGGGGTGAGGACAGCGAGGAGGATGACGATGCTTAAAGATGAAGTTGGTTACCATGGCAACATAGCAAAAAAATTTGTGGTCTTAGTGAACATGAAAAAAAAAAAAAATGATCAAGGCTGTTGTACTAGCTTTGGTCTGCCAACAAAGCTGCAAGGACAGACTGTCGTGTGACTTGTTGGCTTATATTATTATTATATTATTATTGTTATATTATTATTATTATTATTATTATTATTATTGCCTGGTGCCGTTGTATTGTACATTTTGGAAATTCCTACACCAGTGCTATACAAATGGTGTGAAAGCCTCTTGATGCACACTAGTTGTTGTAAGTAGAAAGAAGCCAGAAACAAAACCTCATCCGCGCGCATATATCTGTTGTGTTGTGTTTTGATGACTTTTCGATGTGATTTGTTGGTTTGAATAGAGAGTGAAGATGTTGTTGACTTTTGTTGTATAATGACCACCGAAGGATGGGTTTTGTTGTGTTATCATTCAAGAAAAATCAAATAGGAAACGTTTCATTAACGAACAATGCAAATCAGATGGCAGGAAATAGCCCAGTGTGGTTGTATATAGCGGCATCTGTCTTTACTGTGATACAATATTTGGATGATGCTGCTGAGTGTGCATGATTTACTTAACATTATGGGACTAATACATAAACATTCTCAGACTTAATTTGACTTATTGCCTTTACGCTGTAAACTGTATCTGACCATTTGACCCTGGCTGGTTTTGCTAGGGGTGAGCATATTTTTCTTTTTTTCAAGAACATCTACATATTCGATCACTTGATTTATTTTGTAATACGTACATTTATGATCCTTTTTGTGATCATGAGTTTGTATGTGTTTTGACTTTACCTCGCTAATGAAACTTTACCATTGTGCTGGTTCAGAGTAGTTTCCGTTGATGGTGTTTTTTGTTTGGTTTTTTTTTTTTTTTTGGGGGGGGGGGGGGGGGGGTTGGAAGTGCAATGGTCCAGACATGTAATGCATTAGTTGTGGTTCTTAACCTTGGTCTTGCTGAATAAATATGTCTTATGCCGAAAAAGCCATAGAGGTAGTCTGGCATAATTATTCCGTGCTCGGCAAGACCAGAGTTAATAAAGATGTCACTGGAAATTGTCCGAAGTGCTCAAAGCATAATACATGTATGCACTGTATCTGTGAGTGTTCAGTTCGACCGTGTTCAGAGTGTGATCATGGAAGCACATAATTATGATTTACAGTGTATGTATATACCGGTAATAGATCCTTTCCTTTTCATTATGATGCATGCAGAACAAAGGTGTGTGTACATTCATTTCATTTCTTCCTCGCATCGTTGGTGTTTTGGTTTTTCTCTTGTGTATGCTAAGCATATATTGTTTTCTCACTTTGTACCAAGTTTGTCACTGTGGCGGTACAACCATGCTGTGTTACCAACAGTAAATCAAGAAAACTCAAAACTGTTTGTGTTGTACATGTAAATGCTTCGTAGTTGTAGAGGGGCTTGATTTCCAGAAGAGCCAGAACAAATTAAAAGGGTCGGCACCACACCAAGACACACTGAAGTATATGTACAAGCATCCATATGCATTACAGATCATTCAAATGGTAGCTGCTCTCAAGGATCGCTCATGCAGTAGTTATTCGCAGGGATCTTGTGAATAATAATAATGATAATGAATAGTACTTGCTTAGCGCTTAATCTCACAGGCAAGCAACTCATAGCGCTACGCACACACACACACACACACACACACACACACTGACATGCACAACCCGGCCTGACGCAGATCGATGAACAATTACAGTCAAAGGCACTGAAACAATGCCAGACTACTCATAAGTGTGAAAGAGGGTGTCAGATAATTGCAATGGTGGTGAATCTGGTCACACACACACATCATGACTTAAGCCCAGACCAGCAAGTCAACGGTGCTAATGAGGAAATTCACAATACTAATAAACTGCCTGGCTTCATAATACCAAAATACTACACAATTAAAACCGCCAAACTGTTCCAGAAGAGGGGACAGAGGAGCGAGAACTATCCTGAATATCTGGATAGCAACTTTCAATTCAGTCTGGGCCTGCCGAACAGGTGCAACTTTCACAGACAAGAGGAGACAAAGACAGAAATCACCCTGCAGTTCGGCTTAACCGAGTTTTTTTCAGGATAAGTTGTAAAATCACTTAGAATGTTTGTAAAAAGGTGTTTTTTTTTTTGTGTTTTATTTTTAAAGAGAATATCTTTGCTTCCCTTTGCAACTGAAACATCGAATTGATAATTTAGCGAAAGTTTGTAGACGTGTATGCCGCTTTTCTATGGGCAAATGTATACTATATGTATATGCAAATGTGTATAATGGCAACGGTCTGAGAGAGACACGGGTCGAGCTTATTGATTCCTGAGACTAGTAACACAGACAAAACTCTCTCTGTCTGTGTGTGTGTGTGTGTTTAAATGAATAAGATCAAAACAGTGACAAGTTATAAGTGCTTTCTTCAGTGGGGCTTTATTAAAAAAACAAACAACCAAACTATAAAACTAAATGGTGAAAACACACACACACACACACACACACACACACATACACACAAATGCGGTCGCATTACTGTACGCACAAATCATTGTACGCTCCACTCCGTTCCTGCACTCCACCACCCCCCCCCCCCCCCCCACCCCTTCCCCACTCTCACACACACATGTGCGCGCTTCCGTATACGCACAAGCCAATGCACGCTCCATCCCTCCCCCTCAGTCCCCCCTCACACACACACACACTGGGAGACTGCATGTTACACACTCCCTCCCCTACACACGCCAAAAGAAACAATCGTGTACGCACAAATCTAAGCCCGGCCCGAGCTCACATGACTCACATTCGACTAGCTCATAAACCACGCCCATCGCAAATCTCCCAAGGTTACCTTTCGACTAGTCCGGGCTAACCCATGAGTGTTCGGGGAACTTTAAGACACATCCTGGATTACAGGAGAGGGGAAACCATGACTACCTTTCGACCTGCCCCTCCCTCGGTCATCCCATCTCTAACCCTGAACCCACCACCTAATTCACGCACGCAAACTTAGATCTACCACTCGTTCTGTCCGCCAAACAATGGCGCCTGCAAAACATGTGGCACGCGTCATCAGTTTCCCGCATACTGAAAAACAGGTGACGTGTTCGTTTCCGTAGGATAATTATAGCCGTGACGAAATATGTTTATAAGTTATCTTCCCGGCGTGTTTTTCAAGCAATTTTTTTTTTTAAAAAAGGTCTCTCCGACAGTGAGTTCCGCTTCATCTGTCAAAATCACGTCAGTTTGAGATATCTGTGTTTGAGTCAGCTATTTTTTGACAGAGTTTGGCTTATCCGAATTAGAAATAGTTTTACAAAGAGGGGGGTCTGGCGGGGAATTGGTTTTGGTTTCTGTTATCCGAGTTTTTTGCTTAAGCGTGTTTCGTTTAGGCGAGTGCGGCTCAGTGTATATGCAAGTGTGTATAATGGCAACGGTCTGAGAGAGACACGGCCGGGGTCGAGCTTATTGATTCCTGAGACTAGTAACACACACAAAACTTTCTCCCCCCCCCCTCTGTGTGTGTGCGTGTGTGTGTGTGTGTGTGTGTGTGTGTGTGTATGTGTGTGTGTGTTTGATGAGCGGCTGGTCAGTGGTGGTGGTGGCAGTGTTGTCTCCCCTACTCATCCTCATCATAATAAATCCTCAGTAATACTGGTCAAAGATTTGACTGGTATGTGCAGCACCAGATTATGTGCTGTGAAAATTTTGTATAAGCTGATTCACAAAAAAATAACATATAAACTTAACATGGAGCGTACAAATTCAAGCGGTTGTGCGCATCAAGGGAGACAATTTTACTTTTTTTAAGTTTCTACGTTTTCTTTGTTTCCAGTGGATTATGACTTCAAAGAGAAAAAGGAAAATGATACGGGAGACAACGAAAAAGGGGTAGTTTTGTGTGCTACCGACAGCATTCCTTGAGTAATGATTTCAACTCGGACTGCTCTTTCCGTAACTGCGCCATCGCGAAACCAATACAAGGGGGAGAAACTCTAGAAGAACTTGCGTAGCCTAGCAGGAAGTGGGTCCAACAAAAGCTACACCTGTGTCTTGACCTCCGTTTTCTCAGAAAAGAATCTTGTGTTCTGTCTGAGAGGCGGCCCACCTGGTCAGTGAACCTTTTTTCATTTGGTTGGCTTTACATCCTTTGTCGTCTTTGTCGAGATAATGAGTTCTGTGATCAAACCATACGGCTGTGTCTGCGTAGCTGTGGCAATGCAATGACGAAGTATAGTATAATTAGTCACTATCATATTGCAAATCTTGTTAAATATTGCGTTATAACTTATATTTATGTGTACCTTGATTTGTCGCAGATATAGAGTATTTGGTGAACATTTTGTCGGAAATATGGTGAGGTCACTGAAGATTTTAGGGATACCCTGCACCATTAAAATTTTAAAGAGTCCTTTGTAATTGTATTGTAATTAGTAGTATTCTTTTCTGGATTAGGATTAGGAGTGTGTACCTGTGTCATAGTATATCAGGTAACCAACAACAAGTGAAAAGGTCGCACACAAGGTACATGATATACGAGGTAATTAATGGTTATTTTATCGTTGGCTGAAAACAGGGACGAAGAAAAGAGGAGTATAGCAAATAGATTAGGGTTGTGTAATTTATTTCAAGGGAGTACTGGAAAAATAGTATATTTGGACTGGAAGGTCCCCCCCTCCCCCCCCAAAAAAAAAAAACAAAAAAAAAAAAAACAACAACAACACAACAAAAACAACCAACCAACCAAACAAACAAAAAACTGACCAAACATTTTTTTTAAGCAGGGTCAGGAAACCAGAGCATCCAGTATATAGAGAACCCCCCAGTGACCACACATTGCTACATGACATGTATACCTTTACATGTATTAACATTATTCTCATTTTTAAAAACAAGTTTTAACCATCTGTACAGCTCCTTCTAAGTGAAGCACTGCTGGAGTTAATGGAAAGCTGTGCTGATGAATCTGTCCCGTAGATGTGCCCAGTTTGCACAATTACTAAACTTTCTTGAGTCCATAAAATCTGGGATACTTTTTCTGACAGTTTTTTCTTCTTCTTCTTCTGCGTTCCCTGTTCTGGACTCCGCCTCCGATGATTAGGTTTGTGGTCTTTATATAAGCAGTGGTCTTCAAGAGGTCTGTTTTGCTGCCCCAGAGTTTCTCTGCCAGTGTGGCTCCGTTCCGGCCAGTGTTGTGTCCTTGCTTCTTTGAAAAGGGGGCAGGACTGCAGAATGTGTTCCGGGGTTTGAGGGGCTGTTCCGCACGGACAGTCTGGTGAGTGTGACAGCCCAAGGCGGCACAGGTGGGCACGCAGTCTGCAGTGTCCAGTTCGTAGTCTGAAGATGGTGGTCTGTTCATAACGCAGGGATGTCGTTTGGGGTCGGATCTCGGCTAAAAGCCGATTTTTGGGGGGAAAAGCCGATAATCTGTCTGTCATGTCGGCTGGCCAAGCCGAAGCTTTCACGAGTGAATCGGCTCGATTATGTCCGTTTCTGCGAGATTCCTGTGCTGGCTGGACTAATTTCCAAGAAAATGCAACTTTACAGAACTTCTTTAATTCATGGAGGTGGAGGGAGCACGTAACAGTAGGGAATCTAGTCGAAGAACTTGTGAAACTGCTTCGGCAGAGACAGCCGAAACTTTCTGTAAAAAGCTGAAACTTTCATGGCTGTTGCGGCTAAATCGCTGAAGAAAAAAAATCCTGACAACATCACTGATAACGCTGGAGCTGTGGCATCTGGTCATTAGATGGGGGATTGTGTTGCGCTGTCCAGATTGTCTTGTACTGATTCTGACAGTTTTAACGTTTGAGTACTTTGACTGCAGAATCATACAGGTTTCCAGTTCCCAGGGTAGTTTGTTGTTTCACAGGAGGAGGCTTGATCTGTTTGATTTGGGTTTAGGTGTTTGGGGTGGGGGGGGGGGTGTGGGCAGTCTCTAGAGGAAACATGACTGACTTACTTAGGCCCATAGGCTCCAAGTGGAGCATAGGCCATCAACAACCCTTTGCCATCACACTCTGTTCTGGGCTACTCTTGCCACTCCAGTCCAGTTGGTCCCCTGCTTACAATAAAGTTACATAGCTCTGCCTCAGTGTCCCACCTCCAGCTGTTGCGAGGCCAGCCTCTCTTTTCCCGAGAGCCGAAGTCTCAATGTTGTTGCAAAGGTGGTGGTGGTCTGATGATACGTACATCGGCACCCCTCATCACGCGCATATCTCCGCCATGATCTCCTGAACTTCCGGCTGATGCAGATGTGGTCGATTTGGTTTTCCGTGTCATTGTCCGGCGATCTCCATGTGGCCTTGTGGATGCGCTTGTGTGGGAAGATGCTGCCTCCTATCACCAGCTGGTTCAGGGCGCAAAAGTCTGCAAAGCGCTCAGCATTTTCATTCATCTGTCCCAGTCCATGTGTTCCCATGGTGTTCTCATAGCCTGTGTTGTCTGATCCAATCTTGGCGTTAACGTCTCCCATCAGTATGGTCATGTCCTTGGCTCCTCTATCTATCACTTGTCTGCAGCTGTTGGTAGAAGTCATCTTTTTTTCTCCTCTTCCTGCATCATTGGTGGGAGTGTAGCCACTGGATGATGTTCAGTTTCATCCTCCATGTGTCCAGAGTACATCAGTTGCTCTCCAGATGAAAATCTCAGCTGTGCTGTCTGTAGCCACCTCGTCTCACTCAGTCCCTGTACTCCTATCTTGTAGTTCTTCATCTCTCTTTCTACTTGTATGGTCCTTCCTACTTCATACATTGTCCTGATGTTCCATACATGTGGCTACTCTTGTCCTGGGTGTTAGAAGGGGGTCGGCCTTGCAGCTTCCTTTCGACTTTCACTGCACTGCGTCATAGGTCCAGGTGAATGTCTTGGTTTGTTGCCGTCGATGCTTCTGTAACTAGGTCTTTTTTACAGGTAGGGGTGTTAACCCTACGCAGACCCATTTAGCCTCTGGGAGAGGTGGTCCACCTTCGTCTGACCTCTACCTTTTGACCTGTCCAGCTTGGGTGATCCTGCCAGGAGTATGTGCTCCCGCTTGCATAGCTCTCGGGGTCATTGAGGTACACAAGCCACTACCCCACAACAAGGGGTGGACTGTGTAGGGAGAGGAAACATGAACCTGGTTGATAAATGAATTGGTCTGTGTTGGGGTAAGAGATAGGGAGGCCTCTAGCTTTTATGTATTTTGTAAAATAATAAGGTTGATAAATGAGACTGCTTGAACTGGGCTGTTGTGGTCAGAACTGACCTCGACATGTTTCCCTATTTGTGTCAGACATCGGTCACAGACCAATTTGTTTCCAAAATGTCATATTACTTTCGTACTTTCTTACCAAGTATATATATATATATATTACTACTGTCAGCCATTTTGTCCTATTCATATTGATTTATATAAATACTTCCCACAGACCTGAATCCCTGAGATGGCTACAAATTTGCACACGCACATGTATGTTAAGGACATCATTCTCCTGTCATAATAGAAGTCCTGGTTGATCTGTGACATTACTTGTGATGTCATAATTAACCCTTTAACCACTGCATTTCCTGTCAGTCAGTAGCCAACTGCCAGTGCTGCTCATTGTCAGCAACCTTCTTGCTTGTAAGTAAAAGGACAGATCAATGGCTTTACCTAATTCAGCAAATTCCCCAGATTTGTATGTACAAGTCTTAACTCTTACATACCCAAGCTTGACCACC
Source organism: Batillaria attramentaria (assembly GCA_018292915.2). NCBI lineage: Eukaryota > Metazoa > Mollusca > Gastropoda > Batillariidae > Batillaria > Batillaria attramentaria. The sequence continues at coordinate 1,543,616 of JACVVK020000058.1, forward strand.
CCCTGCCCACCATGTGATAAGATTTGTCAAAAAGAACAAGCCAAGTGCTGCATAGTGGGGCGGTCGGTGGTCTAGTGGTTAAGAGACTTGTCACCAATGCGAGAGGCTGAGGGTTCGATTCCCACTCGGGACAAAGACTTTTTCCTTCTCGTATGTGGCACCGTTCATTCGGGCCGATCGTCGGGGGTTCTCTCCGGGTACTCCGGCTTCCTCCCCCTCTGCTTTGGAAATGTTCAGCCCACCAAATTTGAAAAATAAATGCAATTCTAAATTCCGAAATGTAAATAGCTGAGCTGACCCTTCGCACCACGTGATTGTAATGTGTTTATGTCCAGTGTGTGAGAGAATGCGTGTGATTCATGTGAGCGTGCGTGTTGGGTTCAGTTCGCGGCGCTTTGAGCCGATTCATGAAATTGGGTAAAGCGTCTATACAATACTCATTATTATTATTATTATTATTATACCAATAGGAGCCACTTCATGCCACTATTACTAATACTAGTATTACACAAGGCATGGGCCTTCTCCACTAGGCCCGAGGCCACTGCAGATTGCATAATAGTGGCTTGAAGTGGCTCCTAGGGAACTTACGATTTCAAGTAAAATTGTGAGTTTACATGGGGTTTTTAAGAGTTGGAAGAAATGCTGGCACAAAGCTTTTCTTCATAATGGTCACCGCACAAGGCAAGCACACTGGGTCAGAACACTCAACAGACTGACATTGTTGACCGAGGGAATGAAATGTGAGGTTTTTAACGTATGTCCGTGTTGTCTGCAAATAGCTGGGGCATTTGTCCTGAAGCTGCATGCACTTAGGACAACAGTACACACACCTATACATGTACACGTCTGTCTGCATCCTCTGTCAGGCAGACATTATGGATCCTCCTATAATATTCATGAGTGTGGCTTTTCAGAGAACTCTGACTGCGCATGACAGTAGGGATAAATTGTATATTAAAGCCAACTACATTTATGTGTACATGAAAGGGTGAAAAAATTACCCTTTTTTGATGATTTTTTATTTTTTTAAGTGTTTTTTTTTAAATTTAAGGAGTAATATTGTTTGAACACAGCTTCAAGTTCATAGAAGTATTAATAGTGGCCAAAAGTTTGTTGGCCGCATTATTCAAATCAGTTTTATCTGCCAGACAACTTCTCGGTTCAGTTGTGAAACATAGCATTTAGAATGTACATTAAATATTTTATCATATTCAGGCCTGTAGAACCTCGCGTTAGATGTTCTATCATATTAAGTTCTGTAGTCGTGTTAGAAACACACACACAACACACACACACACACACACACACACACACACACACACACACACACACACACACATCAAATGCCTGAAATGGACCTGATAACATATTATTAACAATGGGGAATCGCGATAACCTGTGATAACTCACTGTAATGAACAACAGTCTAGCTGTTAATATCGGTTTTTATCGCACACTGTGGGTTGTCCCTCTGATGTGTTGTCATGTATTGGGCAGTTACTGCACTGTGATGAACTCTGGTGTGACAGGTGAGGCCATTGGTGTAAGTTTGTGCTTACTCTTGGGCAGTGAGGTTACAGTCATGTACATACATGTATGTTAAGGTGGCTGTCAGTCTCAAATGACATGTACTCCATGCTGTAACCAGCAAGATCTAGGTACTCTTGCTGTCTAGGAGAAGTGTTCGGTCCAGGTCATATAATTACTGTACAAGCATTCTTGACAGGGTCACAGGGGCATCGTCCCCTCCCGCTCAAAAACAAAAAGAAAACAGCAACAACAAAGCAATAAATCTCAGTGACAAAAGACGAGTAGCTTAGAAAAGACTATGTGTCAGTTCTAAGATCATCAGCGAGACCAGAGTCATATTATGTCTCTTAATCACCTCTCTCTCTCTCTCAAAAAAAAAAAAAAAATGTTTCCAATTTATTAGCCATCCTATTGTTTTCTTTGATACATGTACCTCAGTTATGCATGTCCAGTCACTCATAATTAACATTATGGGAATTGAAACATGTATGTAAACGATGCTGTAACTGTGCAATGATAAAATGTTTCTTAGTCATTTTAGAAAACCAAGTTAGAGAAGTGTGTTGATTTTAGCTCTTTGCTGGGATTTGATTGATACATTTCCTGGCGCAATCCTAGTAGTAAGACAAAAACAAACAAAGCAACAACTACATAAAACCATCCCCCCCCCCCCCAAAAAAAAAAAACAACAACCAAAAAACAAAAACAAAAAACCACCAAAAACAAGAACAAAAAACAAAAAAAACACAACAACAAAACAATATCAACAACAACTAATAAAACTACCAAACGAACAAAACAAAACGGCCACCACCAGGTCACCATTTGTTTGAAAGTAACTGGATCTGATTAATTTATGGTATTGCTAAAGTAATAATAATAATAATAATGAGGATTTCTATAGCGCCTAATCTCCGGAGCCGGGGCTCTAGGCGCTTTACAAATGTAATACAAAAGGTGATAAATAAACACATAACTGAGTAATAGATAAATAATCAACTAAATAAATACGAATAAAAGCGTACATACATAGATACATACACTACATACATATATAGTCAGACATACAGTCAGTCTTACAAACAAGCACTGACACCTACATACATACCAACATCCGATACACACCTACATCCATAGTACACACTGCAAAGACAACGGCCGGCATTTGACCCGAAGTGTTACCTTAGTGACACGCATGACCTGACAGAGGGACGGCCCCCGCCCGCCGCCTGAAAGATAGATGGGTTCATGGTTAAGCGATTACAAAGGGACTAGAACTTTCTGTGGGTATAAATAGACCGTATGCCTCACATGATCACTAGCGATGAGACTAGAACCTTCCCGCTCTTGTCTTTTTTGATGTGACTGACTGTGCTGTGCTGTGCTGTGCCCGATCTCGGGTGTTTGGAATGAACTCAAATGGTCAGTGGTGTTGTGAAAGATGATCTTTTTGTGTAGTCACTAGTAACACAGGACTGTTTTTGAGTATTGGAGTGTTGTAAAAGCAATTCAGTAGAACGCTGAAGAAGTAGCCTTTGTCGACTGAGGTACAGTTTGCTTGTAAAGGAGGCAGTTATCACATGCAGATCAAGGAGAGAAAAAACTTTCTTTTTTTTTAAACTTTTTTTTTTATTGGAGGGTGGGGGGGGGGGGTTTCATAGCTGTTGTTTATTTGTTTGTTGTTTTTTGTCCTTAGTTTTGTTTGTTGTTTTGTTTTGCTTTTGGTTTTCTGTTTTGTTTTTGGTTTGGTTTGTTGTTTTGTTTTGTTTTGCTGCTTTTGTGTGTGTGTGTGTGGGGGGGGGGGGGGGATGACTGAATATATATATACATAAATATCTATTTTTTTTTTTTTTTTTTTAGCCGTTTGGTACCATCTTCAGAGGATTTTCTCCAGAAAATCTTTCTTTTATATATATATAGCTGAACTACCCTACAAACAGAGACAGTGTTTGTGGTAGTGTACAAAGCAGCAATGCCAGTTGTACTTGGCATGTAAAAGTATTGATTTAAAAAAAAGAGGGGGGGGAGGGGGGACCCATGTAAAATCAGCTTCAGAGACCTATTTCATTTTGTATGTCACTATGTGTCAGTTCTGTTGTTAGTTCTGTACAGATATCAATTACAAGGTACCATGTATGACGCACCACAGACTAAGGTACATGTATCATATCACCAACTTCCTGGTTCAGTACAGATAGGAGTGCCCAGTTGGCAGTTTGTATTTGTCCGCGGTGCTAGACAATCGTTAAGAAGCTTAAACTGCTGACGCATATCTGGTGCGTTGGGTGTGTTAATTTGATTAGGTGTACATGTAGTTGCTACAGTGCTAGTCTTCATCCTTTTTGTTCTTTCTCAGCTCCAGTTTACCACTTTGAATGAAGGCAGGTTCTGACGGTGCTGTAAGAATTGTATTGTAAAAATGATTTTAAAATGTCTGCAGTTCTCTTCCTCATTTTTCAAGGAAAAACCTAAACAACAACAACAACAAAAACACAAAAAAACAAAAAACAGTCTAATCGGCTTGTGTTCATGTTCACATTCAGGTATGGTGGCCAGTATTCTGTTTCTGTGTCAAAGAATTTTGTTTTTAAGAAATTATATTTTGAAAAAAAAATTGAAAAACACAACAACAGTGAAACACTATTTTGGTCAGGACATGGTTAATCTTTTGTTTTCATATTTGTTTCAGAACGTAACATCCACGACCTACTCTTCCTGCCTACACATATGTTAACACCGACACCTGGACACCACTGCCATGACTGATTTACATCTCACCGGCTGCTGTTAGACTGAACTCCACATCCCAGCTGTGAAAAACAACAACAACAACAAAACAGGAAAAGACAAAGCACGAAGACAGCAAAATATTCATTTTGTGGTCACAACTGTAAGCTTTGATGGATCACTGGTGTGCGTGCTGGACAACTGGTAGTCAGTCAGCACAATTGTTTTAGTGATGGCTCACTGTTCATAGTTATCTGAATGGAAACCGTTCACACACGCAGCTGACAGTGAAGGTACGAAATCAGGGTTCATTTTTGAGCCTGGTGGTGCCTTATGGGCGCTGGGGCCATTAACGGACACAGCACTAATCGTGGAAATCAAGTTTATCCATCACCCAGGGCACGTGAGTTCACTAGTGCTGATAACCACGTCCCCACCAGTTCGCAGAGTCTGCCAAGCGTGTCACAAACCCCAGCTCCTATCGCCACCATGTCCAAAGTACAGTCCTGCGAAACCTGCGACAACAATTTCTCCTTGTTCAAGAGAAGGGTACGGTTTTTATTCTTTGTTTGAATATTTTGTCACTTGATCGTCTTGTTTACTTGTAACAAAAAAAAAAAAAAAATTCAGTGGGTAATTTTACATTTTTTGGGAGTGGATCATCTTACTATGCTACTGTTTCCTCATTAGTTCCGAACGATGGTCTAATAGGTAGTGTGTCAGACTTAACCACTGCGCTACTGAACGGCCGTCACCAGTCAGGGTGATGAAGCGTGGGTTCGAGAGCAGGTCGAGAATGTTATATATGTGATACCGGTTTTCCTGGCTACCGAGCTGCTCACTTGGGGCTTCTCTCCAGTTTCCCTGCTGTCTTCCCCCAGCAAAATAGGATAGGGTTTGGGTAGCACTGCACCACGGCAACATGCTTCCCCTGGGAGAAGCAGACCAAATTTCCCCAAAGGGACAATAAAAAAGTGTTTTTTTTATAAAAAAACCAACAACTAAGTGAAAGTTCATTCTTATTGTTTCAAGACTTCTAGGACTCAGTACTGGAAGAGTATGTTTCTGTGCATGTGAGATGTGTTTCTAAACGCACACACATTTATGTGCATCTTTTGTGTATGACTCTTTGTGTGTGTGGTTCATGTTGTGTGTATGATCCCGTATTATTGACCAGTGGAACATTAATTGTAAAATTTTGTTAGCTTGTTGTTTAAAAAAAAATGTGGTCAGTTCAGAGGTAGTAAGCGAAAAGTGGGCTTTCTCTAAAATATTGCTCCCCTTCCACTTGTGCAGAAAATATGTAAAGACTGCCGTCGCGTCTTCTGCTCAACGTGCCTACCCAAGCCTCCCAGCAACCTCGCCCAAAATGGCCGACAGTGTCAGAAATGCACAATACTGACCTCCGGAAAGTTCACGAGGGCACAGCTTCAGGCCTGGAGGGTCAAGGACATGCGTTGCTTTCTGGATACCCGCAACATCCCCACATCCACGTGCAAGGAGAAACACGACCTGATCGATCTCCTCCTGATGCACTTCTGTCTGGAGTCGACTTCTGCCCTGAACGAGCAGCAAGAACATGATCGGCTTGTTGGAGAACTCGCTGTAAGTTGTATTTGTTTTGATCTCATCAGGCTGTTGTTTGTTTGCTTGTTTGTTTGTTTGTTGGGTTTTTGTTTTTTTGCTGCCCCAACTCTTTGCCAGCTCCAGTGGTGTTCCTCCCAGGTCATGGGTGGAATCCATGGAGGGCTGGAAAGCTGGGGCTTTTTTTTTTTATTATGCACGATGATGGAGATGAGGATGATGGTAAGATGATGCTATGGAGGTCCATGTGGTTTGGGACTGCGGGAGTGGGCCGCATTCCACGCTTCCTATCATAAATATTCCGGCGTTAACCAGGCCTGGGAACTACGGCACCTGCGCTGCCGGCCGTGTAATCATCCACATCACAAGATGTGCCATACCAAGGGAAGCACCCCCAAAGTCGCACCCGTGAAGTGGGTGAACCTGGCTGTGTGGCAACAGCCTCCCCATTGGGCCCATAGCACACCCGCTCTGGGTTGGAGCCGACCTGGATAGGAAAAATCCCGCTTGCCTTGGCTGGGACTCAAACCCGGGTCTCCCAGTCCATGGTCCAAAGTGCTAACCACTACACTATGGGGGCCGGTTCACCAGGCTGTCTATGCCTTGCTCATTTTGTCAGTGCTTTATATATTGTATCTGTTCTGAATCTGTTGCTGCAGCAAAAAAGAAATACAGGTACACAAAAGAGAGCTGAAACCAGTGAAACCACAAAGGACCATCTCTGAGTCTAACATTTAAATTTGTTTAAATTTAATGACAATTTAATGAAGATTTTTTTTTTATGTGTGTGTGTGTGTATGAGTACAGTATTACACCTAGCTAAGCTTACCAACCATGTTTCCAGAAAAATACTGCCCAGCTACAGTGATGCTTTTTTTCTTTTTCATTATTAATTAGGGATATATTTAGTGAGCAAGCCCTGCCGGAAATGTCTTTCATCTATGCAAGAGAATTCCTCCCAGGGTAATCAAAATCACCGAAAGGCTGCTATATATTAAGTCTTCTACTGTACATGTACAGAAATCAACATCATCGCAGAGTTTTGGCATAACTTAATTCAGAGCATAGCTCAGGAAAAGTAGAGAAAATGTGTCATCGTGAGCTGTATATTCAAATGTGGGTTATGCCAAAGCTTCAGATGATAATGTCATAGTGGTGATGTCACAGAGTTTCAAATGCTGCAAGGTGATCCCTCCTGTATGTATACCTGCTTGCAGGATCGAATGCGCAACAGCAGTTTCTACATGTCTCCTTCACTACCACATCAAGTCCCCGACCCAGATGACAACACCCCGCCCTCCAGCCCTGGCTTTCTCATGGCTCCCCCAGAGCAGACCACAGACTCGACCAGACAGGCAGCGCCCCCTGTGAGTAGTAGTAGCAGCAGCAGCAGCAACAACAGTGGGCAGGCAGAAATATTGGTGGGCGTCGTCGGAGGCGACGAGGACGACGATATGGTTGATGAGATGAGTAACCTGCAGAGTATTCTGACCGGCCACCTGCGGGATCGTCAGCAGAGGGAAATGCGTGAGGCGATGGAGAGGTTACAGGAAGAGCTGGGGCAAGAAGAGGTAAGTCTACTTTTTAACACATTTCTTCCCACAAACGGGCATATCCTGTGCTTTAGGTTCTCTTCCTACCGCCCACATAAAAAGGAACAGAAACCACTTAACTTTCACAAAGGACGGCACGGGTCAATGTTTCGGCTTTCGCCTTCCTCAGGACACAAAGAGATGGGTGTTGTGATATTTTTACTATTGTTTTCTGGTCCTTTTCTCGCACACCGTTTCATTTCATTTCAATTTTTATTATTATTTTTTAAATTTATTTATTTTTCCCCGCACCGTGTATGCCAGTACGTCCGCAGAGTTACCTTTTGTTTGTTTGTTGAAGTTATGTCTCATTTGTTTGTGTGCTTTGTGAAAGTTAAGTGGTTTCTGTTCGTTTTTATGTCGCTTTTATTTGCTTGACTTGTAACCACTTAGCAGTCATTACCGTTTCCTTTTCTACAGCCCACATACTTTTTTGTTTTGGCTGTTATATAATTTTGACAAATATAATTTTTAAACAGTTTTGCAACGGAGTACACTTTGCCTACAGATACCTGTGGATGGGTCGTGAAATTTTTGGCGCTGAAGAAAAGACGAATATTGACGAGTTGCTGGGCAGAAAGAAGTTCTTTCTTGAAGCTACATTTTATCAAATATCCTTCTTTTTTTTTTCATCTGTGCACCAGGCCTTGGACAAACATGGCCCGTGCAGTGCACAAAAGGAATAAATGGAAAAGCCCACCACAAGGGTCAAATTAACTCCAGTACCTGGGGACACTAGCTTTCTTCTCACCAAAAACCATGCAGTAAACTCTTGGCGCCAGTGAGATTGGGAAAAGGAAGGACAAAATAGAAAGAGACTGAGAGAGATAAAAAGAAACAACAACAAAAAAACGTCTGTGAGAAGAGAAACGTCTTGAGGTTCTGTCTGGAGGGCTTTGTTGTGGCAAGAACCTGATCTTTCCCTTTCTTGTATTTTCACTTTCAGCCGGAGTCGAGACCTGGTATACAGCGTGCTACAATCGATGATGTCCAGTCGCAGGAGGATGTGGAGAACCTCACAGTGAGGCAACTGAAGGAAATCCTGGTCAACAATTTTGTCGACTACAAAGGCTGCGTTGAGAAGCACGAGCTGGTGGACCGAGTGAAACGGCTGTGGGTCGAGACACAGGCAAACAAAGAAAGAGGTAGGAAGGGAAGCCTGCTTAGTGCGCGTTGTCCCCTCCCCCCCCCCCTCCTCCCCTCCACCCCTCACCCCCATTGGTGTGTGTATTGAATCATGAATGTTTGTAGACTACTTATGCATATATATAATTGTCATCATTTGGTAAAATCGCCTTAGCGCCATAGCTTTGATAAGTACTTAACCAAGTTACCATCAATTTAGCGGCCCCCGTAGTGTAGTGGTTAGCACTTCGGACCATGGACCGGGAGACCCGGGTTCGAATCCCAGCCGAGACAAGTGGGATTTTTCCTACCTAGGTCGGCTCCTACCCAGAGCGGGTGTGTTATGGGCCCAATGGGGAGGCTGTTGCCACACAGCCGAGATTCACCCACTTCACGGGTGCGACTTTGGGGGTGCTTCCCTTAGTATGACACGTCTTATGATGTGGATGATTACACGGCCGGCACCGCAGGTGCCGTGGTTCCCGGGCCTGGTGAACGCCGGGATATTTATGACAGGAAGCGTGGAATGCGGCCCTGTCCCGCAGTCCCAAACCACATGGACCTCCATAGCATCATCTTACCATCATCCTCATCTCCATCATCATGCATAATAAAAATTGCCCCAGCCTTCGAGCCCTCCGTGGATTCCACCCATGACCTGGGAGGAACACCACTGGAGCTGGCAAAAAGAGTTGGGGCAGCAAAAAAAAAAAAGAAAAAAAAGTTACCATCAATTTTGCAGTTTGATATTATGATTGTAATTTGTAGGAGTTGCCTTCACATCTGGAGTGGCACCTGAGGCTTGTGGACATTAATCAATTACATTTATAGTTTGGTTGCTTCCATAGCCACTGTATGGGGGACTGCAGGGATGTCACTGGAGCGTGAAACCTATAGGACAAATGTCCTGGAAGGTGGCAGATGAATAGGACAATTGTCCTGAATTGGAACGAAACAGTAGGACATTCTGGCGCGCGACAATAAAGCACTGTAAAACAGGAACCACATAAACACAGGTCAGGGTTAAACTCTTTGCCAATCAGAGGGCTTCTTTTAGGGAATACCACATACCACACGTCACTCCCTTTGCGTGCGTGCGTGCAACTAAAATTATTCTCTGCACAAGCGAGCAAGCTCCCCGAGTAGCGCAAGGTGGCAGCCCTCACTCGGAAAAATGTCACTAGTTTGTCCGCAATCAACAGAAACGCAATCGGACATATGACCTCCTCTTGAAATAAACAATCAGACATCTGTCCTGCTGGACAGTTTTTTCGTCGGACATTTGGCCAAGTCTATCGGTCATAGTCCTGTGTCCGGGCACCAGTGACATCCCTGCGGGACTGGTGTTATCATGTCTGTCAGTGTGTATGTCCATCTGTGTCTGACCCTGGTGTGGTGTGGAGAAATCTCTTCCTCCCTGTCTGTCGGCTTTACTCTGTCCCTATCAACCGTCACGCACCCTTTGTTCCGCTAGTGAAAAACTTACCAAAATTCTGAGGCGTAACATGAAAACTGATGGAGAGCGCTTGTTCAGCTTCTTGGCCCCGGCCTGACTGTCTGGCACTCCTTGCCAATCGAACTCCACCTTCAGCTTTCACTGCCCATCACTGTTTAAATCCCACCTGAAGACTTTCCTCTACCATCAAGTTTTTGATGCTCAACTCCTGCTTAGTCTGCTTATGTGTACCTTTAGTCACCTGATGTCACTGCCCCTGCCAAATTGGATGTGAGAGTGTGTGTGTGTGCGTGCGTGCGTGCGCGTGCTTTCAACGCAGCGAGTCCATTGCAGTTGGAGAGCAGTGCTCTATAAAAATCATGTATTACTGTTGTTATTATTCTGTTCATATCTTGTTTTTTTTTTCTTTTCTTTTCTTTCAGTCGCAGCTGCCATTTCTCCAAGTTCAGCAGAGGGTAAGTATACAGTGTTTGTTACCTTCCCATAGCTGCCAACTGTCCGTATTTTTTCGTATTTTGGACAATTTCTGGAATTAGATATGATAATACAATTATCGCTGCCAAAATGCAATTTCTGGCGAGAGTATGCTTACTGACTTCATGGGGTTGGTAGGCATACCTTTCTAAAGTGTTCAGTACTTTATTTGTAAGATTATACGTTTGGTGATAATGACTACCAGTCCGAATTGGGGGTTATTTTTTTGTTGGGTTTTTTGTTTTGTTTTTTGTTTTTTTGGCAGTGTGACGTGTTTTGGTGGGAATGGGTTTGGTGGGCAGAAAAAAAAAAAATGGCATGGCTTCACCGATGTTCTTTTCAATAGTGCAGCAGAACCAATCAGCCCTTTTAAAAACAAACTAAAACAAGATGATGTTATATTCTGTTTCCATACGTACATTTCCAGACACCAGCGCTGCAGCACCAGGCACCACGGAAGCCGCCACCACAACCACCACCACCACCACTACTGCTGCATCATCATCAGGGGCCCCGCACGACCCAGAAAAAGACATCTGTAAGATCTGTATGGACGCCCCAATCGACTGCATCCTGCTGGAGTGTGGTCACATGATCACTTGCACCAAGTGCGGAAAACGTCTTGCTGATTGCCCTATTTGCAGACAGTACATCACGCGGGTTGTCCATGTATTCCGTTCATGACGTGCATGTAATTGCCGGCTTGTTCCATACGGTACTTGTGTGTGGTTAAAAACATTTGGGTCCAATTTCTCTTCATCTCTGTGGATGATTGTACTACGTGTAACGTTTTTGTCCCACGGAAACAGTTCAAGACAAAGTATTATTGTTGTGTGTCTGTGCGTGTATGTTAGGATGGTTAATCCGGCTTCTTGTACAAAAGTGTATGTATTCAGCTTCTCATCTGTAAGTGTACCGTACATGTATAACTAATGATTCAGCTGTGAAACCAGCTGATGAGGTAATTTGCAGCTAATTTTGGTCACAAAAAAAGGAAAAGCAATAGCTGTTGTCAAATTGAACACACAGACCTGCTGCTGCGTCCGACAACAAAGTGTGACACTAATGTGTATTCGGTTCTGCATGCCTGTTAAACATTGTGGATTTGAGTGTTCAAACAGAACTGATACCATCTTTGGCAGATTTTTACGGTAATTGATGATTGGTCCGTCACCTAATGTTAGGTTATCATCCATCAAACATCATCCCTTGCCAGGTTAACTGGTCTCCTACAACCTGATTTCCAGGTACCAAGACTGCAGGTAAAAATTGAACACCCGATTTCTACGTTCACTAGACTTGACAGAAGCCAACTTATGTTAGGAACAGCTTTGCCTGCGAGTGTGCCTGTATGCTCGAAATAGTCTCTCTTTATGATCAGTAGAGCTCTGAATGCAAGACAGGGCGGTCTACAGGCTCTGTGAACTGGTGAAAACTCGGTTTCTTCAGCTCGGCAGTTGACTGCCGCAAGCCCTATAGTCAACTCCTCAGTCCTTGATATTTGTGTCAGTGTGAGGCCTTCTCTTGGCTAATCGGCACCCTCTGAGATGTTGTCGCTGTGCAGGTGTCTTAGTGGAACGATCTTTGAGCCTAAAAATCATTTTTTTTTTAAAAAGAGGCCTTTAAGTCCTTTACATCTTTACATGGTTAAAACTGGCTGTAAGTTCCGGCCAATGGAATACTACAGTATTGAGTCTTTTTCAAATCATGATGAAGCATTGGAACACCTGCTGCATGTTTTTGGATATATAAAGATACTGTCGAAAAAGTGTATGTTTTTTCAAGTGTATTCAGTCAGAATTTGCTCAAACGCCATGACATATTGAAATTGGCAGCCAAATCATGATGAACAGTGTGGTTGGCCTTCATCTTTTAGAGGATGTGTGCTGCTTAACTGTTGTTGCGTGTTAATGTACATGTGTAAAATGATCATTGCTTATGTCGGCTGTGTTGTGCATACCAAATACAAGTTGCCTTCAGTGTAATGTTGTGCTTGGGGTCTAACAACAACAAAAAATACCCCTCCATTTTCGTTTGTAAATTATACATGTACCTGAGAATGTTTTAACCTTCAACGCCGTACTTCCTTGGTCCTGGCAGACCCACAGATGTACATTGGTGACCCGTTCTCACGAAAGGGACCGTAAGTCGCGCTAGGCCGAACGCCGCTACAGGCGAAAAGAGTGCCGGGGGTCAGTATGGTCGCCTTGTGAGTAGCCAACTTCAACTGCTGATATCTCTGTCAATTTTAGTAGTACAGCTTTCACTCTTATATTGAATGAAACTGCATAACCAGTTGATTGCAGTGATATACATATACTCAAAATTGATGATTTTTGGCTTATGGTCCCTTTTGTGAGAACAGGTCACATTTATGTCAATATCTTTTTGCACCATCAATATCTTTCTGCCTGGTGCAAGAAGTATTGTATGGCCACAAGTTTCAACAGGGACTTACACATGTACATGGACTCTGTTTTTTGTGTCAGGCATGCATGGTCAGCATCTGGATGCCCGCACAGCGAGCCAATGTTTTAGGAACACTGACCCTTTACTATACACGCGGTATGGGTCACTAGCGACCCAGAAAGTGTACAGCATCAGATTAACACCAAGTATGGTGATGGTTAATTCAGACAGACGACTTTTCTTTCAGAAATTTCAGCTTCACCAGTTGACTGAAGCGCATATTACAGTGATGATTATGTCCAAAATCTGTGATACTTGTGTGGCAATATATTGCATTAGCAGGTAGGTTTACTGCGCCTGTAGCTAGTAACTGTACTAGGGGATTTCACTGTGAGATACATGCATGCATAGTCCATTTGTCAGCATTTGCAATGGTTATGTCCCTTGTTGCCACAAAGAAGAGAAAGTTAGCAGGGAGGTGTGTGATTTTTTTTTTTTAACATAAATTTATATATAAGATGTCAAGAACACACCATGAACTACATTAAACATTGCATGTCAGAGCATTTCCATCTTCAACTCCAACAAGTAGGGCATTTCTCAGTGCTGTGATGAAGCATACAGTTATTTTGATGTCCTCGGGAGGGTGTCTAGGGCCATTAGGAGTGAACTGTCTTTGAATTTTAGATCTGATATGGTGTGAAATTGCAGTATAGGCCAGGTCCAGCCTGTTGGAATGTTTTTATATGTCTTTTAGTCTTGTTGCTGTAGCCATTGATTTAGTGGCTTGGAAGACCAAACTGAGAGTGATATCTTGCGCTTTGTAGTCATGGGTTTTTTTTGTGGTGATATACACTGTTTTTCTTCCACTGTGTTTTTAGATATTCTTAGGGACAGTAATTTCAGGGATTTTTGTTGTAGTTTGAGTATCTTGTATAATCATGCAGATAAATCTTGGAGGCACTGTGATGTTTAAGTCACATGAGGTTTGTTTCAGTTCCTATATTTTCATTTTTAAAATTTCAAACGATGAAAATTTGTGTCTGTGGGAACTGTTAGTGTGTGTATTCAGCTTTTAGGTCTTAAGGCCGTTCTTAACCAGGCGAACCACCAGTCTGGCGAACTTGTTCGGCGAACTGAGTATTGTATACGAACAGGGCAAGCGCGCACACGTACGTGGTTCCAGAGGTTCGGCCGGACTAGTTCTCTTTCTTAACCGACCGTTAATGATATGCATACGTCATCGCCCGAACAAGGCGGACTCGGAAGTTAAGACAATCGTAAACAACCAAAATGGCCGCCTTCGTAGATCGAGACGACCAGGCATTTGCGGTAGTTATCGTTTTGAGTGAACTCTTGGAAGCTGAGGAAGCGGAAAAATGAGGAAAAGAGCGCAAGAGAGGAAAATGTGAAGTGAGTCGATAGCCTCCAATCCGTCCACCATTTTCCTCAACTATGTACATGCGCACAACAGCTCTCCCCGAGCAGCCAATCAGAGCGTAGGATCGGCAAAAGGATCGCGAGGGATCCCACGACACGCTATGCAGTCCTTGAACCTAGTTCGGCGAACCTTTCGAACCAGGGTTTGTGCACAAGTATTTGGTCGGTTAAGAAACAACGTGCGCGAACCTAGTTCGCCGTACTCTTCGAACCTAGTTCGCGAACCTAAAGTCCGCCCGGTTAAGAACGGCCTTTAGTATGGAAAGGATAGTAGATAACTTTAATTAAGATGTGCTTTAGTTCTGACTGCAGAATGCAGAACGTTTGACTTTTGCCACATCCGAGTGTCGCTTGAAGTTTGTTTGAATACATGTAATTTGTTTGCATAATACATGCATCGTATATATTTTTAGAAGTATCCAGTATATATATGCACAACTCCTGTGCTGCTCAAGCAAAATGTTACTCATGAAACATGAGGAAAATCTACAAACACTTACAGCAGTGCAGTATTTTCATGTGGTTTTGGTTTTTTAACTCTGCAGCTGTGCATTGTGCACAAGCAGCTCTGTCACAGCTGCAGTGTCCAGCATCTCTGAAATGGTTTTCGGTTCAGGTTTGCTGCTGACACCACAGTTTCAAGTCTCCTCTTGCACAACCCACCACCCACTAAGCTGCGTAGTGCTGTACGTGACGCCTTTGCTATCGACAGGCTGGGGAATTTTCAGTCAATATTCAGTTTTCAGCCAAATTTCCTATTCTTTCAGCCAAGTTTCAGCCAAAGAAAAGGAAGGGGGAAAAAGGTTGCGCACACAGTCATGCATCATGATAAGTGTAATGCCATATGGGACAGTCAAACTTTAGTTTTGAAGACAGGCAGGAGAAGCTACAAAATCCCTTTAAAAAATAAAAATGCTTTAAAAAAAAATCTTAAGCAGGGCGTTGTCCCTGTGGTCCCCCAACAATGCACTTCTACTGCCCCCTGCCCTAGGTTTCAGTCTTGTTTTTTCCTTCACCAATTCCCCAGCCTGCATCCTATGGTACACTGATCACGATTCACCTTGGCTTGTAACTATTTTGGTTTTGGAGACACTGGAAAGTGAAAACTTTGATAGTCAACCGTGCACTCTTCTTCTTTTTTTTCAACAGAACTTGCAATGTTTGCAGCTTTGTGTGGTTCCTGGCAAACATTTCCTTTCTGCTGTTGCCCCCGTCGCCCCAAAATTGGCCTGCTTTTACTGTTTTGTTGTGGACTGGATGTGGGAATGGAATTGCTTTTGATCATCACAGATTGGAATACATAGAAAGTTGAAATGGATGATTTGTTCAGCTTTGTTGCACATGGTAGTAAAAACACTGTGTGTGTTAGTGTAGGCGGTCTTCTTCATGTTGAACTTTTTATGTCCTTGTTTGATGTGATTTAAAAAAAAAGAAAAAGTTTTTCAAAAGAAAGAAGTTTGCATAGTGTTCATGCTAACACATACATGTATGCATGTGTAGAGCTATACGAAACAGAAGTTGGGACTAGTTGCATTGCAGATTTTGGATGCCAAGTGTGCATTGTAAACGTTATTTCCTGTCCAGATTTGTCTTGCTCATGATATAACAAACACTGAAAAGTTAAGAAGCCGGAAGGAGGTGGCTTTGGTGTTTTGCATGCCCTCCCCCCTCACCCCAAACCACCCTAACCCTGTCCCAGTAACCCCCCCTCCCTCCCCTCCTGAAATATTAAAGCCCCACCTGAACCTGCAGACCAGTAAAGTTCACAAAGTCAAGGACAGCCAGTCACTAAATAGCGACGCTCAAAATGACAGGAAAGAGCGACAGTCAAAATGACAGGAAAGAGCCAATCAATCGCCATTGACTCAAGTGCTCACATTACATGCCATTCAGCATCACATGTGCTCACCATGTTCCAGCCAGTGACATGTTTGTGTGGGGGGTTTTGGGGTGGCACCGATTGTTTTGTTCTGGAAAATGCCTGTTTATATCCCATCCTTTTTAGCACTGCTGCATGCGTTATAAACAAATTTGAATGATTAGACATGCATGATTGACAAATTGTGTGCAATTCATCGGTTATGATTTGTTTGAAAATCATGTGTGCAATTAATAAATGGTTATGTGTGTCATGTTGTTGGCATATATGTTAGTAAGTTTGCGTGTTTACCGTTATTCTGTGTGTGTGTGTGTGTGTGCATTATGTGTGTCAAGGAAAATAGTGGGTTCTTTTTTAAAACCAAACAAAAAAAAAAAAAAAAAAAAAACAAGAAAAACCCACCAAACTTGGTAATTACATGTGTTAATTAGCAAATTACCAAAGTAAAAAATAAACTTTGGAAGCCCAGTTACTCAATTCGATGATTTTACTACAGTGAAAGTTGCACAAAACAGGAAACCCAAATTTCGGGCCCTCCACAGATCCCTTATCAGGGAAATAAATAATTTAATTATATACATTTCTGACATATATTGAAAACTGGCTTGTCATCAACTTTGCAGCGCATTTTTCAGTCGGTATTCTTCACATTTCTGTTGTCTCCACTCACAAATGCTGGCATATTCACATGAGTGACACTTCCACGCCTCCTCTATTTCCACACCCTGAACCTCCCTTCGTCCATGCCAGAATTCCATACACCAATGAAACGCACGCAGCAGCCTTTCCTCGTCATCCTGTACCTTCGTCTGTCCGATGGAAATGCCCGTGTCTTGTTGGACATATTCGATGATTGTTGAACTGATGCAGACCAGCGATTGAGCAGCGGATAATACATTAGTCAGAAGCTGGCGTAGGGTTTCAGCTGAAATGGCAGAAGCGTCCATGAGCTGAACTATTTCATCGCTCAGCGGCTGGTCTGCCTCTTCCGTGAGAGACAGCTTGGTGAGGAAATGGTCAGCTGAAAATTCTCCCCTAACCAGGTTGTCCCACAAGCGCTTGTATACTTGTACCTGCACACCCGCACACATGGATACATATATATCACAAAAAGAAAATTACTTGGTTTATACATGCTGGACAGTAATCAAATGTAACAGTTAAATTGAATTTAATTGAATAACTGAACTTTGGTTTGTAGAATCAGATTTGGATGACCTGACATTATCAACTACTACAGTGCCAAAATCAAAATGTAGAATCAAGATTTACTTGCAGACTCATCTGTGGTGCACGTCTCTCACATCATGAATATAAAGAGTGAACGTTCAGAGCTTCATAGTCATACCTACATCGGATATTATCATATAGGTCATTTCCGGTCAGACCAATTCTTTTTCCAAATGCCCAGTTTCTTACCAGCTAACCACGGCGAACGTATGTCCCATCTCACAGTCACACACTGGAGATGAGTGATGAACACATTACAATCACATGGTGCAAAGGGCCAGCTCAACAATTTAAGTTTCGGAATTTTAGAATTGCATTTATTTTTGTACTTTGTGGCCTGAGCATTAACAAAGAAGACGGGGAGGAAGCCGGAGAATCCGGAGAAAACCTCCGACGGACAGCCCAAATGAACAGTGCCACATACGAGAAAGAAAAAATTCTTTACCAAGAGTGCGACTCATACCTCACCTCTCACTTTGGTGGCAACAGGGCTGCCACTTTCTGAGAGACAAAAAGCCTGAAAATTGACCCTCAAAATCTGAATGGAAGGAAAGCCAAACTACAGGGAGCCAGTGGAAGGAAGAAAGACTTTGCCCGAAGAATGTGAAAAGCGGGGGGTTTTTGGCCGGAAAAGAAGCAGGAAAACGACTTTGCCCGAAGACAGTGAAAAGCGGGGTGTGTGTGTGTGTGTGTGTGTGTGTGTGTGTGTTAACGTCGCCGAAGAATATGGGGCGCAAAATGCACCTTACCCGGAAAAGTCGACGGCCCAGCGATAGACACAGACTCGCGATTTTTTTGGCCGGAAAAGCAGGAAAAAGCCGGAAAACGCTTTAAAAAGCCAGAAACCTCTTCACAGCCGGTTCAAAAAGCACGAAATCCTGCCACAGCAGGAAGAGTGGCAGCCCTGAATATGACAATATGAGGCGCAAAATGCACCTTACCCGGGAAGGCCTACGGTCCAGCGATAGACACAGACTCGCGATTATTTCGCCGAAAAAGCCGGAAAAACCGGAAACGGCTTTAAAAAGCCGGAAAGCTCTTCACAGCCGGTTCAAAAAGCCGTAAATCAGGCCACAGGAGGAAGAGTGGCAGCCCTGTGGCAATGTCTTAATTACTGGACCACCGACTGCCCCAAGATCTATAAGATTAAGTACTGTACAGGGGCGCTGGAACGGGGGGGGTGGGGGGGGGGGGGGCAGCTGCCCCCCCCCCCCCCCCCCCTGTACCCAAGCAGGGGGGGGGGGCAAGAGTCTTTTTGCCCCCCCCCTGGAAAATCAGGTGACTATGGCAAGAGGGGGGGGCAAAGCCATGGTCTTGCCCCCCCCCCCCCCCCTGCTCTCTCCCTCATCTCACCCAATAGAGAACTCAGTTTAGCCGTTGCATGAAATATCAAAATGACTTGGCAGAAAGTCGTCTGGTAATTACCCCGACCCCCCCCCCCCCCCCCCCCCCCCGCTTTTCACTTTCTTTGGGCAACGTCCTATCTTTGAGTGGCTGCCTCGTTCGTAAAGGTTTTTGTCTGCACCCCCCCCCCCCCCCCTCCGTTCTTTCCTTTTACAGGCTCTGGCGTTTCCCCCCTCTGAGACTCTGCCCCCCCCCCCCCCCCAACATATTCCGGCGCCACTGCTGTATATTATATTACTATTATCATTATTATTATTAATATTACTGGAGTTACCTGGAAGATGTGTTGCTTTTTCTGGGCTTTTCCAGGTAGCCTCTCACTCTTTCTCGTCTTCAGCTCTGATAGTTGTACACTATAGGTCTCCTGGTCAAAGCGGAGTTCATCGATAATGCCGAAGAACAAGTCACCTGTCCCAAAGGGGTCGCCAAAAACAGGAACCTCTCGAACAACGGATATTCCAGACAAGAATCCTTGTATAGCTGACAGCAGATTCAGGATGTGCACAGCCCATTTCTCTCCCTTTGACGAAATCTTGACTTTGACAAAATCATGGATCTCCAGTTCTGAAACATTTGGAACAGGACCAAGACAAGACAATGTAACTGAAGTTACAATTTAAGCACATGAGTAAGTACATGTACGATACATATAAAGCACATGAGTATACATGTACATGTATGTACGATACATATAAAGCATCACCTGGTAAAAAGGGCCTAAGTGCACATCAAATCTTTGGAGAAATAAATCTTTTGTAGCTTGCAGGCATGACTTTTCCCACTGCCCCAAAAAGAGGAAAACTGGCGGCAACCATAACAAATCCTCTAGGGGTGGGGGCAGCGTGCTAAAATCCCCGGAGAATATGGGGCGCAAAATGCACCTTACCCGGGAAAGCCAACCGTCCAGCGATAGACACAGACTCACGATTTTTTGGCCGGAAAAACAGGAAACCGCTTTAAAAATCAGGAAAAAAGCAGGAAAGCTCTTCACAGCCAGTTCAAAAATCAGGAAAGCTCTTCACAGCAGGTTCAAAAAGCAGGAAATCCTGCCACAGCAGGAAGAGTAGCAGCCCTCAATATGAGAATATGACTATGAGGCGCAAAATGCACCTTACCCGGGAAGGCCAACGGTCCAGCGATAAGACACAGACTTGCGATTTTTTGGCCGAAAAGCCAGAAATCGCTTTAAAAAGCCGGAAAGCTCTTCACAGCCGGTTCAAAAAGCAGGAAATCATGCCACAGCAGGAAGAGTGGCAGCCCTGGTTTATGTGATCCTGATAAACCATCTTGCCCCCAACGGGGCAACAACAAAAAGGCCAGCACAAGTATTAGGTACCAGGCGGGATTAGAACTGCCGGTAGTGTGCAGGGGTGTGTATGCGTGAGAGTGCCCTACCATGTGTACATGTACATTCATTAATATTTATAATAATCTCATTTTCTAAAACTGAAGTTTTAAATGTCAACTCAAGTTGTGACATTTTTCTCTCGACCCCCCTCCCCTCTACATCAGTCAGTACCTCTGGCCAGATGAACAGACTTTCCAGCCTTGACCTCTGGTCTGTCGGCAGTCTTCAACGGGACTGGAACTTGCACTTCACCCTCTAGTGGCTCAGGCGGTTGAGGTTCGATCCCCATGAGGGCATACAACATGTGCTGTTCACACCATAGTTGTGTAGTTAGGTCAGTCACCGTGAAATATTGTGATTTGATGAACATTGTCAGTGGATTAAAGTTTCCAGATGTTAATGGATTCTCGCCTTTGTCTGCAACCCCTGTTGTGGGTGGCTGCCTTGATGCAACGCATGTGTCTGAATCTGAATGAGTGGCGGAATCCTGACCAGACTTGTGTGTGATGTCATTGTCACTTGTCACGGTTGTGTCAGCTGAAATGTTGACTTCGGTACGGCCAGAGCATGTTTCATTTGCTTCTGTGCCTCCTTCTTGACTGCCATCTGAAACAGCAAATGAATATAATAATGTGTTTTTTGTTTTGTTTTGTTTTTTAAATCATGGAACTCATACCAGTGAAGTTCTCAAAATGAACCTATCTTAATCTTGACAAATAAAAGCGACATAAAAGGGACAGAAACCACTTAACTTTCACAAAGGACGGCACAGGTCAACGTTTCGGCTTCCGCCTTCTTCAGGACATAAACAAATGGGACATAAGTGCTTTAAAAAATCTTGACAAAACTATAGTTTTAAGATGTTTGAGTTTGATGGCGGTTACCTAAATGAACCTTAGGGTCCCCATGATCTGAGTAACACCCAGTTGCTACTGTTGGGCTCGAGAGCCACAGGGGTGTGTGGATGGGGGTGGTGGTGGTGGGGGGGGGGGGGTAATCAGCTGTTGACAACAAACAAAAACAATGAAATAAAACATAAGGCGCGAAGGAGTGCCAGTGGCGAAAGCCCCTTCCCCCCTCTCTGTTCTCTCTTTGACTGCTGCTTCAAAGCGATGGCACCAATGAAATGAAAGCAAAGCCTGAATATGTAGTTCTGTGATCATACAAGTGTAATCAAGTCTAGCCAGCAGTGACTCGTCTGCATCGCTCCACTCCGCACTATCGTCTGTCGACATTTTGCGCGGCCCGCCTTACCGGAAGTAGGCCAGAATACATAGTCCCTTGGCGTCTCTTAGTAACATATCCATGCCCAAATTACCAAACACTGATCAGTTTTAGCATATAATAGTGGAAGAATAGAAAATTGTACATCAAAAAGAGGGAACCTTTCTGAACTTTCCTAAAAGGTGGACAGTCAGATCCGCAAATGCAGATTCGTAGGGGACTATTTTGGCGGAGCATAGCGTCGTCGGCGGCGTGAATCGGTCGAGTGGTCGAGAGTTCTGAGTGGCACGACTGTGTGCCACCCGAGACCTTTTGCCATGTTGTGTGTGATACGTTGGAAATTTTTCGCCTTCGTAGACACAAACTAGGTGCGACACGGCGAAAAATGATACTCACTGGACATTCTTGTCAAGAAAACTTGTGAAATGGAAGCGAAAGTGAGTGCGCGATCAAACAAGAAGAGTGCAGGCGGTTCAGGAACGGCCGAGCGCAAGAAATCTACGAAAAAGAAAAAGAAAGACAAACGGAAACAGTCGTTGCAGTCGTTACGTGGGGGTGAATCGAAAGAGAGTGATGTGCCGAGTCCAGATTTTGACAGTGAAGTGCAAGCTGAAGGGGATAACACGCAGACAGATCAAGGAGGTAAGCTTTGCTGAAAGTGAAATCCATTCCATACAAAGCAGTGGCACAAAATGTTAAAAGTTGTTTTTAATCATTTTATTTACTTTTTACTTACAAAGTGTTAAGGAAATTGATAACAGACTTTCTCAATACAGTTTTGGTGGGAGAGATGAGGTACATTTGTCTCCAGTTCTCTCCCCCCCTCCCCCCCCCCCCCACACACACACACACTGAAAGCGAATGACTGCTATACATTTGCTTCACCAACCAGAGGAATGATTGCAACTGAGTCATAGTGTTGTAGAATAAGTATGGCAGAAGTTGCTTCAGGAGAGCTCTTGCCAAAATGACAGTGACTATGCCAGTGATACATGTACTACCCCTGGCAGAGCCACTGTCCCAGTGATGGCACCAAGTCATGACCACTTGACACTAATTGCTGTCTCTGCCTGCCTGTGTCAGTGTTGCTAAGCATACAATGAGCGGGGACTAGCACCCAGTATAAAGCATGTCCAGGTGAAATCCTTGCTCCAGGAGAAAAAGATCAATACTGCTTTTCAGTCCAGTATTTTGTCAGTGGCTGTACTTGTTAACCTGAAAGAAAAGGGAAGATAAGTGTGCTATTGAGTCTCTAGCAGAGTTTATGGTTTATAAGTGTTTGACAATTTTATGGAGTCCCCCTGTGTGTGGAGTGGTTGTGAGGAGGCCTGCACCCTTCGATTTTCTGGAGTGTGCTGTTGACAGACAATTGTTAATGGATCATCCAGGGAACTCCATGGAGACAGTGTGCCTGTTTAGTTCACGAGTATGAAAGCGTCCCTGTTCTGTTCTTGGTGCATTGCTATGAATTGTAATGAATGTGAGGAGTACTCCCAGGAAGAGAGATTCGTGAATACATGTTCATGCTTGCATGGCTGTTATAGAGAGCAACCATAGTTTACAGAAAAAAAACCACCAAAACACATTGTCGGTCTTCGAATGTGCCACACTGTGTTAACAACTCTCTCTCTCTCTCTCCTTATGTGGTGGAAAAGGACGTTAAACTCCCAAACACCCACCCTCACCCACCCTCTCTCTCTCTCTTTCTCTCAGTCCTGACAATAAGATTTTCTGAACCTTCAACTGAACAAATTCCTATGGCTGTTGTCTGAAAGGATCAAACAAAGAAAGTGTACTCTGGTTTACACACAGGAGTAAGGTGTACAAGAGTGTGAATGGTACTCTGAAGCTCTGGGACATTTTCTCTTCTGGCTTTTTATAATTCTTACTCAGCATAGCACAATCCCCTTGTGTACATTACAAGAATGGTGTTAAATATCCACTCTAATGCTATCAGAATGGCAAACGGAGCAAACACTGTAGTCAGAACGTAGGTAAGGTGTGGGGGGTGTTAGCCTTATAGATTAGGGTTAAACACGGTTAAACCAACTTAAACACGGATACAGCAGAAAACTCAAACACAGAGAGTGCAACCAGTCTCCAGTGGTTAGAGCCTTTAGGGACATTTCACTGAACGTATGCGAAACGGTTGGGAAGGGCTGTGAAAGTGTTTGTGAGGGATTTACTGAAACAACTCTTAGGTCAGCCGTCTGCAGCATTTTGTGTGAACTGCCAGACGTGGCTGTCCACGCTGATTATTCACTCTTTTTGCACAATGCAGCTTTCTTCGGCTTCACTACCTTAACCCCTGTGTGAAAGGTTCCCTGCCCAGCTGACCGCTTCGTGGCTCGCCACTGTTGTTCTTGCAAATCAAAAGCTAATCTCACACGCCGTAGGGTGAAAAGATCCCTTTGGCAAGTGCGCACTGAACTGGTCCGTGCTGTAGAGCAGGCTTATATAATTAGGCCCCGTGAAGTGTGCCAGGGAGATTGGGAGGCGGGGACAGATAGAGGAGGGACTTATCACAACCCTGTGAGTGGGGGTCAAGGAGGAATTTGTCCGGAGCAAGGCTTCCGTGGCACTGTGCAATTCTGATGTCTTTTGCGCTTTGCTCTTTTGTCTTGCTTCTTTCATCCAGCCCGGTCCTTCCCCATCCCTGGAGCGATAGAACATTACTACAAACTTCCATTATGCGGGTGGTGAGTTCGAATCCTGGCCGGAAGCCCCGTCTTTGTTATCACCCCTATATGGAGGAAAAGGCCGTTAAACCCCTACCCCATGCACTCCCCCCTCCTCCCCACTCCGGCCCGTTCTTCATCACCCGTTCTCCCTCCCACACCATACCTCCTCACTGGACACTCTGGACGGTAGCTCTTAACCACTTAAATTTAAAAATAAATCAGTGGACAACCGATCGATTCCTTCGCCAAAAAACTTAAAAACTTGAACACACCCGCCCCCCCCCCCCCAAAAAAAAAACAAAAACAAAAAAAACCCAAACAAACACTTGGAAACAGACAAAAGGAAATCATAAACATGTTGATCAAGAGAAGGAGCAGACGAGAGTTTCATATATATATATATATATATATATATGTCAGTCTTGAGGTTCTGTCCGAAGAACTTGGTTGTTCAGAGAATAATGTTTTGACGTGATCGAACGTGCTGATTGTACAACAGGAATGAAGCTTGCACAGTAGAACGTTCCTTGGTTTTGTTCTTACGGTACATGTACTGTATCGCAGGTCAGGACCCCCAACCAGCCACCACCATCACCCCCTCCACCTCTCAAACCATCCCCCCCCCCCCCCCCCCCGCCCTTTGATAGTGCGTCGATGGTATTGACGAGCCAAATGGATTACCGACGGACCGAACACAGCTTACTGACCGTGTGCGTTACCCATACGGTAACACTCGGTCCTTTGACACGTATTTCGCACATCGCACAGCACACTATTGTGTTTCTCGCTGTATGTAGCTTGGCACGCACACTGACAGATGATCAGACAGTTTGCATTGAAATGTCACTCTCAGTTCAATCTATCAGTGCCAAGATTTTTTTTTTTTTTTTTAAGAGGAGAATTTCTTTTTAATGAACGGTGAATGTACAATGAACGGCCCCGAGGGCAATAAATCTCGGTAGAGACACTGATTGTTCACACCTGCAACACACACGTGTACACACACACACACACACACACACACACACACACACACCACACACACACACACACACACACACACACAGATTTGACACCACTCACACTTAAAATTCAGTTCCAGTGGGTTAATGAAATGCGAGTAGTGTACGTCCACTTTTTTAAACTTTTTTTAAAATAAAGCGCGTCAGACTGTGACTGAGAAGTCTTCAACAGCTCAGTTGTTTGTGACTCATGTTTATGAGAGAGAGAGAGAGAACGTGTCCACGTAGAGAGAGTGAAAGAGAGAGTCTAGTACGCCGCTACGCCGCTTGCTGGTACAGGGGCGCCGGAAGATGTTGGGGGGGGGGGGGGCAGAATCGCAGAGGGGGGAAACGCCAGAGCCAGTGAAAGGAAGGACGTTGCCCGGAGAAAGTGAAAAGCGGGGGGGGGGGGGGGGGGGGGGGGGGCGGGAGTGATTATCAGACGACTTTCTGCCAAGTCGTTTTGATATTTCATGCAAAGGCTAAACTGAGTTCTCTGTTGGGTGGCAACGGGATGAGGGAGAGAGCAGGAAGAGGGGTGGGGAAGGGGGGGGGGAAGACCATGGCTTTGCCCCCCCCCCCCTTGCCATAGTCACCTGCTTTTCCAGGGGGGGGGGGGGGGGCAAAAAGATACTCTTGCCCCCCCTGCTTGGGTACAGGGGGGCAGCTGCCCCCCCCCCCCCGGTTCCGGCGCCCCTGTGGTAGTCAGGAAATTCTCTCTGCAAAAAGACAGGCAGATTCAGGGGAAAAAAAAAACAAAAAAAAAACTTGCTCAGACTTGAAAAACTAGTCCAAGCCGGGCCGTGTCCTATTGTCAGTGAGCGTTGCCAGTGTCCGCTACCATTTGGCAGCTTACCACCGATCGGTTCAAAGTCATAAACAGGATTTAGTGCATACACTCCACCGTTACCTGGCGGTCTGATCTTCTCTGGTTGTTTTTATCACCCAGTCGTTGTTCCAGGTATTGTGTTGTTCTACGGACAACATTTCTGTCGCGCTGGGGTCACTTAACCCTCGTTCGAGGCATTTTCCATGGGTCGGTCCACGCGTGCCCTGCAATGAAACTGTGTCCAAAATCTCCATTGTGATTCGGAACGTGTGCGGATCACGTCCGATGAAAGAGCTCTGCTCGCTGTCAGTTCTTGGCTGAAGTAGCTAATAACGCTGAAATGCTGAAAACGCTGGTTTTCGCCACAGGGCACGGTGCGTATTGTGGCAATAGCCATATATAGTGTTGGAGACTGTCGATGGTCACGTACAGTGCCGCTTGCAATATGGTAGGCGCCTTGTCGCCAAAACTGTGTATAATTACTAACTGAAAATCTCGTATGAGCCGTGACCCCACTGACCGTCGCATCTTTACGGATGTGTCACGCACGATGTCCTCAGTCCCCAGCTGCATGTAACGGGGCACTTCCCGCTTTAAAGCTGCATGTACTCCCTCTAGTTTAAGCCAGACATGCTCCACTCTCACACGCCAGATTTATTCACAAGCCGAAAACACTCTACTAATGAAACAAATGGCTGATCAGCAGATGTTTCATTTTATTTTGTTTTATTTTTCTTAACTTTGTAAGCGCTTTGAGCTCGCTGTGTATAAGCACTATATAACTATCCATTATTATTATAGTATTATTGTATGTGGCTTAGACTAGAGGGAGTGCATCAAGCTTCAAGCGAGAAGTGCCCCGGAGTATATACAGCTGGGGTGTACATCCCCCGTGTCGCACCCGTTTTGGATGAGTGGGTGTTTTGGAGTTAAACGTCCGTTTCCACCACTTATGGGTGATACCAGAGACGGGGCAACGAGAAAAGGGCCATCATGTGGCCCCGGTCGGGATCCGAACTCACGACCCGAGCACTGATAGTCCAACACTCTACTGTTCGGCTATCTCGGCTCCCTGGTACATGGTACGCTACTGCCAGTGTTGGGTTTTTTTTATTCATACAAAGATCGCCGTCAAACAGTAAATAGCAATGTAACCGAGCACAACAAGAAAAAACAAACAAACTTACATACGTGCTCATCTGAGCCAATTAACATACATGCATGGCGGAGAGGGGTGGGGTGGGTGTTTGGGGGTTTAACGTCCTTCTCCACCACACAGGGTGATATCAAACACGGGGCAACGATGAAAAAGCCGCCACAAATATTTGGCCCCAGCCGGGATACAAACTCACGACCCGAACATTAGAAGTCCAACGCTTTACCATTCGGCCACCCTGGCTCCCCGCATGGCGGACAAGTTTGCGTGAAAAATTAATTAAATGGAAAGTGGGGGGAGGGGGGAGGAAGAAGAGAAGAAAGGAGAAGAGAACATATCGACTACCAGTATTGCCACACCTATCCGAACAGTGGTCATTTCAGCGCTACTAAATATTCTGGCAGGGGAGCTGAGTGGATTGATCGCGTCCCCCCGCGACAGCTCCACAGTCTTCACACGGCTGTAAACTCATCCGCCTGTTGGCGTCCCGCTCTGCCTGACACATAATTATCGGTACTGATCCTCTGGCCGTAACATGAAGTCACAAGCGTAACATGACGATTTACTGCGGCGGCCAGTCAGCCGGAAAAGAGGATTGAGTTATCGCTTTCCCTTTCAGAAATCAATTACCACGCAGTCTCAGTCTCACAACATGCTCTGTATAGTTGTCGTGGCGGTCTCCTGTGTTTCTGTAACTGATGTGTGTTTGTTTGTTTGTTTGTTTTTTGTTGTTGTTTTGTTGTTGGTGGTGTTGGGTTTTTTTGTTTTTTTTTTGGGGGGGGGTGGTTTACTGCCACAATTCTTTGCCGGCTTCAGTGGTATTCCTCCCTGGTAATGGGTGGAAGCCACGTAGGGCTCGGAAGCTGGGGCAATTTTTGTTATGCATGATGATGGAGATGAGGATGATGGCAAGATGATGGAGGTCCGTGTGGTTTGGGACTGCGGGACAGGGCCGCATTCCACGCTTCCTGTTATAAATATCCCGGCATTAACCAGGCCCGGGAACTACGGCGCCTGCGGTGCCGGCCGTGTAATCATCCACATCATAAGACGTGTCATACCAAGGGAAGCACCCCCAAAGTTGCACCCGTGAAGTGGGTGACTGGTGTTAAGGACATGTGGTTTAGGCGTCCGCTACGGATCCTGAGGCGCAGGTTCCAATCTCCGGTACCCAGTCAGTCACCTGGGACACAGTATAGCATCCGGAACCATTGTGGTGACTCGGGTTGGTGTATATATATTGTTCTACTTATGTAGAAGCGTACCGCGTACTGAGCAGACGACGTTATTTAGTTGCGGACTGAAGATCAGTTAGACAGCGCTGAATGGTGGCTATTTTTAGCGACTTGGTCGTATCGACGTGTAGTACAGGTATGGAAGCGTTAGGCGAAAGAGTCATATTTCTCTACTATTAGACGCCGCAAAGTCACGAAAATGGTCGCAATGGCCAAAAGGAACATCTATTCATTTGACAAACAAACTGACAGCTTTGTAATCGGCAGTTCCTTTCTTCCCCCCCCCCCCTTCACCCTCCCCCTCCCCCCCCCCCCGAACTTATTACGAGCATAGAGACTTTAATGTATTAAAAAAAAAAAAAAGAATGTGACAGTCTAAAAATATGTGGACTAGCTAGCTACCCCGGTAGTCATTATAATTATGTGCATGTTGTTCTCGCAGACCTGTTTGACGAGTTTCTTTATTTAGAATCGTATCCAATAATAGCCAGTAATTACGGAGAAGAGGGGTAACACTGAGTGCAGAATTAACACCTGCCTGTGCCGTTTTTAGCAGCTACTAAGTGTAACAGGTGCTCTGCTGTCATCAGAAAGGCGGACCTAAGTGTCATACATGTATTTTGGGAGCGCTTGAAGGCCCTTTCTTCCAGGTTACGGTAGTTCTAACATGCACCGGTCAGAGGCCCAGTTTTGAAGATTTTTTTTTTTCCAGGCTGACAGGTCGATCTGATTTGTTTTGGTGGTGTCTGGTACCAAACCATTTTGACACAAGTATAAACGTGGCAACAGATTTCAGCTGAAGTGATTTGAGTCAAAAGCCGAGTAACCGCTGACAATGTTGCGGCCATACTCGACCCGGGAGCACACAATGTCCGAGCAGGCGACAAGAGAAAATGGCGGACTTCGCTTACTTTCAGCAGAGTTTTCCTCGTTCAAACGGCCATCAAACTTACGTGTGTTGCATTCGAAGCTCTACTTATCTCTGAGATAAACTTTTTCAAGCGTACAGGCGCATTTACAAACGTAACTGTTCCAACACAAAAGTCTTCCTATGTAGCCCACCACGATCCCATATATGGGATTGTACATATAAACCTCACCCATGTCCGTTCGTTCGAAGCCACTGCAAATCCTCACTATCAATTCTAGACAACAGAAGATGCTGAAAGTCCTCTAAGTCTTGTCTCCTTTAAAAGATTGTTTTAGTAGGCGGCCATTTGCAGCACTACATTTTTTTTTCTTCAGCCATGGCAACACCAATTCCTGTTAGAATTACTGTAGATAACTATGTTCATTACATACTAAAAGCAAACTATCCTAAGGAATTTTGTTTGAAAAAAAAAGGATCTAATGGGTTAATTGTCTTAGAAATAGTGCCTTTTGCCAAAACTGGGTTTTGCCTTTAAGTGTGTATCGGGCACAAATCTCTCAGATCTAGAGGTCCTAGAGTAGAGTATTCATCCTGGCGATACGTGTAGTGTACACATTCCTGCAGCACCGAATAACCTAGCGTCACCTGTAGGGACTGGTCGAACGATAAGGGGATCAAAAGGGGGACTGGCCATTCGATCCGCTAATAGCAACATTTTCGGCAAAGCCCGCAGATAGCTCTTGATTGAGACAGGGAGCGAGAGAGTTTTGTCGTTGCCGTCCCTGTTTGTAGTTTTGCTGTAATGGCGACACACAAGCTTTCCATACGATGTGACGGTGATCTATGTGTATTTATTTAGCGAGTTAGTTACTTAGGTTTTTTTTTTTTTTTTTTAGTTACTCTCCTTGCAAATAGAAAGCCACTTTGTTCTAATTTCCAGTGTTGTCTATCCTCAGAGCTAGAGTCTGTGCGTGTGTGTGTGTGTGGGTGTGGGTGAGTGGGTCTGTCTGTCTCAGTGTCTGTGCGTGTGTGTGCGCGCGCGCGCGTGTGTGTGTGTGTGTGTGTGTGTGTGTGTGTGTGTGTGTGTGTGTGTGTGTGTGTGTGTGTGTGTGCGACAGAATTCTCTAAACAGACAAATAGATCAGGACGATCCTGATGTCATACACCCAACGACGCTGGATGACGTGCGTGCGTGCGTGCGTGCGTGCGTGTGTGTGTGTGTGCGTGTGTGTGTGTGTGCGTGTGTGTGTGTGTGTGTGTGTGTGTGTGTGTGTGTGTGTGTGTGTGTGTGTGTCTGCAGGCTGTTTGGACTCTTCACCATACGGCATCTTGTGCATTTATGAACTAGATCCACAGTTGCACGTACAACAGTAAAAACACAGTGCTCACTTGAAGAAGGAACTTTTCAAACAATGTAACAGCAAAAGTTTGAGAGACACTTTCAAGGAGAGAGAGGGGGGGTGGGGGGAAGAAGAAGAAAAAAAAAAACCGTCCGATAACATGATAGGCAACATGTTAACAAGTACTGCAGTCACAAGAAATGTATTCCCCGTCCAGTGTTAACCACTCTGGAATCTGTCATACAGAGCAAACACGCCATACGCGGAGAAGTTATGATAAGAGGGTTTACCGACGACAAAAGCGGTCACAGCGGGCACCGACAACGGCGTGTTGACACAATTTGCCATTGGCGGATGATCCCACCTCACAGAGCGAGTGAAACCTCAAACATGTAAATTTGCTCTTCTCTCCAAAACAACGGCAGAACGAGGACCCCTCTTCGACACGTGTGATAGAACCTCGGTAAAAGTTTTGGTAAAAGGACATAAGCGCCGTGGATTTGACAAGGGTTTTAGACTTGTTTACCATGTGATGATAGCCAGGTGGAAAATTGACGGGAGCCAAGACACTGTGACAGGTTAAAGACACACTTAGCGTCGTGGGAGGCGAAAGGATTTGTTACTAACAAACTTGTAACATCTTTTTGGTGAACTATTTCGACGTTGAGGTCGTTCCTTAAAAAGCGTCAGTTTTAAGATAACTAGCTTAACAGAAGACAACTTTTTTTGTTCTGGAAATTTTCACGTTATAAGTTGTGTGGGAGACCAAACGAATGTTCACGATTTCTCGGCAGGATGATATAGGGTCCTGCATAACTTGCAGGGTACGCCATTTTAAGTTTTAAGTACTATGCTTCGCAAGGGGGAGGGTGTTGGAACGGCTCACGTGTTGATACACCTGCACACTTGAAACACTTTCTCGGCGATAAGTAAAGCTCTGAATGCAAATAGCAATGCACTGACGTCTGTTGGTCGCGCAAACGAGAACTGCACCGTGCCGCCCAAAACTGCCTTTGTGTGGCGGAAGCTGTGCTTTTTGGCTCGCGTTTCGATGGTCACAAGTGTCAGCCTGTGTGAAGGTAAAGGCCAGAACACCAAAGCAGCTGTGCACGATTTGTGAGCCTCTGTATTTCTGAGGATTGGGCTTTAAATTTGCGACCTCTACTATTGAAGAATATAAGACCTTAGAAATTGCTCTCTGTTTAGGCCGACACTTGTGTAACTCTATAAATAGAAAAGAAAAAAAACATCAAGCCTGCATGGGCTTTTTGTGTTGTTGTTGTTGTTGTTGTTTTTTGCGCGACATTAACTAACATACGCCGATTGTGACCAAGACACAAGCCTCTGATGTAATGACTTGACACATCTGACTGGTTTTGGTGCACAGACTCCACGCATTCGGCAAGCAGTTTTCTCGAGGTTTGAACCTATACTAAACGCCCTCACCGGGGGCCTTAATGGTCGGTTAGACTCACACACGGCTGTCACAATAACAGCTTTGTTTGAAGACCCCTATAGGAACCATCAGCCGACTGACACGAAAATCCGATACAAGTGGCTTCACGCGATCCCAGTGTGCTATCATTTTATGTCATTATCATTTGGGACAGCGGCGTGTGCGTGCTGACAACGCCATTAAAATATCTCATGTCAGACATTGTCAATTCTCCGATCTGATCGATACTTCACTTAAATCTAAGATTCATATAAAATGGGTTTGCGTTTTATCCGGGCGTTATTGGTTTCGTCTTGTTTGTTGTTATGCCTCTGTACATAATCATATGTATGAATACGGGGCTTGCGCTGGAAGGTAGAGTAATGACATGTACGGAAATACGATGGCCACCAAGAATGTGTTTATCAAGTATTATATATATGACTGGGAGATTTGTATTCTGCATTCCGAATTGTGAGGGGAATGGGGGCCCTATGAATGGTGAGATACCCTTAGATCTGTTAGACGTTTCAGCGGTAGGATGGTAGATCCCCCCCCCCCCCCCACACACACACACACCTCCCCGCAACCTCCACTGTGGCTTGTAGCCAATATAGGGCAAGGCGGACTTGTCCACTGGCATACAAAGCACACATCTCCTAGATCTAGGGAGCGCTCTCAGCTTTACTTACTACCCTTACTTTCAAACTGACCAGATTAAGCGCATGTTTTCGGCTTTGGCGACGCCTTTGTTCCTTATATAATAATATGTATGTGTGTGTGTGTGTGTGTGTGTGTGTGTGTGTGTGTGTGTGTGTGTGTGTGTGTGTGTGTAAGTGCTTCCCGCTGGTGAAAAAAAATCCTAATGAATAATTAATGGGAAAACTTGAGAATACCGAAGCCCTCAAACTACATTTAGAGGACAATTAACAGACAAATCACTTTGGGGAGTAAATGTGTTCTCTCTGAAGTCCTCATGCGTGTGTTGTGAGCCGTGTGGTAATTGGATCTTGTTCAAACATGACTTCGTACTCAATGGTACCCCGATAAAGATAATACTTAAAATATAATTTGCCAAAACGAATTTGGGAGTAAATTTGTTTTCGCTCATGTCCCCAAAGCGTATTTAGTTTGAACCTTTCGGCATTCTGGGTTTTTTGTTGTTTTTTTTCCTATCACACTGGCTCTCGATCTCCTTTTTGTCCTGGGAAAACTTTTGGATGGTGGTGCACTGAGTTGAGAAAGCAAGCTTATTCATTCCTTAGCAAGAGATATATACTCGGATTTTGTGTTCTTTAGCGTCGAGATTGTTTCCCGTTATAGATCGCATCTTCATTCCCCTAGTGCTTTTTTTTTTCTTTCTTTCTTCTAAACTCGTGCATTGTATTTAAGTTCTATTCGTGTTATCTTGCTCCCAAAGCAGTTGAAGACTTCAAATCACCCACCCAACCTGCTTCCAAAACATATCTTTGTACGCGATTGTATCCCCACAAAGGATCAGAATAAAAGTCTAATTTGCTGTTTTGCCCCGGTATAATTTTTATTGGAATTAAAATCTAATTTGCCGCTTTACACCGGCATATCAGAATAAAAGTGTAATTTGCCATATCGCCCCGGCTTATTATAAAGGGTTCCTACTGGCTGACCTTTTTTTTATTTTGGTGTCCAAATACAATGCAGCCCACAGGACTGTGAATGTCTGTTTATTGTTCGCCGTTCTGGCATACCTCCATGTTTGATCGACGTCTAACGGAGTTTTAATTCAACAGACACCCGCGGGCCGTTCAAAAAAGCGTCACGGCAATGTGAACAAATACAACACTGCATGTACTTTTGTCAATAAAGCAGCATTACGCTATTGTACTAGACTTGGCCGTTGGCGGTATAATATTAGACCATACACACACCGCCCCAGCAGGAGGTAGGTTTTATTCATGTATGTGCCCCCTTGCAGACCGCCCTGGTTGTTATTAGTCATGTGACCGGGTGTTAACACACGTCCTGTGCAAATCGTGCTGTGTTGCTTGTGTACTGAGGAAAGGGGGGTGGAGGGGAGGGGGTGCAGTCAAAATGGTCGGAAGTGTTCCGAGTGCTATTGCGATTTTAACGACGATTACTCCTCGGCGGAATTTTCATTGAAAATTCGAGCTTTTTTTTAAAGGTATCGAAATTTGTCTAAAATATACCCCCCGGAAATCCCCATGCCGTAAAAAGTAACCACGCTTAGTAATTGACGTCGTCTCATTAAACTTTCACGACACTGCAAGAAACAGTGACGTCAGTGGATGGCGTCAGAGTATTACTTAGAATTAATACAGTCTTGAAAAAAGAACTTGAAAGGCCCCCCCCCCCCCCCGAAAAATTAAATTGTCGCATGTGGATTGTTACAGTTACGCCGAGAAAACACGGAGAAACTGACAGGCCCTACTGTCACGAAATATGCTACGTCACCACGCCAGGATCAACTTTTTCTCTTTGAGAGCTAGACGAAAGTGGCTCCACAAAAAAGTTCTCGCCGAAAATCGTGAATCGTGGTAGCACCAAGAACGCTGTCTGCCGTCTTGCTAGTGCCCGGCCGCTTGCTTCTTTACTGAGGGAAACTCGACAGCCATTTGGCTTGTATGAATAGCAGTAATTTTTGCCAGAGCCAGTGAATGAAAAGAGAGAGAGAGAGAGAGAAAAAAAAACCCACCCCAAACATATTGGACGCACAGCAGCGGGAGGTTCATTACAGATTCTGGTTGTCGTGATCGGCAAATTTTGTGTCGTGATTTGTAAGCGGTCGTTTCTGCCTGCAGTGTAATTTTTTCTCACGTTAAGAGGTTGTGTATGCACACGAAAGCCATGAACAGAATTAATCCTTATCTCTTTTTCAGATCGACATTGCAAATGTCTAATATGCACTGACAAATTACGTATTGATATTTCTCTGGAGCCTGTTATTGACATGGGAGTGCAGGATATGAAAAGGAGTCCCCGCATATTAGCTGGTTTTCGTCCTTACCTTACCGGATCATTCTGAGAGAACACAGATGTAATTAAAAATGTGATTATAAAAAAAAAAACTTTATCATGCGTAGCGGCCTCTTTTTCTTTGATCTCTCCTGTGGAATAAGTAAAGCTCAGGGTTGATTTGCGTCTTGGATCAAAATACTCGTCGGTATACCACAGCTTGATGGGGAATAAGCTAATTATTAGCCGCTAAAAAAATTCTGACATATTTAGTGACTGATAGGTGCGTGCGCGCGTGCGTGTGTGTGTGTGTGTGTGTGTGTGTGTGTGTGTGTGTGTGAGAGAGAGAGAGAGAGAGAGTGTGTGTGTGTGTGTGTGTGTGTGTGTGTGTGTGTGTTTGGGGGATTAACGTCCTTTTCCACCACATAGGGTGATATCAAAGACGGGGCAACGATGAAAAAGCCAGCACAAATATTTGGCCCCAGCCGGGACCGAACTCTCGACCCGAGCATTAGAAGTCCAACGCTCCACCATTCGACCACCCCGGCTCCCCGAGAGAGAGAGAGAGAGAGAGAGAGAATGACACTTTATTTTCCAAGGATAGAAGATTAGGTGCGCGGCGAGAGAGAGATAGAGAGAGAGAGACAGACAGACAGACAGACAGAGTCAGAAAGCGCAAATCTATCATGTTGAAGACACTGTGTACTATGCCAGACTTGTAAATCTGCTGGATGATCATTTCTTACATATTTTTTCCCTCAGTGTGTCAGTGCATGTTTAAAAAAAGAAAAAGAAAAAATCTTTCAGTTTGCGTCTTTACAAATGCACTCTTCCTGTACATTTTGTTTTCACCTCGATGTCCGCTGCTCAGCATTCGCTTGTGAAAAACCTTACATGGAGTGTATCAGTTGTAGCCTGGAAGCTAAGCCGCTCAGACAGACTTGCGAGAGTGCCAAACCTCTAGATCACATTGCTTCAGTCCTGTGTTTAATTGAGTGTGCACGCGGGCCTGAAGTCTCTATACCACCCGCCAGTGGTACTTGCTTTGTTCCTGGGACCCCCTGGCTGAGGGTTCTAGTGTTCAGGGGGTGCAGTCGAAATGGGCGCGGGGGTATCCGGTGCTACGTGTACAAGTACCGCGCTTCAAAAGTTTCGACGGTGTTTGCTGTCATGCACATCAGTTTTAGAACACAGGCCCGCATGTAAAAGTCGAGGTTAGGGAGTTTACCCCAGGGTTAGTGTCTAACCCCGAACTAAAGTAGCTCTAGGGTTAAATTTTCTGTTTTGTTGTTGTTGTTGTTGTTGTTGTTGTTGTTTTTAAATCAGGAAGCGTGTCCATTCCAGCAAGGTGCCTATGCCTTTATAGAAGGATTTTGTCTTTCTTTCTTCGCTTTCTTTATTTATTTAATTTTGTTTTTGTGTTTCTTTTGACCTAGTCTGAGTTAGGTCCTTAACCGTGGGTTAAATTAACCTCGAGTTTTACATACGGGCCCAGGTGGGAGTACGGCTCTCATCTAGCGTTCTAACATGAATTTTTTTTATTTTTATATGAGTATGCACATGCCTTTGTATTAAAGCGGTATCTGGCAGGATGGGCAACTGCAAAAGTGTCAAAAACGTGTCTTGCACAGATGCTGCCACTATTGAGTCAGTGGTCCTCCCTAAGTGTATTTTAGAACTTTATAAACTTGTCATGCCGCCAGCGACCACGTGCGACTGAGTTGCGCAGAAACGGCCACTTGGCCGTAGCCATGGCCTGTTTCATACAATCGCGTCACTTCACTCACAAGTGAAGTGCGCGGCAGGCGCGTGTTTTGGCTCACGGTTTGGCTCATATCTTACAAACGACAGCACCCCAAAATGGTTCATATTTTGCATACGTCTAAACGGTATCATGTTCTTGTCACCGTGATAATCCTAGGTCGGTTGGGGAGCTGTAGAGACCTGCAGGATGTATATGTTTATGGATTGGTAACTTGTATCGTTACTCTTAACTGTAGGGTGCGGGGAGCCGGGGTGGCCGACTGGTAGAGCGTTGGACTTCTAATGCTCGGGTCGTGAGTTCGTATCCCGGCTGGGGCCAACTATTTGTGCTGGCTTTTTCATCGTTGCCCCGTCTGTGATATCACCCGTATGTGGTGGAAAAGGACGTTAAACCCCCAAACACCCACCCACCCCCTAACTGTAGGGTGTATTATGTATATAGTATTATGTATCATGTGCATGTGTGTGTTTTCATTATCATTATTTTTATGTTGTTTAAATGTGTTTGCTGTAACCACTGCACCCAATTTTCCCCCGTTGGGAGAGTAAAAATATAATTGATAAAAATAATTGATTGATAAAAGAAAAGATTGCTTGATGATTTTGGTATTACGTTAACTAACGTCGTTTGGTTGATAAACGGCCCTATCTTTTTTTTTTTTCTTTTTTTTTTTTTCTTTTTTTCTTTTTTTTTCAAACCGACAGACCAAAGTCCGTTGGAAACACCCGATGCTATTCAAATTTGAAAATGGAAACACTCGGTGCTGCTCAGTGTTTGAAATCACTCTGTCTTTGCGGTGCTACTTTGGAAGTGGGGTAGCACCAGAAACAGTAGCGTCCATTTCGAGTACACCCCGTGGTTGAGGGTTCTTGTGATCTGTTTGATTTATTGACAGCGTTGCTTTAGACCAGTGGGGGTCTTTCGGAGAAGTAGGGGAAAAGTCGATGCCGGACCGTTTCTGTGTGGGGTTTGAGAAACCGGGAAGCAATCGTGATTTACCGTGGAGGGTTGGATTAAAAGATTACATGGATTAAAAGATTATGAAGGAGATTCGGGGTAGCTAGACTCTGATAATACGATACAAGGACTTTTTTTTTTTTTTTTACAATTTTATTTTAGATGATGGTTTGATGTCCTTGGTGCCCTTTTCTTTCCAGGTTATTTCCCTTTAGTTCATTATATATTCAGGGCTTAACATCCTCTATTTTTTGGTGGATTTCCATATTTTGCTATAAAAAAAATATCTCCCCTAAAAAATGTGTGTTTCCTGCTCTAAAGCACTTGAAATCATGCCGAGACGCTCCAAATTCTGCAGATTCTAGTCTGATTCTTAACATGTAATAATAATAATAATACATTACACTTGTAGAGCGCGGAGTTCTACTTAGAAAAACACTCAATGCGCTTTTTGCTCACGCATACACACAACATTCACATGCACACATTATAGAGGTCCACTTAAAGTACATTCCCCGTGCAAAAAAACAAAACAAAACAAAAAAAAAAACACCAATGCATCTTGCAAAATAATATGCGTTGTATGGAATGGCGTGTAAGTGTGGCTCATGCAGCGAGAGCAGATAATGCTACGATACAGTGCGATGTGAGTCTGTTGCTATTTACCGTGTTTACCGCAGACAGAGACACCAAGTGTGTTTTGTACACAACACAGGCATGAAACAGACCACTCCCCGTGCGACGAGAAAGATAGAGCATGTCAACAATGCATGTCATAAAGACGTCACGCTGTGACTGCCCAATAAAACGCAACCACTGCCTTCTTTACAACTTGTTTTATGCACAGTTGAGTATTCTGACATCCTGCATTATGTTTGTGTGTGTGTGTGCAGAAGGGCAGAACACTCCTGCGGGCCAGGTCACGAAGTTACCGTTGCTGGGTTCTCAGTCGAACGTGTCCCTTATAGCTCAAGGGGTGAACGCCTCAGCCGCCAGCCGCTACGCGACGCTGGACAAACCGTCATACGCCATCAGCACCTCGTCAACAACGACAGCGACAACACGGGCGGATCTGACCGCCGCCACCACCATCTCCACCGCGGCCATCGCCACGGACAGCATGGAAGTGACGGTGAGCCGAGTGGCTAGTCTGACGGTCAAGCGCTCCTCCAAGGGTCGCGGCAGCAAAGGCGGCCAGTCCAACAAATCGGGCAGCAGTAGCAACAAGTCTTCCAGAGTCAGACAGGGAGGGGGAGGAGGGAAGGGGGGCGCCAACAACAGCAACGCATCCCCCTCCACCACCACCACTACCACCACATTTAAATCCTCTAACTCCGTGTCCTCCACCTCTTCCTCAGTCAGCCAGAACGAGTCCCTCCGCTGGGAGTGCATCTTGGACGACACGGAGAAGGAGCGAGAGCGGATCGCGGTGTACAAGATGAACCGCCGGAAGCGCTACCTCAAAGCCGCGCAGGCTAAAGGGCTGGGGTGGGCCATGAATTACACCACGGCCTCCTTCTCGCCCTTGTCCGAGGACTCCGGCGTGGACACTGGCTCCGGCTCGTCCGTAAAGTATGTAGACTTCGGCACCATGCAGACTCTTAGGCCCATGGCGTCACACAGGGGGCTGGCTGAAGCTTTCGTGGAGTGCTAGTGAATCGAACTATTATTATCTCCGTTTCCCTATCTCTGTTTCTCCCCCCTCACCAGCCGGAAGTCTGCCGTCATCTTGTAAAAAGGGCATAAGCGTCCTGACTTTGTTAGCCGCCTATATCTTTTCTGCAGGTGGTGTTAGAAGTGTACATTACTTCTCCTCTCGTCTGCTTACACTTGATTCCAACGTGTGCTTTTAGCGGTCGTGTTTAGATGTTGGCCGCCAGAAGGTGTTCTTGATACAGACAGAAAGAAGAGAGATAGCACGTTCTAGCAGGGAGCCCTCGTTAGTGTAGCCTGTGATCGAAAAGTCAGTCAACATCAAGACGGAAACGCCAACTAACCAATCGCGATTGAGGTTTCACCGGACTGAGTGAATCTGATTGGCCAGCACACTGATTGAAATTCAGAGACTTTCGACACCTGATCATCATCAGTGCCTACGTGTATTGTGGCAAAACTCGTCAACGAAACGTGATTTGACGGTCTGTGATAGTTTTGGCGGGAAGGGGGTAGAGTTGAAAGGCTCTTGCTCTTGCTAAAAGGGAGCGCTGTGTGACGTAGGCATCCGCACACCATGAGCCATCGTGTGTCGTCGATTACTGGTGATAGCCGGTCTGCTCAGAAAGTCAGAGTGACTTTCGTTTCGCGTCTGATGAAGGAGGTTCGTTTGCTGCTTCAGCCAGTCGGCGTACAGACGAGATCTGTGACTTGCAAGGCCGTTATCATAGATTTTAAAATGCTTGTCGAAGAAATAATATATATACAAAGAACACTCCTCCCTGTTGCTGCCTTCTTTATGACATAGAAATAGTCAGACCTTTTTCGTGATATCGGAGCCTCCAGATAAGCTTTCAAATTGAAGCCTTCACTGTTTTCTTTCTTGACGTTTTCCTTCATAGAAAACTTTCTTACGTTCGTCGTCAGTTTAGATAAAAGCATTGTGCAGATATTTGTTTTATTATTATCTCCCCCTCCACACACACAGACCGCGGACCCCCCCCCCCCCCTTCTCCAATGCAAATAAACATTAACGCGTTTGTTTCTTTCGAAGTAAATCGATACAAAAAAGGTTTATATGCGTGAATCTTTTCGTCCATTTGTTTTGTTTGTAATGTCAAAACAGAAATTTATTGAGTTCGCCAAAGTGATTATCACATGAATTTTACCCGTATCATGCATGTCCGTGGCAACTTGTCAACAAGTTGTCTTGAAGTGTCTTTTTTTTTCTTTCTTTTTCTTTTTTGCTGAAGACACATCTCTGACGGAGTGTTCAAATGACGATTAGAACACCACAATTGTAATGAAAAACTCGACGTGATGATCAAGCAAAACTGTACTAGGAAAACCCTGGTCATGCTAAATTAATTTGTCTTGTGCTGAAAAAGCCAGGGCCCGTATGTAGAACTCGAGGTTTAATTAATCCACGGCTACGGGCCTAACCCAGACTAGGACAAAAGAACCCCAAAACAAAATTAAATAAAAAAGGATGCGAAGAAAGAAACATCCTTCTGTAACGGCTTAGGCACCTTGCTGGAACGGACCCACTTCCTGATTTAAAACAAAAAACAACAGAAAATTTAACCCTAGAGCTAGTTTAGTTCGAGGTTAGACTCTAACCCGGGGCTAAACTCCTTAACCCCGACTTTTACATGCGGGCCCTGAGAACATTCCGGCCTCAGTCCTAGCAGGGTTCCTGTGCGTTACTGCCTGGTTGCAAAAGAAAGGCATTTTCTCAGAAAGTCTTGAGTCTTTGACGCCAACACTGTCGAACACTTCTTCTCGTGTGTTTGACCATTTTTGTTCGGTTATTTTGTTATAGCAGTTCCATATTGGAGTTGCTATGATGTTGCGACGAGCCATACGGCTGAAATATGCAGATCCTCTTCCCAAACGAGGGTGGCTATCTACCGATCGATCTGAAAAAAACAAACAGTTGATATTACGTGTATAAAGACAGAATGTCTGTCAGTAGGCCTGTGTGTTCTACCACTCTTAAGTTTCATGTACACACGGTACAGACTCGACAGTTTGCAGAAATTGCAACGATACGATTTCACACGCACAAGGATGCTTTTTGGTTATTTCCACGCTGCGTGATTGTGGCTATTTCCTCGGTGCGTCTTTTGCTGAGGCTTGCTGGCTATTTGTCCTCTGAGTTTGTTCGTAGCACATGCACAGTTTCTGCTGGCCAAAATGAATCGTGACTTTTTAAAATCACATTTTGCATACATGTCCGATTTTCAATGGTTTTTGGCATGAAAGGTATTTCTTACAATTTTTGTGTGTACTGCTGACGGTAAACTGCTTGTTTGTTTTTTGTTTTGTTTTTCCTCCATGGTCGTCTTGTTTCTTCTTTTTGTTGTTGTTGCCATTTTGCCAAAACTTATCAGAAACTGGGTGAACTAACGTTTTATGCAACTGTGGCGTATTCTGTCACACATGACGTTATATGTGATATTTATCGTTGTGTATGGTTAAACTTACAGACAGAAGAGTTGTGTGTGTGTGTTTGTGTGTGTGTGTGTGTGTGTGTGTGTGTGTGTGTGTGTGTGTGTGTGTGTGTGAGAGAGAGAGAGAGAGAATAGATTTCATGTGCTCAGTTCTATTTTTCGAGATTGGCAGTCTGTCGAGCTACTCGCTTTCTTTATTTATTGAAAACACATCTGTTGTTATCATGGACACAAGCACGGCATTTTTTGGATCAAGGTGTCGGTAATCAGAAATTTTATCGGAAAAGTTGTGTGTGATTTCATACATTTGTGTAAATTGTCGTACTGTTTGAAAAATAAAAACATTTTCAGCAGATTTCTGCCTTTCACTATTTCATTTCAATATTTCAAGCAGACACGCTCTCTCGTGTTTGGGAGGGGTTAGGGTTGGGCAGTCCCTAGTTCGGATAACCCATGAGCGATCGGGGAAGTAGGGACGCCCTGCCTAGGCAGTCTCCCTACTGCACGCCTGCAACCCTATTCAGGGTCCGTCGATAACTCTACGCTCTTGCGACGACGTCCACGTCGGGCTAACCGAGACCGAGCCGAGCTAAGTGATACCTAAGAAGGAAAAAACAAAAATACTCGGTGACAAGGAAAGTGGACAGTTGCG
Source organism: Batillaria attramentaria (assembly GCA_018292915.2). Taxonomy (NCBI): domain Eukaryota; kingdom Metazoa; phylum Mollusca; class Gastropoda; family Batillariidae; genus Batillaria; species Batillaria attramentaria. The sequence goes on from JACVVK020000058.1 coordinate 1,586,021, forward strand.
CACAACTTTGAGGTCAACGTGTTATTTCACAGTGTGCACAGAAGCGATGAAAACTGTCGCATTCACCAGCACAGTACATTTTCAGCCTGTTTCGAGATTGTTGCCTGCATGAGTTGTCTCCCTTGCCGCAACAAGCACACATTGCTTCGTTGCAGAGCACAAAGCTGCCACGAAAAATGCATGCATGCTGCGGGTCTGTGTATGCACGGGGGACAAGTCATGCAGGAAATAATCTCGAAACAGGCTGAGAATGTACTGTGCTGGTGAATGCGACAGTTTTCATCGTTTTGGCTGCGTCATCGGCGCCAACAAACCTCTGGAGGGGGTGGGTGGGGAGGGGGGAGGGGGATTCGAAGGGGGAAGGGGCGTGACAAATTTAAATTTAAAGAATTTAATCATTTAATTATATAAAATTCTCTAATTTTGTCACTCCCCTTCCCCCTTTGAATCCCTCCCCCCCCCCCTCCCCACCCAGCCTACGCCCGAAGGGAAAACAATGCAAAACAACAACAAAAAAAACCAACAACAAAACAAACAAACCACAAATGACAAGCCCACCACAGATCTCATTGTCACCGTATGATACAGTCATCCTTTCATCGTGTTATCACAGCTGTCTCATGTCATAACATGAAACCATTCACGAAAGACTGCACTTCTGTGTTCGTGAAACCTTGACAACTAAATTGTTTCGATTTTTTTTTTGTTTTGTTTTTTTGGTTTTAGTTATTTAAATGTATTTCTCGTTGACATCAAACGGTGCAGTGTTCCTTTCATCGTGTGAATGAAAACTGATAGGGTAAACACATAAACCATTTCCTGCATATTGGCTGTAAGTAATTGTGGTAACTTACCTGCATCAAGCTGTTTCACATCTGTCTCAGTCCTTTTATTGTATTATCGTAACCGTGTCAGCAAAACAACAAGCAGGATATGTGATGAGCTCCCTCAAAAGGGAGACAACAGCTGCTTTGTGGCATATGGAGTTATTAGCATCACTAAATTACACAGAAAATAAGCAGAACTGAATCTTGGCTTCACATGCACGGTGATTGTGTTGTTGTCCAAGCGAGATGAACTGTCTTGTGGGACGCTTGGCGGCGAGCCCAAACTTTGAACTGGAACTAAGCTCAAAGTGATTAATGTAGCTACTATTAGTTAGTTAGTTAGTTAAGGCTTAACGCGGCTCAAGCATGTAGCTACAGAGATTCTTTGAAATGTAAGCATATTTAGTGAAATGTAAGCATGTTGCGTATAATTTATACTAGCAGGGGTATCGTACTGGCTTTGGAAGGGTGGGGGGTGGGGAGGGGGGGAGGTAATTTATGAAAAGCAAATTGCGGAGTGATAAGAAGCGACGTGTTCGATTTTTTTTTATTTTTTTTTTTGGGGGGGGGATATCAATTTGTTTCAATCACAGGCCATTTCTGCTGGTACCCGCCGTCCTTATGTTGGTGCCGCCTGCATCATGTGAGGCGATAAAGTGACCTACACTATAGAGGTTCTCACGGAGGACGTACGAGGCGCGGGCACCAATGCCAGAGCCCAAGTCATCCCCAGGGACGTAGAGTGGAACAATTCAGGACGTAGAGTGGAACAATTAAGACGCCGCAAAACAAACAAAAAACAAACAAAGCAAACAACAACAAACACACCAACCAACAAACAACAAAACAACCAAGGAACAAACACACACACACATCTCTCTCTCTCTCTCTCTCTCTCTCCACACACACACACACACACACACACACACATGAAATAACCCAATGCATACCCTAGGACGGCGATTCACCCATAGCGGAGAGAGAGAGAGAGTATTTTATACCATTGGTGTTTTTCAGCTTTGTGTAGTATTATGTTACACACACACACACACACACACACACACACACACACACACACACACACACACACACACACACACACACACACACCACGGAAGACAGACTCTAGCTTCGATTTAAATACGTTTCTTTCGGAAATATAAAACGTGCCAAGCACACATGTGTAAAACAAGTCAATGCAAACTGATCACAAGAAAACTGGTTTGGCTCTGGATTTCAGCGCCGGTTTTCACGGAAGAGCCTGAAACAGAAACAAAAACAAAATCTCTTACAATACAGATCTGAAGAGCAAAGTGTCAGCACACATGTGGGCCTTGACAGAGTCTGCCCTGTGTGTGTGTGTGTGTGTGTGTGTGTGTGTGTGTGTGTGTGTGTGTGTGTGTGTGTGTGTGTGTGTGTGTGTGTGTGTGTGTGCCTTGACAGAGTCTGCTCTGTGTGTGTGTGTGTGTGTGTGTGTGTGTGTGTGTGTGTGTGTGTGTGTGTGTGTGTGTGTGTGTGTGTGTGTGTGTGTGTGTGTGTAAAGCTGTAGCTGTTACAGAAAGCAAGCAAGCGTACACAATCATTTAATTGTCCGGTTAAAACTTAACTCTGGTGTCTTTCTGGTGGCAGAAAAATGTTTTGTTGGAGATTAAGACGCCAATAAACCAAACACATTACGAGGAAGTGAAGTTTCATGTGTATGGAGATACGAAATTGTTTCGGTTTGGGTTCGCCAAAATACATGTAATTTAAAGTGGGTTTCAGGCAGTCATAAGCGAAAGCTCCCGTTTTCAGCCTCTGACTACGACATTGTAGCTCTTTCTGTTGATTCTTCTGACGTTTAGCAAACACGATTATACTCCATATCACACATAATTAAGAAACTTTGGTAAAGAATTATAGCACTTTTGAACTGCAGCAGCATAAAGGAAGTGCAACGTTTAGCCATTCTCCGCACGTTATCAAAAGCCAACTCCAGCCTTTTATTAAAGACAAACTTTGTGTGGTTGTCATTGCATTCCTGCTCAGAAAATGTGGCAAGCTGAACAGCTTAGCAAATCCCAACCTCTGGCTTTTATTTATGGCAAACTTTGTCTGGTCTCGATTTAATCGTTGATTAGAAAATGAAAGAAAAAAAAAAAAAACTTACCCGACCATCTCTGCGGTCATAACGAGGGCAGGAGCATGCGCAACCGGACGGTCGGTTTCTCCGCGTCAGACAGTAACTGAGGCACCGCTGGCGACATGAAGCTGTACAAACAAACATAACATATATATATGTCATTGTATTACTCTACTTGGATTCCGAGCTTTACCCTACCTACTCCAAATAACACAGTTGTGGTAATCTTGTCTTTGAAGCGAAAAAAAAAACACTGACAACACTGACTAAAGTAAAGAATTCGTTGTTTCTGAAAAAAAAATGTTTTTGAATAGTTCTGAACACAGAGCTAACTGCATAGATAAAGAAAAAAAAGGACTTAAAAATAAATTCATAATGATGCTCTGATTGAAACAGTACAATAGGTACAGAGGGTAGAGAAGAAAGGGTGTACATTTTACGCAGATTGAAACTTTGTAAACATTAGGCAGATTTAGTAGGATATCGTCCGGAGGACTTCGTTGAGCAGCGTAACCCATTTGCATGTAATTAGGCACGTTACGGGTGCCATTAGCCAGTCGCAGCGCGTTAGCAGCTCGTGGCCTCTGCCGTGTGAGCCTAATTTACATGTAAATGGGTTACGCTGCTCAGCGAAGTACTCCGTACGAAGTCCTACTAAATCTGCCTACTTCTGATAACGTTCCTTTGGGAGGGGTGGTGTGTGTGTGTGTGTGTGTGTGTGTGTGTGTGTGTGTGTGTGTGTGTGTGTGTGTGTGTGTGTGTGTGTGTGTGTGTGTGTGTGTGTTGGGTAAGGAGGATGAGGGGGGGGGGACGTCAGTGTACATGTATGCACATTACGGCGTTAGAGATCGAAAGAGCTGCGGAACATTAAAAGAACAGCATTCGACTGAACTGAGAAACAATATAAACACAGACACGGAAGAACACAAAACCAAAAAAAAAAAAAAAAAAAAAAAGAAGAAGAACAAGGATCAAGAACAATGCTCTTAAAAATACATAACTCACTGGAAGGTTTGCACTTGCAGATAGGGCAGCCATCAGGTCCAGTCTCCAGCCCATTGGGACAGCCGATTTTACAAATGGGACCGCAGTTGCGTGGTTTGCACTGACATGTCCTACAACCGTTACTGTCGAGTTCATAACCGTTGGGGCAGGGTCTACGGCAGTACTGCTCGCGGCATACGGGACCTGAAAGCCGCAAACACAAAACAGATGACACAAAGATGTACACTCTTTAGATGGGGAAACGGATGATACTGCGCGTTTAAGATTTCAAGATTAAAACCCTGTATGTAGGCAATACAGGTGTGTGTGTGTGTGTGTGTGTGTGTGTGTGTGTGTGTGTGTGTGTGTGTGTGTGTGTGTGTGTACAGTATTCATTCATTTTGCACTTTACTGCTTCTGATTAATTTCTGTTTATCGCCTAGAGCTCATGGTTAGACTAGGCGCTCAATAATCAAAATAATAATAATAATAATAATAATTATTATTATTATTATTATTATCATTATTATTATCATTATTATTATTATCAGTATCCCACGCTGCTTATTACACATTAACGTACCTGGTTTACACTGGCATGTCTGACAACCGTTCCTGTACACGTATCCATTAGGACAACGGCGCTGACACAGTACCTGCGGACAACCAGGATCTGCAAACCCACAATAAGAAGTAAACTGATTTTGCCTAGCAACAGTGACGGCTTCGGTGCTTGGTTTTTTGTTGGCTTGTTTGGGGTTTCGGTGATTGTGTTTGTTGTTTTTGTTGTTGTTGCTGTTGTTTGTTTGTTTCTTTGTTTTTTTGTGGGTTTTGTTTTGTTTTGTTTGTTTCGTTTGGCGGGGTTTCTTTGGGTGGTTGTTTTTTGTTGGTGATGTTGTGTGTGTGTGTGTGGGGGGGGGGGGTGGTGGTGGTTTTGTTTTGTTTTGGGGTTTTGGGATTGTTTTTTGGGTGTTTGTTTTTTGTTTTGTTTTGTTTGGGTTTTTTTTTTGGGGGGGTGGGGGGGGGGGGGGGGTAGGGGGGTGTAGGGGTTGGGGGGTGGGGGGGGTGGCTATTGATCAAAGGATCATAAGTAGAAGAATGAGCTGTATAAACAATGTGATGAGTGCCGAATGGAGCAACGCTAACAGAGAAACCCTGCAGCGCCAAACTGCAACACCTAAAGACCACCAAATTCATCAAAACTACCAATCAAATTATCTGAGGCAGAGTCCAGTACAGGGAACGCAGGAGAAGAAGAAGAAGGTGAGTGGTTGACTGACCGAGAGAGTGAGTGACGAGTTCTTGAGTGAGCGAACGAATAAGCGAGTGATGAGTCACTGACATGAGCTATTTATCTGAAAGACCCGTCACAGGCCGCATGTAGATACAGGACGCCCACTTACCGATAGGACGAATGGGGCAGGTGCAGGTTTCACAACCGTTCACGTCTCGCTTTCTGATTACGCCGGCACACTTGATGAACAGACAGTTGGACACAGGGCACGCGGGACCTGCACAGAGAACCACGATAGACCACTACACTCTGAAAATTCAGCCAATCGCGTGCCGCGGCATAACGAGCACAACACGTGGCTTGGTCTGGCAAACTTTCTTGCCAGACACTTCCGGCATCCTGAAATCACCCCTTTTCCCCTAAGACGACACCGTACACTTATTGCGTTTTGCAAATATGCGGCAGAGTATAGGAGCGGGGCTTTTGCCTCGCAGCTTGCCGAGTGGAATAGTCTATAATAATAGGGTGGGTGTTTAGGGGGGGGGGGGGGGGGGTTACGTCCTTTTCCACCCATACGGGTGATATCAAAGACGGGGCAATGATGAAAAAGCCAGCACAAGTCCAACGCTCTACCATTCGGCCACCCCGGCTCCCCGTCTATAATAATAACAACTTATAATGCACTGTAATAATAAGAAGGAGGAGTCAGTAAGACGTGGAAGGGCTATAGTTGGTGGGCGGGTGGGTGTTTGGGGGTTAACGCCCTTTTCCACCCATACGGGTGATATCAAAGACGGGGCAACGATGAAAAAGCCAGCACAAATATTTTGGCTCCAGCCGGGATACGAACTCACGACCCGAGCAATAAAAGTCCAACGCTCTACCATTCGCTCCCCCCGGCTCCCCCGTCTATAATAATAATAACTTATAATGCACTGTAATAATAAATAATAAGGAGCGTAAGACGTGGAAGGACTGCAGTGATAATGAGGAGAAGAATCAGATTCAGAATAGAAACATGCATAATCCGTATGTGTCTCTGAAACTATAAATGATGATGAGAAGAAGAATCAGATTCAGAATAGGAACATGCATAATCCGTATGTGTCTCTGAAACTATAAATGATGATGAGAAGAAGAATCAGATTCAGAATAGGAACATGCATAATCCGTATGTGTCTCTGAAACTATAAATGATAATGAGAAGAAGAATCAGATTCAGAATAGGAACATGCATAATCCGTATGTGTCTCTAAAACTATAAATGATAATGAGAAGAAGAATCAGATTCAGAATAGAAACATGCATAATCCGTATGTGTCTCTGAAACTATAAATGATAATGAGAAGAAGAATCAGATTCAGAATAGGAACATGCATAATCCGTATGTGTCTCTGAAACTATAAATGATAATGAGAAGAAGAATCAGATTCAGAATAGGAACATGCATAATCCGTATGTGTCTCTGAAACTATAAATGATAATGAGAAGAAGAATCAGATTCAGAATAGGAACATGCATAATCCGTATGTGTCTCTGAAACTATAAATGATAATGAGAAGAAGAATCAGATTCAGAATAGAAACATGCATAATCCGTATGTGTCTCTGAAACTATAAATGATAATGAGAAGAAGAATCAGATTCAGAATAGGAACATGCATAATCCGTATGTGTCTCTGAAACTATAAATGATAATGAGAAGAAGAATCAGATTCAGAATAGGAACATGCATAATCCGTATGTGTCTCTGAAACTATAAATGATAATGAGAAGAAGAATCAGATTCAGAATAGAAACATGCATAATCCGTATGTGTCTCTGAAACTATAAATGATAATGAGAAGAAGAATCAGATTCAGAATAGGAACATGCATAATCCGTATGTGTCTCTGAAACTATAAATGATAATGAGAAGAAGAATCAGATTCAGAATAGGAACATGCATAATCCGTATGTGTCTCTGAAACTATAAATGATAATGAGAAGAAGAATCAGATTCAGAATAGGAACATGCATAATCCGTATGTGTCTCTGAAACTATAAATGATAATGAGAAGAAGAATCAGATTCAGAATAGAAACATGCATAATCCGTATGTGTCTCTGAAACTATAAATGATAATGAGAAGAAGAATCAGATTCAGAATAGGAACATGCATAATCCGTATGTGTCTCTGAAACTATAAATGATAATGAGAAGAAGAATCAGATTCAGAATAGGAACATGCATAATCCGTATGTGTCTCTGAAACTATAAATGATATATCATCTGGACGTGCTTGCAATCCGTGCATGGCACTAACCAGAAATCAGAAAGTTCGGAAAGATAACGAGACAGAAGGAAAGCATCTAGGGCAAGTAAGAAGGCAGGTAACCTTCATCAAAGAACAGACAACCTAATGAAACTGAACTGAAGGGGAAACACAAGGGAAGTAAGAAGAAGGGGTTTTGTTGTTGTTGTTGTTGTTGTTGTTTTTTCTATGGGCAGATAACCTACCAGGTTTGCATTCACAGGTGCTGCAACCGTCTCTCACGACGTAACCATGGGGACAAGACTTGCGGCACAGTTTCTGTGGGCAGATGGGACCTGCAAATTGACGCTTGTACAAATTACAAACTATTCTTCCAAGTGCTTTCGAGTCAGGTACAAGAACAACAAAAACTGGGACTATGTAATTTACCGGTGACACTTCGCGGATACACCATTTTGAGAGACCACCTATGGCCGGTGTTACAAAATACAAAGTGTGCCAATGGTGGCGCTAAGCAAGTGTGAAATTGTTTGTGAGCGGATGAGTAATTGAGTGGGTGAGCTGGTCACTGAGTGAATGAGCGAGCGATATGAGCGCGTGAGTGAAGCGTGGGTCAGTGAGTGAGTAACGAGTGAGAAAATTTGTGAGCAGATCACCGGGTGAATGAGCGAGCGGTATGAGCGCGTGAGTGAAGCGTGGGCGAATAAGTGAGTAATGAGTGAGTGAGTTTGTGAGCAGGTCACTGATTGAACGGGCAAGCGATAAAAGCAAGTGAGTAACTGGATGATGAGTAGGGTGCGTGAATGAGTAACAGGTGACTGCATGAGTAAGTAGTGAGTTAGTAAGCAATAAGTACGTGAGTGGGTGAAAGGAGCGGTGAAGTATTTTTTTTTTTGGATGAGTGAGTGATGAGTGAGGGAGTGAGTAAGTAATGAGAGGGTGCGTGATAAGTGAGTGAGTGAGTAATGAGTGAGTGAGTAATACGTGCGTGAGTGATGTGTTGGGGAGTAAGTAACGAGTGGGTGCGTGATGAGTGGGTGAGTAATAGTGCGTGAGTGATGAGTGGGGGAGTAAGTAACGAGTGGGTGCGTGATGAGTGGGTGAGTAATAGTGCGTGAGTGATGAGTGGGGGAGTAAGTAACGAGTGGGTGCGTGATAAGTGAGTAACGAGAGGGTGAATAATACGTGCGTGAGTGATGAGTGGGGGAGTGAGTAAGCAATGAGTGGGTGTGTGATGAGTGAGTGAGTAATGAGTGGGTGAGTAATACGTGCGTGAGTGATGAGTGGGTGCGTGATTGAGTAACGAGCGGGTGGGTGAGTGAGTGATAAGTGAGTGGTTGAGCTAGTAAACAGAATGGCCCATGGGCCGTCTACATTAAAAATACAAGCCCACCCATAACCAAATCCGGCACATAATTATATTTTCCTCCGATCTATATCATAAACGTTTTGCGAGACATAATCGGCCCTGGCGGCCTTTCCGAATTAATCTGTCTTATGATGTTGAGAAATCCATAGTGGTAGACCCGGACTATTCCGTCGTCAACAAGACCATCGTTAAAATTACTTGCCTGGTTTACAAGTACACGTCGGACAGCCGTTTACCTCCACGTAACCGTTCGAACACACGTTCAGGCATTTGCGCGGCCGGCAGATCGGTCCTGTTTCAATCAATCAATCAATCAATCAATCAATCAATCAATCAATCAATCAATCAATCAATCAGCCAAGCAAGCAATACTGTCAGTCAATCAGCCAATTAACCAGCCTGTCAGTAATTCAGTCAGACTATCGGTGAGACAGAGAAATATTAGGCATCAGTCACATATTGACGTGAACTAGACAACAGACACACCATGGGTAAGTGCATCTGGAACTGGGGATGGGGACGGGTGGATGGGTGGGGGGTGTTATAGATGTTCTGCACCCCCCCCCCCACACACACACACACAGACACCCCCCCACCCCTTTAAAAACAAATAAACAAACAAAGAACCAGCAAAAACAAACAAAAAACCAAAACAACACAAACAACAACAACAACAACAACAAATATCAATAATTTGTAACTACGACTATAATTTATGGAAAAAAACATTTCAAAACGATACCATACCATGTGCAGATATCCGCCCGATCTGCCTAAACTGAAGCTGGAGACCCCCCCCCCCCCCCCCCAACACTCACCCCACTCCCCACCCCCCGAGCACACACACACACACACACACACACACACACACACACACACACACACACACACACAGAGGCCACGCACACACACACACACACACACACACACACACACACACACACACACACACACACACACACACACTTACTTTCTCGGCATCGACAGGTAGGGCATCCTCTACTGTCCGGCACGTTTCCAAACTCGCAAAAGATGAGGCACACAGGTCCACATCTGGGTGGGTCGATAGGTGAGGGCCCCGGGTATCTTGTCAGGCTGGACTCTGGAAAGACAAAAGTGAACATAACTGACATGTAGACGTAGCCCAGATGCATGTAGCCACGCCCACTGATTAAAACGAGTCCCCCATGGCAACCGCACGCAGCGCACTTAAAAAACAACAACATTCTGATCTCTTTTTAAGAGACATACTCCGACAAGCTAACCCATAGATGTGTGTTTCTTTGTCGTAGTAAACGTGTCTCGTTCGAGCACTTTGATTGGCTAGCGTGACCTGGCAATCAAGTGCGTGCAGCTGGGAGCAACAAAGAAAGAATGGAACGGAGAAGAACCCCAAAAGGAAAGTTATTTACGCGCGGGTAGGTGAGCGCTTCAAGAGTTGATTTACGATCTTGCGGTGAAAATTTGTAATTTTTGTAAAAATTTGCCGCCGTCAGTAAACAGTACAGTCCCCTCTCGTTGTCTCGGATTTCCCACACCTATAATTTCAGTCTTTGCGGACCTGTCGGACGAAAAACAAAACAAAACAAACAACAAAAAACAAAACAACAACAACAACAAACAAACAACAACAACCACAAAAAAACAAAACAAAACGTACAGCGACTTCGTTTGGGATTTCTAATGGTTGCAGTGTGACGTTATGATCGTATAGTTGTCACGCCTTTGATTCCAACCCAAGTTGCCACCCAACCGAGACACAGTCAAAATCCCCGCCGCCCCACAATGCTCCAAACAGCCTTTGTGAATGTGGGAGCCTGACTCAGGGATCCTGAGTCTGATGAATCGGACTACACGCGGAGTCACAACCTTTCTACTTTAAAAAAAACAAAAACCAACTGTTTCTGTAAAATAATCTTGTGGTACATTCAGTGAAGACGCTCGACGTAAAAAAAAAACCCAAAAAAAAAACGACCAAACTTTACGAATATATTGTACCGCACACCATCTAATCGTATTGCATAGTTACAAATTCTTTCTGGACGATAGACAACGTACCTTGTGCCTGTGTAACAGCGCAGAATCCAGCAATAACCACGAGCACAAAAATGTGAACTGCCATGTTGATGCTGTCTGAAAACTTGAGAAGCAATGCTTCAATCCTTCGCTTCCCTAATGCTCTTACGAAGGTCGCCCAGCGCCGGTTTCAGACGTGCAGTTGCTGTTTCGCGCCCTGTCGGTCCTGGGGTCCTATTAAGTTCATGTGACGCGGCGTTTCTGTTTATATAGCATAGACAGCACATAAAAACAATGTCAGAATCTACCTCTTTCCCCTTCAGGACCCCCCTGTCCCCTCTCGTCTCTCCTGCCCCCACCCAACACCGCCCCTTCCCCGTACCACCGCCCATGTCATTGCTGTCAATTTGTCACAGTTCACTGAGGCGTAGATGCATCGATGTTTGCAGCCAATCTTCGTGTTCAGCGGGACATCCGGGCCGAAACTTAGTGCGTAATGTTTTACTGACATCGTTGGCCGGACCTGTCAAGCCAGTTTCCGCACCATGGGTTTTTACCGCACTGCCCGCCTTGAGGCGAAGCGGTAAAGTGCTCTGTCTGTCTCCCTCTCCGCTCGTGCACGTGGGGTGTGTGTGTGTGTGTGTGTGTGTGTGTGTGAGAGAGCGAGAGAGATAGGGATCCCCTATCTGAATGAAGTGTTTTGGTGGCAATCGGTGGGATTCTGTGTGTGTGTGTGTGTGTGTGTGTGTGTGTGTGTGTGTGTGTGTGTGTTACTGAGATGTAGGAGTATACACTATAATTAAAGCAAGGGCAAGAGGCATGACAGGTTTCTGTACCTAAATTAATCTCTCATTAATTAAAAATAAAAGTTAATTTTCAGAGATTAACAGGAGTGGAGTCGTCTATTGTTGCAGGAACATTACAGTGTGCGCCAGTTCACGTCAGACTCTGTTTACTGTAGGAGTTGTCAGTTTAGTGTGTGCCCTCTTTACTTCTGATTGGTCACGCTTGGCCCAGTCAGACGCATGGGCGTTGGACCGTGACGAATAGACGAAAGAATGAGATGAGTCGTGTCTGACGGCGATCTCACAGTCATGTATGTGTCAAGCCATATCTGCTGTGCATTCCCAGCTCTAAAACAGCTTGAAATATTTGGTGGAAAATGCCATACTTAATTCGTGTGTGTGTGTGTGTGTGTGTGTGTGTGTGTGTGTGTGTGTGTGTGTGTGTGTGTTCAGCCAACTCATGTCAACACATGAAACCATTTATGCAAGACTGCACTTCAAACTTTGTTCGTGAAACCGTGTTTTGTTGATTTTTGAATGTATCTCTCGTTGACACCAAGGGATGCAGTATTTCTTTCATCGTGTGAATCAAAACTGTCAGGGTAAACACATGAACCATTCCCAGCATATTCGCTGCACGCAATTGTAGTAACTTGTTCGCATCAAGCTGTTTCACATCTGTCTCATTTCTTTTATTGTATTATCATAACCGTCTCAGGAAAGCAACTTGAACATGCATGGGCACAACAGCTGGTTTTAGGCATATCAGTGGCAGCCCTGTTCCGGGTCCGTCGGTAACTCAGGGCCCCTCCGACGACGGCCAAGTCGGGCTAACCGAGACCGAGCCGAGCTAAGTGATACCTAAGAAGGAAAAAAACAAAAATACTCGGTGGCAAGGAAAGTGGACAGTTGCGAACAACTCTGAGGTCCCCGTGTTATTTCACAGTGTGCACAAAAGCGGTGAAAACTGTCGCATTCACCAGCACGGTACATTTTCGGCCTGTTTCGAGATTATTGCCTGCACGAGTTGTCTCTCTTGCCGCAACAAGCACGCATTTTTCGTGGCAGAGCACAAAGCTGCCATGATAAATGCATGCATACTGCAGAGGCGCGTTCAGTTGAGCTAGATATCTAGGTCGACGTAGCGATCGCAAAAGGGAGAAAGCTAGCAGTCAACTGAACGGCGCTAGCGGTGCGAGCATTTTCAAAATGGCGGAAAGCGTGAGCGTTGGCGTTGTGAAGCGGGAACTTCTTAAACAAGAACTTTGCTATAATGCTGTTGAGGGGGCGATCGTAAGCATGATGCAAGTCACAGACAAGTTGTTTTGCATGTTGAGTGAAGAGAAGCAGGCCAAAGAGAGAAACCTAGACTGACGCGCATATGAAAGACTTCGTCAGTTAAGCAACAACCAACGCTGAGCGTGAACGCTGAACGCGAACAAAGGAAACGCTGGCTTAGAAATGATTTATGAACGTCCCTAACAGGATTCAGCAAATTAAACTGGATAATAAGTTGGTACAGATCAAGCCTGATACACAACGGTCATATCATTTATGATGCGGTCCCCATCGATCTTTAAAAATCAAACAGTTGATAAAAATTGAAGCCACACACACGAACGGACGCCATCTTGAAATGAGAAGCTAGCCGAAGCTAGCACCTCTGCGGGGTTCTACTTTTCCCACGCTAGGGGCTAGCCTGGCTACGCTCAACTGAACGGCCTCGCTAGCTTTCCTCGCTTTCCTACGTAGCCGCTAAGCTAACTGAACGCGCCTCGGGTCTGTGTATGCAGGTCTAAATCTTGGCTTCTCCGGCACGGCGAGTGCCATCCAAGAGAGATTATATCTGCCTTGTGAGACGCGTGGCGGCGCCCCCAAACTATGAACTGGAAAAGTGATTAACGGAGCTACAGAGATGAGGTGAAATGTCATGTAGCCGAGTGGTTTGGACCCTCTCGCCCACTACCCTAGGTTCTCCGGCCAGAGGTGCGTTCAGTTGAGGTAGATATCTAGGTCGACGTAGCGATCGCAAAAGGAAGAAAGCTAGCAGTCAACTGAACGGCGCTAGCGGTGCGAGCATTTTCAAAATGGCGGAAAGCGTGAGCGTTGGCGTTGTGAAGGAACTTCTTAAACAAGAACTTTGCTATAATGCTGTTGAGGGGGCGATCGTAAGCATGATGCAAGCCACAGACAAGTTGTTTTGCATGTCAGTTGAGTGAAGAGAAGCAGACCAAAGACAGAAACCCAGCCGTGACGCGCATATGAAAGACTTCGTCAGTCAGTTTAGCAACAACCAGCGCTGAGCGTGAACGCAGAACGCGAACAAAGGAAACGCTGGCTTAGAAATGATTTATGAACGTCCCTAATAGGATTCAGCAAATTAAACTGGATAATAAGTTGGTACAGATCAAGCCTGATACACAACGGTCATATCATTTATGATGCGGTCAACATCGATCTTTAAAAATCAAACAGTTGAAAAAAAACTGAAGCCACACACACGGACGCCATCTTGAAATGAGAAGCTAGCCGAAGCTAGCACCTCTGCGGGGTCCTACTTTTCCTACGCTAGGGGCTAGCCACGCTACGCGCAACTGAACGCAAGCGCTAGCTTTCCTCGCTTTGCTACGTAGCCGCTAAGCTAACTGAACGCGCCTCAGCTGTGTGCCGCCGGCTTTGTTCGCCTCTCTGTAGGCTACCGCACGCGTGCAGCGTTGCGGAACCACGATAGCTCATGTGCCAATTGGTTGTGTTTGTTTAAGTCCATTTAGTGCTAAATATCTCCACAGTCAATTAGCCTAACGTTATCATTTAAACTATAGTAGTTTCGGAAGAGTTTGTACTTTTTAGTTATGTTTTGTTTTTAGCGCTGTTTTGTAGTTTAACGGGTGTATTTTGCCATTTTCACCACTTTTCGAATGCGTGGTCCCAGCCTTTACGCTCTTAAATCGGCGATAGGAAATTCTTTGTACATTGATAATGTTCCAAACTTATGCCATCTTAGGGTACTTTTCACGCCCTTTTCAATGCAGTTTGTTTGAAGTTTGTAGCTGTTGTATTACGCCCGCTATTATTAGTTTTCTGTGGGTAAACAAACACAGATTTCGCTGCTACCCGAGCATCTAGTCTTTGTTTCTGCTCGCGAGCGTGACCCTGCTACCCAGCGCTGCACTCTCTCGTCTCGCCGCTGACCCCTACGCTGATTGTCCTTTCGCGCATCGTTTCTCAGCCATCTTTTGTGAACCGGCCATTGTTTCCAAATGTTTGTACACTGCTCCTTCTCCTTCTTATAGTGAAAATAAAAGATGTGTCTTATGTAACACTCTTTGTTTGACTCCCTCACTACCACACTTGTGCGCCTGCATAACCCCACTCAACACCATCAAAAAAACTGGCGCTGCGAGCAGGATCATCATCAAGGGAGCCGTCAACAGGAAACAGAGCAGCGGGAACAGCCATGGAACCACCAGCAGTTACTGCATACCCCGAGGCCCTAAAGCAGCAGCTCTCTGCGATGTCGGCAGAGATTGGGCAGCTTCGCCTCACTGTGGCTGCCCTCTACGCAAAGCTGGGAGAGCGTCGGGAGCCGGTTTCTACTCCACAAGCCGACCAGGAGCACTCAACAAGATCGAGGTGCTACTGGTGTGACCAGGCCGGGCACTTCGAGCGTGCGTGCCCACCCAAGCAGAGCTACCGGCGGAGGAAGAGTCCTCGGCGACGTCGTCAACAACGTAAAGGCGCGTCTTAACTATAGCGATCAACCCCGAAGACCGAACAAAAAACGCTTCGCCCGAAACATTTTGGGGCCTCGCGAAGCGATTTTGGGCTGTTTGGGCTTCGCTCAACATGTTAAGCGAAGATTCGCGATCAACCTCGAATGATTTCGCCAGACGCTATCTGATTGGCTGGTCCAGATTCGCCAGCTATCTGATTTCAAGATGGCGGAGGGTCGCGCTCGCACATGGCCGGTGTCGGTTCAAAGTTACAAGCATTAATATTTCGGCAATGAAGAAGTTTCTTGGTGCTGCTGGAATACATTGATTAGTAAGGATAGTGTACATTTGACTTACAATGTTACAGGTGAAGTAAGAATGCGAAATATCTGTAATTACAGCGTTTTTGCTTCGCATGCTAACGCCGTCTGCTCGCGTGGAGGCTCAGTCGCCGCGTCGTCACATGAGTACCGAGTCAACGTTCTAGTCGCTGATATTTCAGGCATCTATAACTTTCATGGCTCACTTGCGTCACTCTGATTACTGAGGTAGTGTAGAATTTTGATTTTGTTTGCTAAAATTGATGCAAAACCGCGACATTGTTGTTGGTATGACGTTTTTCTTCCGCCGTGTGCTGGTGACCGTCTGCTACGCCGGTGTACCGGCTCGTAACTGTCTGTCGGTTCAGTGGTTTCGTTGATGATTATTTCGGTTTTTAATGCAATTCATGGTGCAGTTGGGTCACATTGATTAGTTCAGATAGTGCCCTTTTGAGTGCGTAAAGCCATGTTGTCGTGTAACCCCTTGATTTCCCTCAACAGCTACAGTTGCTACGAGACGCACTTCACTGGTAAGCTCACAATCGGCGCCATTGCTATTTTCCTTCGGTCACATGTCACGAATGCTTGACGCCTAGTTAGTACGTGGAGGCCACGCCGAATGAAGCCGAAGAAGTTCGGTTGTCATCGCCGAGGACTTCTTCGGCTATAGTTAAGACGCGCCTTAAGGGGCAGCACCAACAGGCCCCTCCATCGGCACCGCCGCCGCCGACAACGCACCATCAGAAGCGGGACAACGGACCGAAGTTCCCGGCTGCTGCTCCAGCAGGCCTTGCGCCGCGGCCTGTCCCGACTCCAGTTCCTGCGGCCGAAATCCGACAGACTGTCCGGACTGCTGCGGCTGTGAACAGTGTCGCCCGTACTAGCAGTCCGGGTATTGGAACCAAGTCCAGCCGCATCCCGGCCAAAGCCGTTAGCCATGTGATTGTGAACTCGGTGGTGAAATCCGTGGCGCCTAGATCAAAGAGACCCGAGACTGTGCGTGTGAAGCGCCCTACACAGCCGGCGCAGCAGAAGGTGATGTGGCGACCCTGAGACTGTGTACTGTGTTACGTGGTTAACTGCTGATCGTTCCAAGTGTGTTACCAGTGTTCTGTGAGATGAACAGTTGAGAGGCGTGAACTGATCTTTGTTTTGATATGTGTGTGTTCACTGACTTTAGTTTGTGGTGGTAACTTTCAGTAGTTGTTTTGTTTGGGTCATTGTGTTTGACTGTGTTGCTGTTAGTGTCAGTAGTGATGTGCTTATGTTGTATTTTCATGGTTTGCGGCTTGTGACATCCGAGTGACTGGGGCTAGTTCAGTTCATAATTATATCTAATGCTATCCTTATGTAAATTTTCAGTGAAGTTTCTTGCGAACGAGTCTTGGTGTTTAGTCACCTCTGTGGAATTGTTGTAGGTAATGGACTGTTTGAGTATTTGGACTGTTTGACACATGTTGTGCTATGTTTAATTATGTTGGCTTGATCGTGGTAACTCTTTGTTGTTGACTTGTTATGAGCATTGTGTTATACTGGTTAGATTCATGACGGTTAAATACCTGGTTTCTGTCAGTTTTGCTAGATGCAACCTTGCTTAGTAACAGTGTTGTACAACTGGCTGTGATTGTTTGTAATGCGAGAGAACAGGGTTTTGTACTGGTTTATTTTCGATGTGGTGCCACATGTTGGTTGGCTCTTTGTGTATCTTGCTGTTGCCCTTTGGGGATGGGCTTAGCATAGTGTGTTTTTTGGCTTTCACCAGCGAGGCCGCTGGTTGTGTTTCAGTGTGGGGAGATGTAGCCGAGTGGTTTGGACCCTCTCGCCCACTACCCTAGGTTCTCCGGCCAGCTGGGTGCCGCCGGCTTTGTTCGCCTCTCTGTAGGCTACCGCACGCGTGCAGCGTTGCGGAACCACGATAGCTCATGTGCCAATTGGTTGTGTTTGTTTATGTCCATTTAGTGCTAAATATCTCCACAGTCAATTAGCCTAACGTTATCATTTAAACTATAGTAGTTTCGGAAGAGTTTGTACTTTTTAGTTATGTTTTGTTTTTAGCGCTGTTTTGTAGTTTAACGGGTGTATTTTGCCATTTTCACCACTTTTCGAATGCGTGGTCCCAGCCTTTACGCTCTTAAATCGGCGATAGGAAATTCTTTGTACATTAATAATGTTCCAAACTTATGCCATCTTAGGGTACTTTTCACGCCCTTTTCAATGCAGTTTGTTTGAAGTTTGTAGCTGTTGTATTACGCCCGCTATTGTTAGTTTTCTGTGGGTAAACAAACACAGATTTCGCTGCTACCCGAGCATCTAGCCCTTGTTTCTGCTGCGAGTGGCCGTTGTTTTCTTTGCGGCTTGCGCTGGGCGCATAAGTAGCCGCGAGCTACGCCTCACTGGACAGTCGCCAGCCAGCCCTGCCGCGAGTCACTGCACGGATTGTCGCTCCCCTTTCTGCCATTTGTTGCTTGTTTTCCTGTTGTAATAAAACTCATGTCATAGCGACCGCTGTGTTTGCCTCCCTGCCTGCCTGAATCACTCAACACCATCACAGTCAGTTTACATAAGCGTGTTGGGTATAATTTATATTAGCAGGGGCATCGTACTGGCTTTACACACACACACACACACACACACACACACACACATGGAAGCTGATTGTAGAATGTTTTATTCAAAAACTGATGACAAAAAGAGAAAACAATTAAAACAATGAACAATGAATCTATGCGCTGTCGTTCGTGAGGTCTGATAAGTAATGTCTCTGTGGAAGCAGTACCAGTATTCATGGATTGGCCTGAAACAACAACAACAACAAAATGCATCGTTTGTTTGAGGGTGGGTGGGTGTTTGGGGGTTTAACGTCCTTTTCCACCACACAGGGTGATATCAAAGACGGGGCAACGATGAAAAAGCCAGCACAACATTAATATTTGGCCCCAGCCGGGATACGAACTCACGACCCGAGCATTAGAAGTCGAACGCTCTACCATTCGGCCACCCCGGCTCCCCCATCGTTTGTTTGAAGATTATTGCACCAGAACATCATGTACTGTGTGTATGGTTATTGTTTTATAAATCATTCAATGTGTCTTTTAGTTTTAGCAACTGCTACACTCACACATAGCGTAGTGAGGGTACGAAAAGTAGATGCGAGGTTTTGTTCTGGAAAAACACTTCAGAACTGTGCACGTGCACCGATTTCTATCTTCTTCTGATCACGATAACCGACAGAACCAAAACACATATACAAAAACAGAAAAAAAGGAAAAAAATAATCAACTCCTTTAAAACATCGTCAGTCCAAACAAGTGTGTGTGTGTGTGTGTGTGTGTGTGTGTGTGTGTGTGTGTGTGTGTGCGCGCGCGCGCGCGCGCGGGCCAATTCGTTTTCCCTTCCAGTTCAGCCTGTTTTGAATAACACACACACACACACACACACACACACACACACACACACACACACACACACACACACACACACACACCCCATGTTGTCCAATGGAGAACTGTCAGAAAGTGACAAACTTACCAGACGATCTCTGCGGTTATTACGACGGCAGGAGCATGCGCAACCGGAAGGACGGTTTCTCCGCGTCAGACAGTAAGACCGGCATCGGCGACGGCATGACCCTGTACCTGAACAAAAACAAAAAAAAAGGATGAAATTGTTTTGAGAGACAGACAGACAGACAGACAGACAGAGATGATGACGACGACGACAATGACGACGACGATGACAATGACGACGATGATGATGATGACGACGACGACGACGATGATGGTGACGACGACGACGAGGACGAAGATGATGAAACTTTTTAAACGGTAAAGGTTTGACAGAGATAAACGCCACCTAAAATATCGAGAGAGAGAGAGAGAGAGAGAGAGACAGACAGACAGACAGACAGACAGACAGACAGACAGCATCCACCGATTCTCAACAATTCAAACATCAACACCAACAAAAGCATCACAACAGTAACCTAGACTTTAC
The DNA here is from genome assembly GCA_018292915.2 of Batillaria attramentaria. Taxonomy (NCBI): domain Eukaryota; kingdom Metazoa; phylum Mollusca; class Gastropoda; family Batillariidae; genus Batillaria; species Batillaria attramentaria. The sequence goes on from JACVVK020000058.1 coordinate 1,605,637, forward strand.
ATAGCCTCGAGGCGTTTCAAACCAACTCACCGCCGAATGATTTGCACATACAGATAGGGCAGCCGTCAGGTCCAGTCACAAACCCATTGGGACAGCCGAGTCGACAGATGGGGCCACAACTGCGTGCTTTGCACCGACACGTCTTGCATCCATTTCGGTCGTTCACGTAACCGTTGGGGCAGGACCTTGGACAGTACCGATCTCGACAGATTGGACCTACGCGGAGAACAGATTGGATAAGAACACAGTGAAACACACGGTATACACGTTTGGTATCGTATGGTATTTTTTTTTTTTCAACTACTTTATTGTCCCTTTCGGGAAGTTCGGGCTGCCTCCCCCGGGGGAAGCGCGTCGCCGCGGTGCAGCGCCACCCAATCCTATATATTTTACAATTTTGCTGGGGGAGGAAAACCCGGAGAAAAACCCCAGATGAGCAGCCCGGTAGCCAGGAAAACCGGTATCACATATCACAAGCTCGACCTGGGCTTCATCGCCATGACATTGGTGACGGCCGTTCAGTAGCGCAGCGGCGAAATCCGACGCGCTACCTATTAGACCACCGCTCACCCCATGGTGAGTATGGTAGACTTCTCCTCGGCGCTGATATATATTAGATACATCTCTTCTGAAATGCTCATGGCGCCGCAGGGCTGGAGGACGAGGCAGTGTCTCCCCCGCCAGAGGGCAAGTGAACCCAGACACAATGGCCGGCTAGTGTCTTCCCTCGCTGCAGTATTTTGCATACAAATTTTGCCTGTAATACAGCCACGCAAAGCTTTTTGAGTGTATATCAGTCGCAATACTGCCTACACTCTCTTCTACACTCACCTTCTCGGCATCTGCAGGTGGGACAGCCCCTACGGTCCAGCACGTTTCCGTGTTCACAGTGGATGGCGCAGACTGGACCACACCTACCCGGCCTCCCTGGTGTCGGGTACCGCGTCCGGCTGGGCTCTGTCAGGTGAAGGTGAGGAACGGGTAAACATGACTTAAACTGACATAAAATGACGAAAAGTCACTGGTGAAGCAAGCGCTTTCTAGTAATGTACCGAGACTGAGAAATGTGTTGCCCATTGTATATACATTTTGAGAGAGTTCGTTGGGAAAATAAGGAGAAAGAGACTCAGACTCAGACATTTATTGCTCTTCAGGCATCTGCCCATAAAGCGATAGTTACATACACTGTAATGAACGAAACGTGACATAAAATAATAATAATAATAATGACGACTTATAAGGCGCCTATACATGAAATAAAACAGGCTCTAAGCCAGTAAAAACACAGTAAAGCTGGAATCCAGCTTCAGCCCGACGCGGAAATCCGACAATCAGTATGAGTAATGTCTTTGGGAATTACAGTTTTTCATTCATAAGACAAACGGCCGCACGATCATCAGCCCAAGTAGTGTCAAATCAGATTCACGATAAGGAGAGAGAGATTGAGAGAGAGAGAGGGGGGGAGGGTCATGAGGATTTGAGAGGGACTAACGGAGGCGTTTTCCATTCTGTTTAATGCTTGGAGGAGGGGGGGGGAGGTGTTCGCGACGATAAAGTGTCATCCGTGACTAAAACGAAAAAAGAAAAGACAGAGGAAAATATAAACTTGATGGCAAATTACGAAATCTCCGTGCACATTAACAATATGTTAAAAATTTTAAATATGTTAAATATTTATGAACGGCCTATCAACATTTCTTGTAACTGCACAGCACATCACAGTACCACTAGACGAGCACATGTTCAACTGATATTCTGGGTCCGTATGTAAAAGTCGAGGTTAATTTAACCCACGGCTACGGGCCTAGCCCAGACTACGACAAAAGAAACCCCAAAAGCAAAATTAAAAATAAAAATAAAAAGG
>JACVVK020000058.1:1612500-1620000 GCA_018292915.2 Batillaria attramentaria
CAAGCTACAGTGCGTGCGTGTCTCAGTGGAAAATGGCCCATGCTAACGCTGTAAGGTGATATTCGCCGTGCGCCATAGGGGATCCCATTCTAACTTCAATCAAGCTCAGCTATTAAAAATCATCGTACAGCTTAGGTACGCTACCATTTTTCTTACATAAGCCTGACGTTTTCCTGTGCTTAGCCACCACGCAAAAGATGTAGCCACCAAAAAGTTTATTCGCTTGGATCCCTAACCCAGGATGTGACTTCCCCGATCACTCATGGGTTACCCTCAAACACATGCACAGACAGGCTGCGTTCAGCTGACTGTAGCCAAAACGCAGTAGCCGGTGACAGTGGCGTGCACGACACTCGGCCTTGCAGAGCTCTGCAGAGACGGCTGACTTTTCTTCGCTTGCACGGCCATCAAACGACAGTGTATTGCATTTGGACTCTACTAATCTTTAAGCGCACAGGCACAGTCACAGGCACAACTGTTCAAAAACAGACGTCTCCATACATAAAACATAGTAATGGGAGTAATAGCGTCTTTAAATATCTAAGCTCCCAACAAAAAGCTTTCTGAAGTGCGAAAACTTTTTACAGAGTCGACCGTGCAAGCACAGTCAACTCTGTCACAGTTGCAGAGTTTTCAGCGTCCCTGAAACCCCAATAAAAGCCGAGGGCAGCCTGATTTCACAGCTCAGTTTGCGTTTTGACACTGAGCGAGAAAGATCGTGCAGCACTCAACACCCGCTAGACACTGTAGCGATGTGTCTCGCTCACTGACCAAAAGCCAAATAATGTCACGGCAAGCTCGTACTCTGGTTTTATAAGGGTCCCCGAAGCGCTGAAAACTCTGCAGCTGTGACAGAGTTGCCTGGATTATGCACAGTCGAAGGAGTCACAGTAAAAAAAAAAAATGTTCACACTTCGGAAAGCTTTTTGTTGGGAGCTTAAGAGGTGAATCACACTTACGAGGGCGGCACGTGCATGTCTCACAACCATTGGCGTCTGTATCCCTGATCACTCCGTTGGCACACTTGATGCGCTGGCAGTTGGAAGTCGCGCAAATCGGACCTAAAGAGGAATGAGTGAAAGAACTTTAGAACCAACAACACTAAAGACAACAACAATCACCTTAGCACCGAAAAGCACACAAACGAAACAAAACAAAACAAAACAAACAACAACAACAGAAGACGACAAAACAACACCAACAAAATGAAACAAATCAGCAATAGCGCACTCTGAAACCACCACCACCACTACCACTACCACCACCACCACCAACAACAACAACAACAACAACACGATACTGAGCTGACAACTGTTGATACATGCACATTTTGGCCGTTCATTCGGGCCCATTGTCGGAGGTTCTCTCCGGGTACTCCGGCTTCCTCGCCCTTGTGCATGTTAGGTTCAGTTCGCGTCTCTTTGAGCCCATTCGAGAAAATGCGTCAAGCGCGTAACACAATACAAAGTTACTACTACTACTACTACTACTACTACTGCTACTACAACTACTGCTGCTGCTACTGCTACTGCTACTACTACTACTATCAATATTATTATTATTTTTATTATTATTATTATTATTATTATTATACTCACGTTGGCGACATCTGCATCTTTCACAGCCATTGGAGTCAATGTCTCTGATCACCCCGTATGCACACTTGATCAGTTGACACGTGGACAAGCCGCAAACTGGACCTGAAGACAGATGTGTAATATAAAACACTGTAGCCACGGCTGACAATACTAACAACATGGGAAAACAAGAACAACGATAAGGTTTTTAATTCTGTATATCCATGTCGTATTGAAGAGCAGTTAATGCCCAGTTCTGTATGACTGTTCTTTTATACAAAAGCTCCACTTCTGCAGTGTTCATTGTCAAAAGACACTCAGTGTTACGCAGATGACTTCGTACATGTGAATAGATGTACCAGAAAAACGAAAAGCAGAGCACAACAACAACAACAACAACTTAACAACAACAACAACAACAACTGCACTATATTCATCCCGAAACGGGCAGTTAACATCAAAGACAGGCTCAGTATAAATCAACAAATAAATAATCAAGAACAATCAATATTCATCACAGATTCAACTAATTATGTTAATTTAAATGAATTAAAATTATGAAATAGCGTAGGAGTTCATTCGTAAGCTGAACACTGGGCTAAAAACAGAACACAGACATTCTTATACTCTCTCTCTCTCTCTCTCTTTCTCTCTCTCTCTCTCTCTCTTTCTCTCTCTCTCTCTCTCTCTCTCTCTCTCTCTCTCTCTCAACAACAGCACAGTCCTATGTCTAATCTGTGTTTATATCTTTTGCTTCCTTCACAACCGGTATTCACCGGAGCTTGAAGCGGCCGCCGGCCTATCAGTAAAGTGTCTTGAACCATGAGTCTTGAGCCTCTCAACAACAGCAAACAAACAAAACCACAAAACTAAAACAAAACAACGCAAAACAACAGAAAAACCAAATTCACTCACCCTCTCGGCATCTGCAGGTGGGACATCCTCTATGGTCAAGAACGTTTCCGTAATCACAGTGGATGGCGCAGACTGGACCACATCCGCCCGGTCTCACAGGTCCCACAGGGTCCACGGGGTCCACAGGAAACACGGGGCCCCCCGGGAAGGGGTATCTCGGAACTGTAAGGTAAAAGTGAACTTAGTTACACAGTACATAAACTAACAGGACAGTGTAAAGTCAGTGGTCGGTGGTCTAGTGGTTAAGACTTACTCACCAATGCGAGAGGTCAGTTGGGTTTTTTTGGGTTTTTTTTTATTTTTTATTATTTTTTTACTACTTTATTATCCCTTTCGGGAAATTCGGGCTGCTTCCCCCGGGGGAAGCGCGTCGCCGCGGTGCAGCACCACCCAATACCTATCCTTTTTTATGTTGTTTCCATAGTAATGGAAACAACATAATAGGACGGGCTAAAATTTCCACGTTCATAGGCAAGCATCTGTGGTACAAACGCACGTCACTGCCGATCTCCCGCAGAGACGATTATGCAAGTGTAACTCTGACAATGACGTAAGAAAACCTGCGTCATCGATGCTGGCATGTATGCTGTTCCGAACGCGCTTCTTCTCCTCACTGAGTGCCGTCTGTATGGATGTGTGTGTGTGTGTGTGTGTGTGTGTGTGTGAATTAATTGTGTCCGGGCCCGTTTCTTCGAAGATACTTAACCGAATGGCTTCAAATTTGGGGTATCCAAATTTATCAAAATGTTACATTAGACGATTCAAGCGTGTGATGATTGCTTAAGTGATTTGGGAGTTATCGCCCTTTTGAGACAAGTTGGTTGTCTTTCGTGTACAGGCGTAATATTTATTTAAATCACTCAATTTTTTGGCAGTAGATAGCTTGAATACGGACTCTGAACAGAGTCACTACTAGAAAATGGTCGCTCTTATAGTTTTCATGTAAACCGAGCCTGAGTTGACATTGCATGTGAACCCAGTTCAGATGCCTATTTCTCCGAAAATACTGAACCGATCGATTTCAAATTTGGGGTTTCTAAATGAATCAAGATTGTTGAATAGAAGGCCCGATCCAGGTACGATTGCACACATGATTTGCGAGTTATCGCCCTTTTAAAAAAAATGGCTTTCTGGCGTTTACAGGCGTAATATTTACCTAAACCACTCCAATTTTGGGACATAGATAGCATGAATACGGACTCTCAACTGAGTGAATTTTGGAGGTTGTCGCTTTTATACTTTTGGCGTAAGCCGTACCTGATGAAAGTGCTGGTGAACACACTTTAGATCTCAAAATCGCTCCTACTATACATAGATAATGAGCCTGGGGTGCCATAAAAAATATACAAAAAAATTAGAAAAATTCACTGCAGCCGTTGTCGTCAGTTGACTCGAAAATTTGTACTCGAAGCACATTTCCTTTACACAAGCCACACGCCTCACAAACATCGCAGAAAAGGCACACGCGCACTGACGCAAAACTGTATCAGCGTCAGTTTGCCGACGTCATGTTTGATTGACGTGGGGGTGTGTCGTCACTTTTCGGAAGTTCTCTATTTGTAGACGGGGAAAGCGGGAGTTTCATTGATGTAGTGAGCTTTGTTTTTCCCACCGACTCTCACTCAATAGCATAGTAGAGTGAGAGAACACCACATAGGTCTCAATGGAGCACATGCACAAACGCGGCTCGCGCAAGTCTGCGTGCGTGCGTGCGTGCGTGCGTGCGTGCGTGCGCGCGTATGTCTGTGTGTGTCTGTGTGCGCGCGCGCCCAGCAGACATAACACATAGTGAAAAAACGTTCGCCGCGCAGACTTGTCTGTTAAACACATTGAGCCGGTATAAATTCGATCTTTACACTGCGCAGCAGCAACACTTCAATTTTCATGGGGCTGCTTTCATTGCAAGAATTGTATCCGAGTCAAAGTTATTACGTCAAATGTATTATGCGTCATCCCAATGAGGAAAACGTCATAGATTTCAAAGAAAACAACTTGACGTCTCTCTTCCAAAACCAAGATTGGTCTGACAAGTCCGGTCAGTTGTTTCCATTCAGAGAGAGAGAGAGAGAGAGAGAGAGAGAGAGAGTGTGTGTGTGTGTGTGTGTGTGTGTGTGTGTGTGTGTGTGTGTGTGTGTGTGTGTGTGTGTGTGTGTCCTCCCGAATACATGGCATTACAAAAGAACGACCGTGACGACAGCAGGTGATTATATGGAAACAACATATTGGGCTGGTCAGTGGCCATCTTGTTTACACTCTTGCCGGGGGAGGAAAGCCGGATAACCCGGAGAGAAACCCCCGATGAGCAGCCCGGTAGCCAGGAAAAACCGGTATCACATATCACAAGCTCGACCTGGGCTCGAACCCACGCTTCATCGCCATGACATTGGTGACGGCCGTTCAGTAGCGCAGCGGCTACATCCGACGCGCTACCTATTAGACCACCGCTAACCCCTTCGAGTCCCACTCAGGGCGAAGAATTTTTCTTTCTCGTACGTGGCACCGTTCATTTGGGCCGACCGTCGGGGGTTCTCTCCGGGTACTCCGGCTTCCTCCCGCCCCTCTGCTTTGGAAATGTTCAGTCCACAAAATTAAAAAATAAATGCAATTCTAAAATTCCGAAACTTAAATCGCTGAGCTGGCCCTTCGCACCACGTAGTTGTAATGTGTTCATGTCCAGTGTATGAGAGAATGCGTGTGATTCGCGTGAGGGTGCGTGTTGGGTTTAGCTCGCGGCCCTTTGAGCCAAATATCTGGGAAAAAGCGCCTATATTAATGCGCTTATAATAATAATAATAATAATTATTATTATTATTAAATACAGTTACAATAAAGAAAAAAATGCATACACTGCATTAGTTAAGTGAATCAAGAGCTCTCTAATAATGCACCACAACAGTGAGAAATCAGGTCAGGGACAAAGCCGAAACATCTACCTCAGCTTTGAGGTAGCCTGCCCACGTGCTGTCTCTAAAGGCCGTTCTTAACCGGGCGGACTTTTGGTTCGCGAACTAGGTTCGAAGAGTACGGCGAACTAGGTTCGCGCACGTTGTTTCTTAACCGACCAAATACTTATGCGCAAACCGGCCTGGTTCGAAAGGTTCGCCGAACTAGGTTCGAGGTCTGCATAGCGTGTCGTGGGAACCCTCGCGATCCTTTGGCCGATCCTGCGCTCTGATTGGCTGCTCGGGGAGAGCTTTTGTGCGCATGTACAAAGTTGAGGAAAATGGCGGACGGCATGGCGGCTATACATTTCCCTCTCTTGCTCTCTTTTCCTCTTTTCTCCTCTTCCTCGGCTTCCAAGAGTTCACTCAAAACAAAACCTACCGCAAATGCCTCGTCGTCTCGATCTACGAAGGCGGCCATTTTGGTTGTTTACGATTGTCTCAACTTCCGAGTCCGCCTTGTTCGGGCGATGACGTATGCATATCATTAACGGTCGGTCAGTTAAGACAGAGAACTGCTTCGTCCGAACCTCTGGAACTACGTACGTGTGTGCGCTGGCCCTGTTCGTATACAATACTCAGTTCGCCGAACAAGTTCGCCGGACTGGTGGTTCGCCCGGTTAAGAACGGCCTTAACCCGTGCTATGGACCAGAGAACATGTAATTTTTAGGCTTCGTTCCAGCACAGTTCAGGACAAAGCCCGAAAACTCTGCGTCAAACCTGGCCTGCGGCCTGCCGTGCCTAACCTGTGTCTGTGTGATAGTGAAATGCGCTGTCTGTTGTACGTTTTGAGAGAGAGAGAGGGTGGGGTGGGTGGGGGTGGGTGGGTGTTGGGTGTTTGGGGGTTTAACGTCCTTTTCCACCACATAGGGTGATATCAAAGACGGGGCAACGATGAAAAAGCCAGCGCAAATATTTGGCCCCAGCGGGGATCGAACTCACGACCCGAGCATTAGTAGTCCAACGCTCTACCATTCGACCACCCCGGCTCCCCGAGAGAGAAAGAGAGAGAGAGAGAGAGAGAGAGAGAGAGAGAGAAGAAAATGTCGTTTGGAAAAATTGAGACAGATAAAAAGGGATCATAAGACCGCTTGAACTTTTGACGAAAGAAAGAAGGCAAGAAAGAAAGAAAGAAAGAAAGAAAACTATCATGAAGTCTGTGCGTATTTACAATTTACAATGCACCACTATAATAGACGACTCCACACCTGTCAATGAAAGGGGGCGAGCCCTCAGTTTTCATTCAACCGCATGCCGTCATGGACATACTGTGCTTTGCCATTACGCGGCAGGGTAAAGAGCAGGACTTTGACCACACGACTTGTCTAGTGGAGTCGTCTATTTCCAGCAGTCAGCGCTGACTACAGCTGAATCACGCATGGCATTACAACTAGCACACACTAAATTTACGAAATACAGTCTTCACAAAAAGTTAAGGACCAGTCAACATAATGGGTGACAATAAACCAATAAACCAGAAAAAAATAAACGAATAAGATCTTTCCCGTAAAATTCGGTAGAAAGGTTAAGGGGCAATTAGTGAACATGGCGACCACTGTGTGGATGGCACGTGCGCGTCACACAGCATGCTTGGCGCGTTTGAAAATCTGCAATTTCGGCAAAACTAGAACGAGTGTGAGTGTTCAGTAAGCGATACCTGGGGCTTTCTGCACGGCAAAAATGAGATGCAGGTAAAAGAATGCATCCCTGGTTATGAACTGTGCTCATTTGTTTGCCTACATAAGCCGCCGTTTCAGCGATGTTCAGCACTACACCAGCATGCCACCACGACAAAAGTTGAATGATATTTGCAAGTGGTCCTTAACTTTTTGTGAAGGCTGTAGGTAGAGAACATACCTGCCACTAGGGCCTGAGCTACGGCGCAGAAGCCGACGAGCAAGGCCAGCGTTGAGGTGTTGATTGCCATGGCGGGTTTCTGTAGAAGAGTACAGCTGCTGGTCTTACGATTGGAGATATGTTCAGTTGTAAGTCGTAGGGCAGTTGCTCAGTGACACCCCGGCTGGTTCAGTCTAAAGTTTGTGGTGTGGGGTTTCGGTTTAAATAG
>JACVVK020000058.1:1625000-1695000 GCA_018292915.2 Batillaria attramentaria
ACCAAAACTCTGAAGAGACGCTATGCTATGCCTGTTTGTGTGTATTTATGTCTTCTTCGAAATTTCTTAGAAACCAATTATACCTTTATGATTAATTCTCTCTCTCTCTCTCACACACACACACACACAAAATCAGCATCAACATCAATTTTATTTGTTCCATACATGACAGTAGCATTTCTAAAAGCCATTTGTCGACTGGGGACTCCCACTTAAAAAAAAAAATTTTAAAAATAAAAGTGGCCTAAACCCCTTAAAAAAGAAAAGAAAAGACAATTTATGCAGAAACTGAAAGACAATATTTTGACTGTAGCAAGAACCACCATATTCGTATGTGCCAATTAAAATTACAGCTGATTACATCTGTACGACCAAGTATAGCCCTTTTCCAAAAGAACTGGGAAAAAACAAAGATTTCACGGATGCAACCCGAAATAGAATAACTGCTTATTTTCTTTATGCTGACACGTCATTGTGGACTAAATGCAGATCTGTGGGAAGAACGGACTCAGTGCAAAGTGGACACACGTCCGACATTGCCGGGGCGGTCAATGATGTCGAGGCAGCGTCTTCTGCCGCCAGCTCCAGCGTTTCAGGGCCAAGTCCTAGCAAGGGCATCATTGATCAATTATTTTTCTGCTGACGTATGTGCACTGTGCATTCAGACTGACTACCGGCGGTTCTGTCCGGGTACTCCGGCTTCCTCCCCGTCGACTCTGGGAATGTTCCAGCCCATAAAAATTCAAAAACAAATGCACGTCTAATTCCCAAAACTGAGCCTTCGCACCACTTCACTATAATTTGTTGATGTCCGGTGATATGAGAGAGTGCATGTGGTTCATGTGAGCGTGCTTGCTGGGTTCAGATTGTAGTTCTTAGAACCGAACAATTGGGTTAAAGCGCCTATATTAATGCATATTATCATTAATGAAAGTATGTCATCTTGCCACGGCGGGGCTGTATAGATTACTATGCTGCATATACTGTGGGTGCTTTTGACATGACATGTCTAAAATGCTGGCTAATGTATTGTATCGTATTTATTTTGTATGATATTCAAACCAAGATAAAGCATGCAATGGAGTATTATGTTCTCAGCACTCGCCTCTCTGCTGAACTTAAATTTGATTGGTTGCTGATGACACAATTATGGTAATGGGACTACATTTACTGCAAGAGTTGCAATAGAACACTCACGTAGTATGACTACATTACAAATTGAATACTGCACACTATACACCACCTGCCAACAAACGAGAGAATGAGTGTTGCTGCAAATAAATTTGCCATCTTTTCGGGTCTAAAACTGGATGCAGACAGCGACAGACATTACATGTCACAGTGTTATGCTTTTTTTTTTTTTTTTTTTTAAATTATCTTTACATATATTTAGAACCACTGTGGCTCCTCCGCAATAAGTGGAGTCTACTTCAACAGGTGACATTTAAAATGGACATTATCTTTAATGGTGTGTAAGAAACAAAATAATACCGGTAGACACGTTGATGAAGGACATGTGATTTACATCAGCACTGGTCATCCTAAAAAAAACAACAAAAAAACCCTTACCGGTGAAACTCATTCCTATTTTCATTAAAGTCTCAATATATGTATGACAGGCGTACAACACCTTGTGGAAAAACTTTTCATCGAATATGCGTCCCTTAATCCGCGCATCAGAATCAGTCACTTGGGCCACAATATGGCACCTGAAACCATTGTGTTGCCTATGGCTGACGTATGATGATGCTCTAGAAGTATACTACGTACTGAGCAGACAACGTTGTTTGGTTGCGGACTGAGGACCAGCTAGACTAAGCTGACTGGTTGCTATTTTTAGAAGATTTGTCGAGTCAAAGTCTGTTCAGAAACGAATGATAGACAGGCTGGGGAATTGCTGAGGGAAAAAAAGACTGAAACCTAGGCCGGGGTACTATGGCAGCGCCCTGCTAGGGGGTCTACGGGGTAAACACCCCACTTAAGAAGACAAATTTTAGCATTTTTAAAGGCATTTAGTCACCTCTCCTGGCACCAAAAAGTAAAATACTACCATGGTACTGACATGTATGTCTTCAAAACTGAAGTCAGACTGTCCCATATGGCATTACATGTATCATGATATACAACTGTGTGTGCAACCTTTTTTCTGCTTCCTTTTCTCTGGCTGAAACTCAGATTTTTTTGGCTGAAAGGACAGAAAATTTGGCTGAAAATCGCCAAATGACTGAAAATTCCCCAGCTTGAATAGACTCAACGAAAATCCTATTTCTCTACCATTAGAAGCCACAAAGTCACGAAAACGCTCACAATGGTAAAATGAAATATCCTATCTGGCAAACAACATTAGAGCTTGGAAAGTGGAAGTTTTGCACCTCAGCGGTGTTACAAGCACAGAGGCTGCACAAATACACAGTACTTATGAAAGGGCATAACAATGGCCACATCTAAACCATACCTTTTCTCAACATGTTTGACTTTAATAGTCTGTACACTTACACGATGTAGTTTACATAAATTTACACAATCATGACACAAGGAAAAACAACTGTACCAGAACAAAAAATGTGATTCTAAAATTAAATATCACAACTACAACAAACACTCCACAACACACAGTCTGGCAGTAAACTTTCATCACGAGACACTCGAGGGTAAGAAAAATGATTATCAGCAAGATTTTGTACAGTATCACTTTGGACTTGCGGAACGGAATATCGTGGGACGTGAGCAAGGGTGTATAAACAAAACAACTTGTAACATCAAACATTTGTACATTATACAAATTACATTGTTAGGTATACAGAGTCAGATTATGTTTATCCATTGCTGGTATTAATTTCATTAAATTATGCTGTAACATAGCTACAACTCAGTACCATTCACTGTCAGATTAATCGTTCTATTTCTTGCATCACACAGTGACAGATATTCTGGTAAAACTTTTAAAAAGTTCAATCTACATAAAAAAGTACGACACATGTTAAACAAAGAAAATTAATTGTAGGGACCCCCTGCTTTTACGACTTTGTCTAAAACGTGACACAGCTCACACTGTTAAAACCTCAATTACATTCATGTACATCTTCACTACATTCTCAGTTGACTAGAACGTCAATGACAGGATGATGCTGGTGCAGACATGTATAGATCTACACTTCAAAGACGCTGTTGATGATTCTGATTTTTCCACATGTATACAAGTACATTTCAACAACAAAGAAGGGGTGAACATTTCCTCATGAAAGCTCATGCAAAACTCACAATTTTACTTGAACGCTTCTGATCAGTAGAAGCCACTTCAAGCCTGGTATTATGCAATCCACAGCAGTCTTGGGACTAGCAGAAAGGCCCACGCCTTGCACAGTAGTGGCTTGAAGTGCCTCACAGTCATACTGGTGAGCAGTGGCTTGTTCTTTTCAACAAATCCTATCATACAGTGGGCACAGGGAGGTTGGGCTAGGGCGCTCATGAGTTAACCGAGAAGTCTCATCTACTAGATGCAACCGTAATGTAATGGAAGCCATCCACAGGGGGACAAACGGTGGTTTAGGGCAAATGGAGTTATTGGTACATGCATCAATGAAAAGTGTAGAATATAAGCTTTATTTTGGTGTGAAAATTATTTCTGTAGCAACTAGCATGGTGTGGGCCTGACAAATGTTTGTTGAAAACTTGCTGTTGAAAATCCGCCACTTTGAGAAAACAGCTGGTAAAGTCTGACATAGAATTAGTAACAAGAATATCATGCCAATAGGGCAATACAGCTTGATTATATCATAGAGCTCATCTGTAACATGCTTATCAGCTATATTCAGCCTTGAAACTCTTAAAGAAGAATACTAGTTGTGTAAGGACCTAAAAATGAAAAAACAAAAAAAAAAATCTTAAAGTCAATCAACTGAACCCACACCATTTTATAGTTTTCATTTTTTCTCAGAAGTGGTCAGTCGACTCTGTCCCCATATTGTGGGGTCCCTTTACATACATGTATACGATCTTCAGCTGTGTAATGGGTATTGAAGAACTGTTTTACTATCAAGCCGGCACTTAACTGAGCACTGCGGAGCGCCACAGTGTTGTGCACACATGACACAGTTGTGATTTCGTGGGTTTCCACTGCTGTGGCATCATCACAGCTGCTGGGATTTCAAATAGCCCCAGCGGTGACTGTGGGTTTCACAACAGATTCTGACTGGCTGTACGACGTCACTCGGCGCACGAACATGGCAGACGGTGTATCCTCGAGTGCGTTGTCCCCTTAACAGACATCAGTCTTAAAGACCTTTTCGAAGGACACAAATTTATGTCATTGGGAAGTCACGGATAAGCGCTACAGAGGCTGGACGGCTCGCCTCTGCGCTCTGCTTGCCATTGCGGCCGCTATGGGCGTCAGATGGTATTGTATCGTGATTGTGTGATCCGCGTACGTCACCGGGTGCAGCTGCCTTCGTTCAGTTTTGTGGTCAGTAGACACAGAACGACTGTGATACATGTGTTTTGTGCGCTGTGCCCAGTTAAGACTAAGAGCAGGCTCTAGACTGGATAATACAGTGCTACGTGCATGATGTCTTAAATTAGTTAGAATAGAAGAAGCTAAAATTTCAGCAATTTTCCATTTTTGACTATGACTGCAAACTGTCCTGAGTGTAAGGCCGATTCAGGTTCACTCAGTTAAACAAAATATTGACCTGCAAGTACTTTACACTTGAACAATATGTGATAGTCATAAATTTACCTTTTTAAAAAACAAAAAACAAACAATAAAATTAGTGGTGAGGAACTGTGAAAGTCTGCGTTATGTTACCCATCTTGATTCTATACAAAGGAATGTATGAAATATTTTGTGATATAATAAATTGTGTTGCAAGTGCATCAATTGAAGATCTGTGACAAAACATTGTAGGATCAAAATATCAAAAGGAATTTTATAACAGAATACAGTGGAGTACTTGTATACATTTTAAGTTATCGCCATCAGGCAAAGGTAAGCTGCAAGGTAAGAGAGCTTTTGAAATATCACTTATTAATGCATCTCCCAAATGAGGCCTTGTCTAAATCAAATAAAAAAAAAAAAAGCAACCAGTGAACCACCAAAAAAAAAATCTGCTGTGCTTGGTTGCAGAATTCCAGTGCCAAATATATGGCGAATTCCAAGAATGGCTAAGCTAATTCAACTTCAAGTACTGACCTACACAATACTATGTGGACACATAATGGAAACACTACAAGAAGAGTGTCATCGTTTGAGAATCCTGCCCATCTGTTGGTTCTGATGTTCCAGCAGCACATTGGATTTGTCAACCTTTGGCGTGATGCGGTCCAGCTGTTGATTCTGAGTCTCGATCTCGTCCCCCAGGCCCAGCGCCAAACCCTTCAGACGACTCATCCCGTCGCTCATCATACCTGAAAGGGAAACACAAAAACAAACTTACCAATGAGATTTGGATGCTGCCCTTCTAAGTTCTATCATTCCAAACATGTGCCATAGTGGGTGCACGCACACCCATACGGCATGAGTTACACTTACTACACCAAGTACATACATGTACAGGATAATCTTCCAGTGTGAACAGTCATTAGATCCTACTGGCTAAATCAGGCTGGGGAACTGCTGTGGAAAAAAAAGAGACTGAAACCTGGGCCAGAGTGCAGGGGCAGCGCCCTGCTGGGGGACCACAGGAGCAAGAAAACAAATTTTAGCATTATTGAAGGCATTTAGAAGCCTCTCCTGGCACCCAAAAGTGAAATACTGCCTTGATACTGACATGCAAGAATTATAAAATGAAGTTAGACTGTCCCATATGGCATTAAATTGCATCTTGATCAGTTGATAAATTATGCAACCTTTCCCCTCCTTTTCTTGGCTGAAATTTAGATTTTTTTGGCTGAAAGGATAGGAAATTTTGTCTGAAAATTGCAAAATCCTTAAAATCCCCCAGCCTGCTAAATGAAAGTTGAAACTGGAGAGGAATGTGGAATCATGGAAAAGAAACATGAAGGGGGGGGGGGGGTGCGGTCCAGCCTACGAAGACATTTGTTTGTGTCCACAGTAAAAAATTCACCTTTTCGCTGAATCTGCTAGTGCTAACAGTAACGACCATCAACCAGATGTCCACTGCATTGAGGGACAGTAATCGCGCGCGGGATCGATCAGTATCGATCAATAGAAGGCGAAACTTACCAAGATTTCTATCCAGCTCTTCTTCCCGAGCGCTGCGCGTGATTGGCTGCACGTACTGCAGTGATCCTGACCCTGAGCCGCGGTACTGTGACTGTGACGATCCTGCGAGAAACCTACTGTCCAAATCAGAGTCTCTCACACCACCCGCACTGCTATCTCCCCATGCCAGACCGCCTGGTGCCGTCGGCTGTGTTGGTGATTTCTTTACGAATTTGTCCAGGGATGAGCTCTGTCTCTGTTCTGCTGGTGGTTGGTTGGCATCTTTCTTCCCTGCCCACCAGTTTTTGATGCCACCAAACACGCTCTTGATGTTGTTAATATGGCGTTGGGATACAGTCAGTGTGGTGTTTACCTCGTCCGTTTTCTTCTCAATGTTGTTGAGCACTTCTCGCTGCCGCAGCAGCTCCTGAAGACAAACAGGAGAGGACAACAGCTTAGAAAATGAAATATAGTTTATATCACTACATGCGACAAAGTAATAATATATATACTAAGTCTAATAAAATATACTGAAAGTGATGAGCTACTGACCCGGCTGAAGCTGACGACAAACCCGTATGATAGAATCAGTTTAACCGGGTCCTTTGATGCAGAAATGGTGCCTAACTTTCCACATAACAAACGGAGACAAATATGGATGTGTGTGTGTGTGTGTGTGTGTGTGTGTGTGTGTTTATCTCATCTAGATGTGAAACTGAAAGAGACAGAACTGCGTCAAGCCTGCAAAGTCCACACAAACAACCATATACCTCAGCTGTTGCGGTACCCATAGCTTCCGAGTCATAAATGCTGGCCAGAGCCCTCTGTGTACTTTCCAACTGTCGATCTTCTGATGCATCGACCATGCGAGACAATTGTTGACGTCTGTTTTCAAACGGACTTCTCCCCTCTTCTCTTGGCACGTGCACAAAGTCATCCTCCTCTTCTTCAAATGGATTGGAACCTCCTAAACCATACCGTGCCATAGTCAATGATTTTTTCTTACTGAGTGCTCAAAGGTGACAAACAAAGCATCCCTGGTGTGTCAAATTGTTAAAATTAGGCACATTGAGAAATCGCGTAGATCCCCAAAGAAGACGTGTATCACTTCCGGTATGGTGCAAGGGAGGCAACTAAAATTCGTCTGAGTAAGCTCCCCTGCCAATATGGCTTCGTTGGGCGAGAGCGATTCTGCTCACTGCCAAGAACTTCACAGATTTTGGTGCTGACGTCCCGAAAAACATGATTTCCAGACAGACTACGCTTTATCTTAGGGTCTCCGAGGCCAAGAATCTCCTGGCTAAGGATTTGTAAGTAGAAAATCGCAGTTCTAAATTTATTCCCTGTGTTGATTGTGACGTTCTCCCACTGACACTTTAGCTGGATCCATAAATCGACTAGGGAGGCTGTCGCTGTGACTGACTGCTTTGATGCTTCGTATTGTGTTTCCCGGCAGCATTGACAGATGCTGTACTTGATGTTTACAATTGCGCGTTGGCGGCAGACAGCGGATTGAAATTAGTTTGACAGGAAGTGAGAGCAGGACACATCAATAATGTTCCTGACAAGGACACAGATAGATAGATCTATATTAACACTGCGGCTCCAGGCCATAGGAATTAAAGCAGTAATTGTTATTTTATTTCGCTATACAGGTTTTTGCATTGCTGAGTAGTCGTCTGTTTTTGAGAGATCACATTTATGATTAAATAATGATTTGTGGCAAACAGAATAAGAATTTTAATTAAATTAAAAAAAAACAAACCCCTCTACCATACGTACAATGTATACAAAATTGACATACATCAATTAACAGACACACAGCAAAAATCAGCTAGACTGATTGAAACCATATAGCCAGTCTCTATGTCCTTTTGCTGAACATTTTTCAGTATTTTTACAGATCATATGACAGCTTATTGAAGTGGGAAGCGTGTAACCTATTTAAGAAGAATTTATTCTCTCTCTGTCTCCCTTGCTTGGAGGTATATTTACCTTGAAATTGCTTTGGTCATGTACAGATGAGATTGTTCAAGTCAGCTGCTGTGATATGAAAAGTTATTTTTGTTTCATTTTTCTTTCAGCAATGGAAAAAGTGACCCATACTGCGTCATCAAGGTAGACAATGTCATTATTGCCAGGTGTGTATCCATGTATGACTGTGCAAGAAGTTAATTGTTCTGACTGTTGTAAACATTTAAAAAAAAAATTTAAGCAGAAAGGAGCTTTCTTGATTAATATGCCTGGCAGTAGCAATGTCCAAAATCTCATTTCTTTTTTTAATGAAAATAAAGTCACAGTACATTTGTCAGGCATACAACAGCTTATGGAAAACTTATCATCGAATGTGCTGTATCTGTACATCAAAATTAGTAACTAGGGCCACAGTATAGCATCTGAGACCATGGTGGTGACTCTTGCCAGCGTATATATATGTTGTTCTAGAAGTGCAGGGATCGATTTTCTTGTGCGCCGTGCGACTATGTCTCATATTTTGATAAAATGTCGCATAGAAATTGCGCAAAATGCGTCATATGTCGCACGAACATGACATCTCAAGCGCACTTGACAACGCGAAGCAGAGATGCGCTGTCTGTGTCAGTCATAGAGTCTGTTACACTAATCTAATTTTAGTGATGAGGCTTACTTATCCCGCTCGCCGCGCGCGCTGCCAGGAACTCTCGCTCGAAAGAGTTGCAAAAAATATTGGCGCGTTATCAATTTTTTCAGTTCTGCGATCGAGAGGTCCTTTTCCGTTCAGAACCTGAACGTCACTGCACTTAGGAACAGGCTCTCGGCACAGACATGTGACAGAGTGATGCGGGTGAACTTGATTGTCTCATAGAAAATGAAAATGTCTCATAAAATGACTGGTCAAGGAGACAATGTCTCACTGGCATATTTGAGTAAATCCATCCCTGTCCATCTCAGTGGCGTTACGAACATAGAGGCTTTAAAAGCTGTATATTTTGTTCCGGAGGATTCTGCCAGGATGTTATTGGTCATGCTAATGTGATTTCTGCACGCACTCTGAAGCGCATCAGGGAAGCTCTGCCATTTCCTTCCTTGTGTGACTAACTCTTGTGTCAGACGTGGGGTTGTGTGGGAAATGTAAGACAGCACAGCGGGCATCTGAAATGACATGGTCTGATTCATCTGGAGATAAAAGTTAACACTAAACAGGGCTGTATTGTTTCTATTCAAGACTAGCAAAATTCACTGAAAGCAGGCAGTCTGAGATGTCAGCTTTGGTGTATAATCTCTCTGTCTCTCTCTCTCTCTGTTTCTCTTTCTTTTAATTTTATTAATTGTGTAATTACGCATAAATTTGCACTGTAATGTATGCAAAATGTGCTGTCAAGTGTGCAAGTGCGGGTCAGTCCATGCGTGTGTGTGTGTGTGTGTATACATGTGTGTGATGATGATGATTATGATGATGATGATGTCTTTTGTGAATGTGTGTTACTGTTAGTGTAGTAAGGACAGATAGTAAGAGAGACCTGTGCATCTAATATCTATTATCTCATCCTTGGAAAATAGTCAGTCAGTCAGTCTCACTGTGTCTGCCTGCCCCCCACCACCCCCCAACTCCTCTCTGCCGGGGAGCCCGCGTGGCCGAATGGTAGAGCGTTGGACATCTGATGCTTGGGTCGTGAGTTCGGATGGGGCCAAATATTTGTGCTGGCTTTTTCATCGTTGCACCGTCTTTGATATCACCTGTATGTGGTGGAAAAAAACGTTAAACACCCACCCACCCACCCTCTCTCTTTTTTTATGATTTATTTTATGCATTGTGTGCTTTCTTATCAGTTTTAGTTTGCTCGTCTTATATTAGTCAGACATAGTGAAGCTGCCTTTAAATATTAACCCTTCATTTATTCATGCCCCTGGTCAAAAAACAAATTTGTTCTTGATGGACACAATAAAGTCGTTTGAACTGAATTGAATTTGAATTGAATTCCTTCTAGGCCATGGATAGATTGGGTGATTTTTTAATTTATATTTTTTATGCGTTATGATGAGGATGATGGTATTTTGTGTATCGTCGTGCAGGACAGCAACAGTGTACAAGACGCTTGACCCGCTATGGGGAGAGGAATTTATTCTTCACATGCCCAGTGGATTCCACAACCTCAGTCTTTACATCTATGATGCTGATAAAGTCAGGTAACTAAAAAAAACAACAACAAATTGGCGAGCAACTTTTTCTGCAGCTGCTGCGCTCACTAACACTTTGGTGAAAATATTCTACTGCCATATGGTAAAAGGGTATAAGTGCTTGTCACATCCATGATGCCCTTTTTACCAAATGACAGAAGTGAGTGTTCTTTCCATCTTAAATAGTTTGAGTGTTGTAATTTTCCCTCCTTAAACAAGCCTCATATATATATACATGTGTGTTTCTTATACACTACAATGCATACTTTTTTCTAGATTCACCACAACTGTTACTGGTCATATAACCCTTAATGTGTTTTCGATATGCTCATTTATATATACCTTTCCTGTTTATTTATCTGTGGTGTCATCACCACGGACACAATATGTGCACATACAATTTATGCCTGCATGATTACTCAGTAGTTAATGGGTTATTTTCACAAGTTTAGTGGGAGTGTTCAGAATGTAAAATTAACTGTGCCTTGTGTAAGGCTCGGAGTCTGAGTCATACGTTCACCATTTGATACAAACATACATGTATGTGTTGTCCTTTGTAAGCCTTGAAATGCTCCAGTAGCGCTTCTTTCTCAACTCTGATACTTGTGATAGAGAGTTTGCTTACAGCTGCGGGTGTCGTTTTGAGAGCAGAGCTGTGTTGTGTTTTGTAGATGACTTTAAAAAAAAAAAATGCAGGGCGTAACGCCGTAAGTTAGAGGAGTAATGGCAGATTATTTAATTAAAAAACAAAAAAAGACAAACAACAATCAGCAACACACACGCACTCTCTGTATCTCACACACACTCACACGTGCACTCATACATGTATGCACATGCACACACACACACACACACACACACACACACACACCCACACCCACACCCAAACCACTGTAGCAGAAAAAGCAGTAGTGCTGGGCAGAGACGTGTATGGAAGTTTCCCTTGTCAGAGGAAGGTGAATGCAATTGCTAAAGACTTAACTGTCACATAGATCTATCTAAAAATTTGTCTGTTTTTTTATTTTTTATTTAACCCTGGTCTTGTTCAGAATGAAATATTCCAGACGATCTCTGGCTTTTTCAGCATAAGACAAATCAATTCAGCAAGACTAGGGTTTATCTCGTGTGCCCTGTTGCGCTTTTTAGTCTTTATCCATGACTTTCATTAGTTTTATAACGCTTACTAAGTCTCTTTTTTCTCTTCTGTTTTTGCAGCAGGTGAGTGTCACTCCAGTTAACCCTTCTTTCTGTTGAGTTGAGGGAGACTAATACTTGTAGTGGTAGTGGTGATGTCTTCCCAAAAAGGAATAAAAGAAAAAGAACAGAAACTCTTGCTAACATGGTGACTAAAAGGCTGAGGCTGAACATAGATCTCTATTCATTTGGAAAAAAGGCCTAATCGCTTGTTGAACCTGTGATGGTTAGCTCCTTTTTCCAGATGACTGGATTTCTGGCATGAGCAGGTAGAGAGCCAAGACCTATATTAACAATGCTAACAGCATGATCATAGCTTTCTGCCATTTCATCCAGTTGCGTTCAGTGCGACGTGTACAGAATTGTCTCTACAAGTTCATTTCCATCTGTTTGTGGGTGGGTCAAAGTTGAAGTCCGTTCGAATGCATGCGGTTTGAATGTGTAGCTGTGCTGACGGACCATGGCCTTGGGTTGTGTACGACGTTTGTTTTTTCTCTCGCTACTTATAGAACTACATATTAATTTTCTCCTTTCCTACCAGTATATTCATTGTGAAGGGTTTAGTTCTCACTACCGGCTTGGTGATAAAAAAAAAACTGATAAAATAACCTCTTTCATTCTGTTTCTTTCTAATATTCATTTCCTCCTTTTTTTCATGTTTGATTTTTTAAAAGGTTGTTTCCTGTACAATTTGCATTTGATTAGTTTATGAAGGAAACTTTTGTCCTTGTTTTGGACGCTGCAGTCATGATTACATTGTAACCCATTTCACCCTGAACTGCTTTGCATCGAAAGCATTTGTATAGTTCAGACTCGGACTAAGACCTAAAGAAAAAGACAGACAGCACAACAGACAGACAAGAAAGAAAGAAAAAACAGAAAAGAAAGAAAATGTAATGGTCCACACAGAGTTTACTTAAATACTGTATGTCAAAAATAGCAACAATCACGGGCCACTTGAAGTAACTGTGTGACATGAGTGATTTCCTAAATCAGTAAATGCACCAGTGTTCTACCTCCACCCCACCCCAATCTACACTTTAGGGCTGCCTGGTTGACCAGGGTTTGTCCAGAAAGTATATTTATGACAGGAAGTGTGGAATGTCCCACAGTCCCAAACCACAGGGACCTCCATAGCATCATCTTACCATCATCCTCATCACCATCATCATGCATAATAAAAATTGCCCCAGCTTTCGAGCCCTCCGTGGATTCCACCCATGACCTGGGAGGAACGCCACTGGAGCTGGCAAGGAGTTGGAGCAGCAAAAAAAAAAAAAAAAAAAGTGGAAACAGGCTGCCTATGCCCCCACCCACAGCCCCCCTCCACCCTTACCTCCCTGTTTGCCCTAAATAACATTGCTAGCATGTGGCGTGCTTTTAGATTTTGGTACGTCTGTGGGACTGCTGTTACATTTGCCAGAGCTTTGAAGGATTTGGACTTGGAGCTTGCTGCATTAGACGCATGTTAGCTGCGACATGATAACAATAGTTGGAGGCTTCTTACAGTTTGCTTACTTCATGTATACATGTATGTTAATACTGTACCTGTTTAACATGCATGTAGATCATCAGTAATGTACAGGATTTCACACAGGGAGAGACCCCTGTGCATGCACTTCTTAACTAGATTCCTAACGAGTAAGTTTGGGGTCGTGTACCAGTGGCCACAACCCTGTTCCAGGTCTGTCGAGAACTCTAGGCCCCTGCGACGATGGCCAAGTCAGACTAACCGAGACTGAGCTGAGATAAGTGATATCTAAGAAGGAAAAAACAAAAATACTGGGTGACAATGAGTTGTCCCCCGTGCATACACAGACCCGCAGCATGCATGCATTTTTGTGCTCTGACACGAAAAATGCATGCTTGTTGCGGCAAGGGAGACAACTCATGCAGGCAATAATCTTGAAACAGGTTGAGAATGTACTGTGCTGGTGAATGTGACAGTTTTTACTGCTTCTATGCACACTGTGAAATAACACGGGGACCTCAAAGTTGTTCGCAACTGTCCACTTTTCTTGGCACCGAGTATTTTTTGTTTTTTCCTTCTTAGGTATCACTTAGGTCGGCTCGGTCTCGGTTAGCCTGACTTGGCCGTTGTCGCAGGGGCCTAGAGTTATCAACGGAGCCAGAACAGGGTTGCAGTGGCCACACTAAAAAAAATAATCATAATTAATTTATGTCTGCGTGGATTTAAGTTTGGCTTAGTGGCAGTGTTGCACTTTGATTGCACTCGTGTTTTGTGCAATGAGAGCGGTCGAGAAACCATTAATCTTGCCTGATTTTTCGCATAACAATCAACAGAGCCAAAACCGAAAAAAGAGTCAAAAAGATTGGATACTCGTGTGTGGTACAAAATGTGTCACAGCGATCGTCAAATGTGTCAGGACCATGGTAGCCATTCGGGCTACCGCCCTGAACAAAACTAGTAGCCCGAAAAAAATTCTGGAAGCCGGAGTGGCTGCTAGGGTCTGATTCATCTCAGAATTCCTGCTCGCCATTCGGGCTACCGCTACCGGAGCTTTCACTCGCCCGACGGTAAATTTGGTAGCGAAAGCGAGCGGGCGAGCGCATTTGACGATCGCTGGTGTCAACAGTTAAAGTGCATAACAATTTAGTCTGTGTCTGTGACAAGACCATTGTGTCTGAAGAATTTTGAATGCTACAAACTTACTATTTGTTTTTGTTGTTATTATGTGTTCGTTTTGTTGGTTGATTGGTTGGTTGGTTGGTTGGTTGGTTGGTTGGTTGGTTGGTATATTCTTTCCTATCCTGGACAGATGTAATTTAACTCTTACACTATTAACATTTGTAATCAGACATACCCTGTTACATATATATACCTTGTACAGCACTGTCCATCTTGCTTTTTGAATACGTATCTGTTACAGCTAACACTGAAACTAATATTTGTTCAGTTGTGTGAGAGAGAGGTAAAGAGAAGAGCCAGATTATACTGTTACCTCATGATTATGCGATAGGCAGTTTGTAGTTTACATAAGTTTCATATTTTTCCATTTGCGTGTGTGCGCACAATCCAACATATGTGTGTGCGTGCGTGTGTGGGTGCGTGCGTGCGTGTGTGTGTGTGAAACGCTTCAGGGTAAAAGAAAGCATTCATTGTCTTTCTAGGCTGTTCAAAAGCACAGTTCACTGAAATAGGGTAGTTCAGCTATATCAAATATCTGTCATTCCCTTCCTTGTTATGATCAGTGAATAGTATCATGACTGAGAATAATTTGTACATGTGTGTGTCTCTGTTTTAGCGGTGATGACATCATTGGAACTGTGTCCATCACAAAGGAAATGCTAAATGATCAACGCAACCTGAAAGGTTTAGAATTGTCTATCTTTGTCTCTGTCTGTCTGTCTTTCTCTCTCTATCTGTCTCTCTCTCTCTCTCACCCACCCCCCCCTCCCCCCTCCCCCAACACACACAGACATAAAAAGTCCCCAAAGCAAACGATTTGTTGGTACATGTAGTGTTGTTTGTTTGATGCTAGTTATTTGTTGGTACATGTAGTGTTGTTTGTTTGATGCTAGTTATTTGACAACCCAGAGCTATTGAACTGCAACAAGTCCCCAAACCTAACGTTTGGACTTGAGTTGCTTCTCTTTGCTTGGGATTCCTAGAAGAGGCTTGTGGCCGGTAACCAAGAGCAGTAAATTTGCGTCGTTACCAGTTGTGCTAAACTGTAGTTTGATATGAGAATAAAGAAACACCTGGTGGATAAGACTGCATATTATTTGCATGACATTGTTTGTACATGTTTGGAATCAGGACAGCAGAACAGAACACCTTGCAAGATTAAAGCAAAATTTGCTGCCAACTTTAAATATTGCTGGTACAGTTCTAGGGCTCCACATCACTCAAAATTTGGCACCTACACCAATAGTGGAGCACATAGGATTGTGTGTCTGCAAGTGCGTGCCTTGGTGTCTGCCACCGCGTGTCTTCCGTGTGTGTGTGTGTGTGTGGGGGGGGGGGGGGGTCTGAAAATGCAAAATTTCTTAACTGTGTAACCCTAGGTTTCACTATGTGCTGTATAGGTCTTGAAAACTGGTTCCCGCTACAGAAGGCGCACAAGGACCTGGAGATTCAGGGTGAAATCCTCCTGGAGTATGGAGTCCGCACATCCGAGGCCACAGGGCAGTCGCACCTGTTTGTGACTGTGCTGGAGGGCAGGTGGGATTAATACGGTCATGTGTCAAAGAACTGGCTTGTAAATCGGTACTGAGGTGGAAACAGTAATATCAGAAGAGACAAAATACAACCCACAACCCCTCCATCCCCTTCAAAAATCAGAACAAACGAACAAAAAAACCCAAAACAAAACCAAAAACCAACAACAGCAAACAGAATCGAAACATGCATACACATTCACACGCACACACACACATGCGCATGAATGCACAAGCAGTGGGTGCACACAACACAGGCAGGCGCAGAGCCATAGCAGAGTGGAACCCCCCCCCCCCCCCCAAAAAAAAAGAAAAAAAGAAAAAAAAAAAGGTGTGATTGGTCCCCTAGGGTGACACCATTGCTGAGCATGTTTGTCAGAGATAAGCCCCCTCCCCCCCCCCCCCCCCCAATCATGTCCATTGGACTTAAAATGTTAAGGTCAAAGAGTTTTCTTAAAACTGAGGTTCTTGTAGTTGTACGTATGCACTTGAATTTCTGCTGGTACTGATTTTAAAAACTTTTAAAAAATCTTCATTATGTTCATACAGAGACTTGGCGCCAAAGGACAAGACAGGTTACTCAGATCCTTACGTCAGTGTGACCTGTTTTGACGAAACAAAAACCACATCGGTGAGAGTTAGAACTTAGAGTCTGTCTGGCAGTAGTCAGAATTATTATCTAAGCACAGATGATTTTTTTTTTTGTTTTGTTTTGTAGAGACTCAAAAATGTCATTATTGTGGCCTCTCAACTAATAAAACGATAATGACATTCATCACTATAATCATAATGCAGTTTATGCCATACTAGGTGTAAGCAGTGGTGGCATTTGTAGTTGCAAAGTAAAGAGGAACCATAAAATATCTAGATTAAAGGAAAGAAAAAATAAACAATAACTTTGGTGCTTTCTTATGCTTTCTAGTGCTTTCTTTTAGGATCGGTTCTTTCCTGTATCTTGACTCGGTTTGTGAATACACTGTAGCTGTAAAGTCTCCAGTCAAAGAGTTCTTCTTTTTCTTTAATTTTTTTTTCTCATTTCAAAACAAAACAATTCTTTCATTTTTTTTTTTCTAGGCTTCTTCATTAGGTCAGTCAGTTCATAACCCTGATTACAAATATAGTTTCGACTGAGCTGCTGTAATGAATCCTCCGTAACATTGACTCATTATATTTGTTTGGTCCAGTTGTTGTTTGTACATGTATGTACTTACAGAATCAAAAGAAGACAAGATTTCCTGAATGGAACGAGACGCTAGAGTTCCTGCTGCCCTCCGATACGACGTACAACAACCTGTCAGTCATCGTGACTGTGTGGGACAAAGACAAACTGAGCAGCGACGATTTCATGGGACAGGTATGGGACGATTTTTGTGTTTGAAGCTTCAGCATACCAGAAGGTGCAAATCAGAGGATAACAGTAACCGATATTTATTGTGATTTGCGGTGAAAGGGTCAGATCCATGTGGCTTAGGGCGTTTCATCAGATGAAGATAGACACAGTACACTGTTTGTGTCTGTTAGTCTGTGTCTGTTTAAAAAAAAAAAAAAAAAAAAAAATGGTACTCTCATTTATTAAAATGTTTATCAGTTGTGTTTTACTAGTATGCAGGCCAGAATTGTAGTTTCCCATATTTGGGATCAGTGAAGTATCCTGTATTCTGTAAGTAATGTTTCTGTGACATTTTCAGATTCACCTGAATGCCGATGATGTGACACATGGCACAGTGCGGAAGTGGCATGCTGTTGCTCGTCGGCCGCAGTACGATGCTCTCTCAGTCAGGAGGGGCAGGTGCGTAGTTTTTATTTTGTTTTGTTTTGATATTCGTGGTTCATTGAGTATTTTGGTACTTTATGCTGAGCCCAAAATGCCAGGGTGCAAAAGCTAAATTTTCTTGATGCCCTAATTTTCCCAGAAGAGTCCCCCCATCTTGCACACTACGTCTTCAGCAAATCAACTTTAGAGTGTTTTCATTTGTACTCTTTTTTTTAACGTTTGAAAAGAATTTGTTTTCAATTTTTTTTTGACAGCTTTTTTGGGTCCTTTTTGTTTTACTTTTTAGGCCTTTTTGGGACTATTTTTTTGACACTTTTTTTTGGAGACAATATTTTTGGGACGATTTTTAAAAAAAGTTTTTTTTAAGACAATCTTTTAGACACATTTTTTTGTCCGTCCAGATTACAGCAGTGTTTTTACTTCTGCCATTTTTGTTGTTCTTGTAGCCGTGTGGAGAGGGGTAAGATTCGCCTCAAGCTACAGTTACTGGAGGAGACGGTGCTGCCCTCGTCCTGCTATGAGCCGATACAGACGCTGTTTTTGGAGGCACTTGATGATAAGAAGGTATTATTTTGTGTTGAGGTCAGACCGTCAGGTATGTGCTGCATGACTTGTGAAGTCTGGTGAAGACTGACACTGCGCTGTCCAGATGAGTTGCAAGACCAGTGCAGAGTTTCACATCAGTGGGAACTATATAAAAGGACAAAATTAATGACCTGGCCGACTAACAAAATGTAAGACATTTGTCCTGAATATTATCCACTATGGCACAGAAATGATAGGACACGTGTCTACCTTGGTAAGAAAGTGATCGGACATCATGAAAACAGTATCGGTCTCTTGCCGACGTCCGACACAGATGTGACGCCTTCCAGTGAACAGATATTGAGCAACTGGCTTGGTGGCTGTCTGTGTCAGATCAGTTCATGAATTCTGCTTTTGCTAAGTGGCCAGTGCTGTACAGAAGAAGTGCTCAAGAAATACCCATGGTGACAATGATGGTGTTGGTGATCAACATCATCATCACCATCATTGTGATGGGTATTTCTTGAGCACTTATTCCATACTTATGTGCACTCGTCGTCATTATCCTGGTCATCACCATCATGGGTATTTCTTGAGCACTTATTCCGTACTTACGTGCACTCATCGTCATTATCCTGGTCATCACCATCATGGGTATTTCTTGAGCACTTATTCCGTACTTATGTGCACTCGTCGTCATTATCCTGGTCATCACCATCATGGGTATTTCTTGAGCACTTATTCCGTACTTATGTGCACTCGTCGTCATTATCCTGGTCATCACCATCATGGGTATTTCTTGAGCACTTATTCCGTACTTATGTGCACTCGTCGTCATTTTCCTGGTCATCACCATCATGGGTATTTCTTGAGCACTTATTCCGTACTTATGTGCACTCGTCGTCGTTATCCTGGTCATCACCATCATGGGTATTTCTTGAGCACTTATTCCGTACTTACGTGCACGCGTCGTCATTATCCTGGTCATCACCATCATGGGTATTTCTTGAGCACTTATTCCGTACTTATGTGCACTCGTCGTCATTATCGTTGTCATCACCATCATGGGTATTTCTTGAGCACTTATTCCATACTTATGTGCACTCGTCGTCATTATCGTTGTCATCACCATCATGGGTATTTCTTGAGCACTTATTCCGTACTTATGTGCACTCGTCGTCATTATCGTTGTCATCACCATCATGGGTATTTCTTGAGCACTTATTCCGTACTTATGTGCACTCGTCGTCATTATCGTTGTCATCACCATCATGGGTATTTCTTGAGCACTTATTCCGTACTTACGTGCACTCATCGTCATTATCGTTGTCATCACCATCATGGGTATTTCTTTAGCACTTATTCTGTGCTTATGTGCACTCGTCGTCATTATCGTTGTCATCACCATCATGGGTATTTCTTTAGCACTTATTCTGTGCTTATGTGCACTCGTCGTCATTATCGTTGTCATCACCATCATGGGTATTTCTTTAGCACTTATTCTGTGCTTATGTGCACTCTTCCTCCTCCTCCTCCTCCTCATCATCATCTATAGTATGATTTGTTCCATGTCTGTGGCAGCACCCGGCCCTTGGCCCTGTGTTGTGGCGGTTGTTGGAACAGGAGCGAGTTATGGAGCTGAGCCACATGGCAGCTGCGCTCGTCCGTTTTTACCTGGCAAAGGAGGCTGTGATAGAATACCTGGACAAACTCATTCAGCGGGACCTTGACAGCACAGGTAACCTGG
This sequence comes from Batillaria attramentaria, assembly GCA_018292915.2. Taxonomy (NCBI): domain Eukaryota; kingdom Metazoa; phylum Mollusca; class Gastropoda; family Batillariidae; genus Batillaria; species Batillaria attramentaria. Next base: position 1,644,741 of record JACVVK020000058.1, read on the forward strand.
TGCACGTTGTGCATTTCCTCTAATGTCTTATTCCTTCTACTACAGAAGACCTGTTGTCGATTCGTCTTTTTCTTCTTATGCTTGTGATAATAGACCTTTCCAGAGCGAGCACTTTTAGCCAATCAGGAAAGGTCAAACTTTGCTATGGTTCAAAGGCTGCACATGTTTTCACATAAGACCCCCCCCCCCCCCCCCTTCAAAAAAAGAAAAAAAAAAAAGAAGAAAAAAAAAGAGGAATAGGTCACTTTCATTGCTTACCCTACAGATCATTACGTATTTCATTTTGTCTACACTTTTTGTTGTTGATAAATCAAAGGCAATTTTAGATATATATTGGTAGCAAACTGTCTCGTATGAGGAAATGGCACTGTTTGTGTGCCCTACTGGCTGCTGGAAATGTCCATCGATTTGTGTTTTGTGTGACATGAATATGATTCAGTTATTGGTGAAGTGTATTGGATATTGGGGCTTGTTTTAAAACCAAGTATCAGTTCAAAGTGAAAGTGAGGCGGTTAAAGTTAGGCTTCAATTTACCTTATTCAAGTTATTGTTGCACCAAACATGACAAATGTTCCAACAGATGACCCGAACACCATCTTCCGTGGCAACACCCTGGGCACAAAGGCAGTGGATCAGTTTATGAAGGTCAGAGAATGCCTGTTAACTCTTTGACGACGGAGCACAATTTCTGACACACGATTTCCTATAGGAAATCGTGTGTCAGAAATTGTGCTCCGTCGTCAAAGAGTTAAAGCTGTCATGTGGATAAAGTACATATAGTGTGGCCACAGTTTGTCGTTAGTCCAGTTTGTGCTTGGGTGCATGTGGTATGTTTTGGATGGATGTGTGAATGAACATGCGAAATGTTGGGTGAGTTTGTATATATATGGGGCGGTCGGTGGTCTAGTGGTTAAGAGACCTGTCACCAATGCGAGAGGTCAGGGGTTTGAGTCCCACTCGGGGCAAAGAATTTTTCCTTCTCGTATGTGGCACCGTTCGTTTGTGCCGATCGTCGGGGGTTCTCTCCGGGTACTCCGGCTTCCTCCCCCCCCCCCCCCCCCCCCTCTGCTTTGGAAATGTTCAGCCCACCAAATTTGAAAAATAAATGCAATTCTAAATTCCGAAATTTAAATAGCTGAGCTGACCCTTCGCACCACGTGATTGTAATGTGTTTATGTCAAGTGTGTGAGAGAATGCGTGTGATTCACGTGAGCGTGCGTGTTGGGTTCAGTTCGCGGCGCTTTGAGCCGATTCAGGAAATTGGGTAAAGCGCCTATACAATACTCATTATTATTAATATTATTATTATTATATATGTGTGTGCAGAAAGCTGTGTCAGCAGTTATGTGTTCGGATGTGTGTGTGTGTGTGTGTGTGTGTGTGTGTGTGTGTGTGTGTGTGTGTGAATGGGCAGTGTTTGCAAGGGTGTGTGAGGGGGTATGTGTTTAGATGGATGTGTGAGTGGGTATATGTTCAGATGGGCATGTGAGTGGGTATGTGTTTAGTATGGATGTGTTGGAGGCTATGCGAGCGGTTATGTGTTTGGTGTATGTGAATGGGTAGGGTGTGTGAGGGGGTATGTGTTTAGATGGATGTGTGCACGGGTATGTGTTTGGATGGGCGTGTGAGTGGGTATGTGTATAGTATGGATGTGTTAGAGGCTCTGTGAGCGGTTATGTGTTTGGATATGTGTGAATGGGTATGTGTTTTGAAGGGTATGTGAGGGGGGTATGTGTTAGATGGACGTATGAATGGGTGTGTGTTTGGATGGGCGTGTCAGTGGGTATGTTTTTGGTATGGATGTTTTAGAGGCTATGCGTTTCTATGAGTGTGTTAATGGGCATGTGTTTGGATGGTGCAGGAATGGCTACATTGAACATTGTTAGGATGCTGTAGATGGTATCTGTTTGGACGGGTGTGCTAGAGGGTATGGGTGAATGAGCTCATGAGTATGTGCTTGGATTAGTGCATGAATGAATATGTATTTGGATGAACTGCATTGGTTTGTAAGTGAATCGGTGCATAAGTATATGTACATATTATTTACATGGGTTCATGGGTTACTTAAGGGTCAGTCCATCTGCTGCCTTTTGCCACGCTGAAAAATGTCGGCAGTGAAACTCGCTTGTTTTGACACAAAGTTTTTATCTATGTGACAGATTCTTGGTGTGCCATACCTTCAAGACACCTTACACCCAGTGATAGAACGAATTTTCAGTGAGAGGAAGACAGTGGAGCTGGACCCTAGTCGAGTCAACAGTGTGCGAAGGTGCGAAAAGTGGATTTAATAAAAACTGTTGAATTTACTAAATTCAGTTGCAGATGTCAGAATTGTTCTGCCTTAAATGTATATCTATGTTTGTCTCACCAGTTTTTTGTTGTCTTTTCTTTAAAGAAAATAGAAAGGGAAACAAATACTATGTGATTCTTTATAGCTAAACACCAAATTGCACAAATTTGATCTTTTCCAAATTTTCCTCTTTTTGGCACTCTGATAACAAAACATAAGAAATCTTTATTCATCGCTCTAAATGTCTGCTCAAAACGTAACAATGCCAATAGAATGCATTAAAATTTTGCACACAAAACACAGACGCACGCACACGCACGCACGCACGCACACACACACACACACACAGTGTGTTAGCTCTGATCTCTACAATTGAAGCGATTATTCGTTTGCTTATCTCTTCACTAAGTTTTTTTTTTTTTCTTCGTCTGACCATGCTAGGAGACACAGCCTGCACAGAGAGTCAGAAGAAAGTTTCGTCCATTCCAGTCAGGATGTGATAGAATGCTACATGAATGAAGTAGTCGAGAGTATTGTACACTCTGTGCACTGTTGCCCGCTCGCTCTCCGCATCGTCCTGCGGAACATCTATCTGCGGGCTCGCTTAAAGTGGCCACATGAAACACATGAGGTATGATTACTTCTTGTAACATCCATTATCAGTAGTGAATTTGCTTCAGATTTGGGATTCAGGGCTCTGCTTTACAAATGATTATTATCTGCATACTGGTATTTCGCTTCTTTGAAGGAACTCTACCTTTCAAACTCGCTCACAGTCCATCAGACAGCCCGCAGTCTTTGTTCTTTAGAAAACCTTTTTAAAAGCACTTCACTGAAACCTCAAGACAGTAGGCGGCCGTGCGCTTAGCTTCATGCCCCCTCACCAGGGGTTATGAAAGCTGAAAAATCTTGCTAGTCCTTCGGGCTAGCAAGATTTAAAACCAACTAGCCCGAAACCATTTCCACTAGCCCAAGCTCGCGCTAAAAATAGTTACTCTCACCCCAGCGTCACAACAGAAACTGAGAGAGAGAGAGAGAGGCTCGCTGACAGTACCTTGTGCATTCAGCTCTGTGAAAATAGAGCAAGCTTTGCCTCGTAATCTCAACTGGTCCGGCGGGCCAGTGGTAAAACAGTTTAACTAGTCCAACGGTATTTTCACTAGTCTGTGGGCTGTCGGACGAGTCTTTTCATAATGCCTGCTCACTCTGGAACGCACTACCTGCCGCTCTTAGAGACTTGACAGACATAGATTGATTGAGTCTGACTTGAAACCATATAGGTCTGTGTGCTTACTCATGCTCTGTGTGTGTGTGTGTGTGTGTGTGTGTGTGTGTGTGTGTGTGTGTGTGTTGCATATTTGTTGGTAGGAATGTAGGAGTACGCACATTGAGTCACTGTGAGAATTTGCGCTATAAAGTATGATTCATCATTATTATTATTTTCATGTGAAGGGGCATTGCAGATAAAACTTACTTGGTAGATCAAGGGATCACCAAATTTGTAGTCGACTAAGGAGCGCTATACATGTACTGAAGGAGTAGAGTCTTGAACTAAGTGTGTGGTCTTTTATTGCTGGTTTGTATGTTGTTGGTTTAACTGACCTTTTGTCTTTCTTTTTTCAGGATACTCCTTTCCTGGCTGTCAGCGGCTTCATTTTCTTGAGATTCTTTGCTCCAGCCATCTTGTCTCCCAAGCTCTTCTCCTTGTACGATGTCCACCCCAACCGCAAAATCCACCGCACACTGACACTGATGGCAAAGGTTTGAATCTTTGTTTGCCATTCATGTTTTATTTCATAGATGTTTCTTCATAGGAAAAATTGCTCTAATTTTGAGCCTGCTGTGCTGGGGAAGTTTTTCTTATGCATGATGAGGATGAGTAAATTAATATTATGCTGCTGTGGAGGTCCATGTAGTTTATGACTGCATGTGCTTGGTTGTTGATTGTGCAGATGACCCAGAGCATGGGCAACCTGGTGATGCCTCAGGGCGTGAAGGAAACGTGGATGGAACCACTTGTGCCTTTCATGCAGAGCAAACTCTCCCTCATCCGCAACTTTCTCGAGGAACTCATCACAGTCAACGTGGAGGATGGTGAGTGATGATGATGATGTTTGTGCTGGCTTTTGTCGTAGTTGCCAGGGGCCGTTTGTAAAAGTCGAGGTTAATTTAACCCACGGCTACGGGCCTAATCCAGCTTAGGACAAAAGAAACCAAAAACAAAATTAAATAAAAAAGGAAGCGCAGAGTTATATATTTATACAATACAAACAATGTACAATACAGTGCGCATGTGCTTAAAGTAACCGTACGCCCCCTTGCCCACATTTGCACGCAAGTCCACTTGCACATAAATGTAATTCACTTTAACCCATGTACAGTATGACACAAAGCATAAGTGCATAATATTATGTAGGTATTTCTCAACTTATCCTATATTGTATATACGCAGACGCCCACACACATACACACCAAAACATTTCCTCTTTTTGGATCGTGGGCCATTTTAAGCCCTGACAGGTAAAACCCACTAACTACAGGGCTGCCACTCTTCCTGCTGTGGCAGGATTTCCTGCTTTTTGAACCGGCTGTGAAGAGCTTTCCAGCTTTTTAAAGCATCTTCCTGCTGTGGCAGGATTTCCTGCTTTTTGAACCAGCTGTGAAGAGCTTTCCTGCTTTTTAAAGCGTCTTCCTGCTGTGGTAGGATTTCCTGCTTTTTGAACCGGCTGTTTCCTGCTTTTTAAAGCGTCTTCCTGCTGTGGCAGGATTTCCTGCTTTTTGAACCGGCTGTTTCCTGCTTTTAAAGCATCTTCCTGTTGTGGCAGGATTTCCTGCTTTTTGAACCGGCTGTTTCCTGCTTTTTAAAGCATTTTCCTGCTTCTCCTGCTTTTCTGGCCAAAAAATTGCGAGTCTGTGTCTATCGCTGGACCGTCGGCCTTCCTGGGTAAGGTGCAATTTGCGCCTGACATTCTCATATTTGTCAGGGATGTTCCCGATAGCACTGCGGTAAGGTGTCTTTGTGGGCTGAAGCTTGGCTGTTGCCCCCCCCCCTCCCCCCTCCCCTGGCTTTTCACTTCCTTCGGGTAAAGTCCTTCCTTCCACTGGCTCCCTGGAGTCTGGCTTTCCTTCCATTCAGATTTTGAGGGTCAAGTTTCAGGCTTTTTGTCTCTCAGAAACTGGCAGCCCTGTAACTATCCTTTGCATGTGTTCAGAATGTCAATCTGTTTATTGATTTAATTTACAGTATCTCCCAAGTCACTGGTACGTCAGCAGAGCAACGACACGGTGCTAATGCAGGGGAAACTGTACCTGTGTCACTACCATAGCCATCGCTTGTTCCGACCCATCGTTCTGAAGAAATGCTACTTCTGTCTCACGCGGGCCATGCTCAGCTACAGCAAGTCACCAGAGGACAGCAACGTTAGTAAAGTCTCAAATAAGTGTTGTGGTGTGGTGTGGTGTGGTGTGGTGTGGTGTGGTGTGGTGTGGTGTGGTGTGGTGGTATGGTATGGTATGGTATGGTATTTAGGCTATTCCTCAGTGTACATATACAGTCTTGGGACTGAGCTGAGACAGAACGGGTTAGGGACAGTGCACAGGCTTCCCCTGAGCGTACGTGCACACTCACAAGCATGTTTGCTGCATGTGGAATATAATAATAATAATTATTATTATTAATAGTAACTGAGCATTGTATAGTTTACAAGCTTTACCCAATTTCTGGAATTGGCTCAAAGCGCCATGAACTGAACCGAACATGCGCACTCACGTGAATCACACGCATTCTCTCACACGTGGGACATTTTCAAATTTTGTGGGCTGAACATTTCCCAAGCAGAGAAGGGCTGAGAGTCAAGTTGGAGTACCCGAAGAGAACCCCCGACGTTCAGCCCGAATGAATGGTGCCACGCACAAGAAGGAAAAATTCTTTGCCCCGAGTGGGACTCAAACCTGACCTCTCGCATTGGTGATGAAGTCGCTTAACCACTGGACCACTGACCTTCACCTTTGGTCGGTGGTCTAGTGGCTATATCACACTTCACACTTATGTATATATTCCTGTGAAAATATCACAATATCACACTGATATTTTCCTGTAAGTCAGCATGAGACAGAGTAATATCGTGTGTAGGAGCAGACAATGGTGATGGTGGAGAACATTTGCGCTGTGGAGCCGCTGGACTACGGGGCGCTTGGCAAATCCAACATGGGGCAAATCATTCACAAGACGCCAGACGATGGTACTGGCATCATCTACTTCCAAGCAAAGGTAGGACAGTACTTGCAATTGGTGTTGAAAATTCAACTTTTTTGTACTTCAGGCATGACACGGCACTTCTGGTATACGTCTTTGGAGGTTTACAAACGATGGCCAGATGCAGTTTACCAGTTGCCAGAAGCCCCTGGAAATTGGGCAGGGGGGGCCTTCTTTTATTTTTTTTTATTTTTTTTTAGGCTGCTTTATTCCTTGATCAGCATCTTGCCACCCATGTTTTAGTGTTAACTGGTGACAGCCTTCAGTTACATTATTTAAACATGATTCCTTCAATTACCTTGTTTAAACATCTTTCCTACAGGATGTCAACGAACTTCAAGGCTGGATCTCAGCCATACGCAAGACATGCAAGTACAACTCGTGCCGAGTCGATACCTTCCATCCTGGTGTTTTCAAGGGAGAGAAGTGGAACTGTTGTCGCAGAGAACAAGACTGGGGTAAGTAGAGTCATGCTGATGTAATGGAGCAGTCATGCAGCTGTCAGGTCATTGATATTTTTTACTGCGTCCGTCACAGTTTCTAAGCAGGAGCTGTATTTGGCTCATTTATTGTGGGTAAACACAGGCCTTTTGTCCATGCTGCTAAACTACAATTTCCCAAACTTTCACCCGGTCCCTGTGGCCTTGACACCAAACGTCAAGGTCACCCCAAACTCATACATTTTGGGATGACCTTGATGTTTGATATCAAGATCACAGGGACTGGGTGAAAGTTTTGGAAATTGTAGTTTGAACAGATAATTTACACCTGGGTGGTTTGTAAAAGTGCCTTTTTAAGTGATCTCAGCTAAAGGTCAAGGTCATGTGTGAGTCATACAGGTTTTTCCGTTTTAATTTATCATCCGCCAGTTTGTATTTGTCATGTTTGCTGTCACCAGCCCCTGGGTGTAGTCAGACGTATAATGGTGTGGTGCTGGGCGACTGGCAGGACCCGCTCGACCCCGTGCTGGACGCACAGATCATTTTCTCCCAGCTCTGTCACAGTCGCGACTGGCTCAAGTAAGCAGTTGGACATTGTTCCCCATCTTTCTGTGTCTGCATGCATCTTATCTGATTGTCTGTATGCATCTGTGTTTGCCAGGAGGAGGGAGGGAGGGGAGGGTCATGCGTTTGTGTGTGACATTATAGAGTCCAACCCTGATTGTCTGCTGTCATTTAGGAACGGGGCCTATCTGTCAAATGTAACCCTGGTCTTTCTGAATGTAATTTGTCTTCTGCTGGGAAAAAGGCCATAGAGGTAGTCTGGAATTTTTCCTTCCTTAGCAAGTCCAGGGGTGGCTGGTCGAGTGTTTGAGGGTTTATCGTCCTTTTCCACCACATACGGGTGATATCAAAGACGGGGCAACGATAAAAAAGCCAGCACAAATATTTTGCCCCAGCCGGGATACGAACTCACGACCCGAGCATTAGAAGTCCAACGCTCTGCCATTCAGCCCCCCAGGCCCCCCTAGCAAGTCCAGGGTTTTAGTAAGTGCATGCCTTCTTCCAGATAACTCTACCTATGTATTCACTCTTCAGGCAAACTTGCCAGAAACAAGTCAAGAACCAGGCACATGTATTGTCACTGCACCCTGAGGTTTCATGTACCCTATCTTTTTGTGTTGTTGTTAATCTTTTTGTCATGAGCTGTTACAGTGTAGGTTAAGGTAGTGTATATGAGTCTGAAAAATGCACTAGACAGCAAAATTGACATCATTGCAAAATTTAAATGTGACTGGATTTAGAGAATAGCGCAGGATGACATGCATTGTGTACTTTACCTCTGCCATTCTTTGGGATGGAGTTACGCCAAACGACGACGACATGCTGTTCATTTGTGCATTTTTCTTGTCGTGCAGGAAGAGTCAGCAGGATCTCCGTCTGAAACTTTCACGCAACGACGACTGTGGCACCGGAGATATAGGCGAAGACAGCGAGGCTTTGTCAGGTCAGCTGACTGTCTTCTCGCGCATTCTGGATGTGATCGAGCAGCTCATGATGTCACATGAAGCCTTCAAGGAAGTGTAGAGCGACACTCGGGCTACGCCAGGTTGTACCTGCCATCAACCACAGACTCGTCACTTTCCGCATGTGTATTTGTCAGTCATGTTGTTCCACACATGGTTGTGCATCAGCACCTTACACTCATCTTTTCTTTTTTCTTCTTCTTCCGTGGTCGATTTGACTGGTTGCGTTAGATCTGCAGCCCGGTCACCATGACGAATCCCACGATCTTCTCCAGGTCATAACGGCTACCCATGTGATTTTTTCAGTTGTTTGTTGACAACGACATATATGGTCTTCACTTTTCTCTTATCATGGTTTATGATCACAGCTTACTTTGTGATTTTCTAAAAAGAACCTTGAAAGGTATCGCTGGCGAAAGGTTTGGTTTTGCGGCCTACCGTGTCATTTTTAAAAGATGAACATTTTTGCTGGTTAAAGGTTTTGTGTCTTTAACCAGGTTTTAAATTGGCAAAGGCTCCGCGTGTGTTACTGTTTCACAGCCTACCTTTTGATTGAAAAAAATGCACTTCAAAAGGTGTTGATGGCAAAAGTTTTGGTTTCTATAACCAGGTTTGAATTCTCAATGCCTGTGTGTGTGTGTGTGTGACTGTTTGCACATCGGTCTTTAGAGTTATGTCGAGTCCGATATCAAATATTCAGTGATATTGGTCTCGGTCTCTGGTGTGTTAGCAGTTTCCTGGAGTCTCGATGCATAATGTCTTCTACACGTTGCAGTAGAGACTCAGCGCACGATCCTCGGCATGTTAAAACGGAATTTCAGCATGAGGCCTTCAGTGAGCAACACGCAGCGCAGCCTCCTTGCGACACCAGCAGCGAAATCACCTTTGTGATACAACTTTGCTTTTCGTTGATTCCTTGTCCTGCGTGAGGGACCCTTGTCCCTGCATGTGGGGCCCTCGTTCTATTTGTGGGACGTATATTCATCGATTTATTGGAAAGAAATTCTATATTTTTGTCTCTCTTTTTGGTGTTCACCCCTTTAAACCCTGTGCCTATACAGTCGAACCTGCCAAGGCGGTCACCTGTATAAGCCAAACCAGTGTCTAACCTGGTCACCCCAGAGGATCCCCTGACATACTAGCTGTTGACATGACACCCTGGATAACCCGGTCACCTGTCTAAAGTGGTCAGTTTGACCCAGTCCCTTGGGTGACCGCCTTACACAGGTTTGACTGTACATATATACTAGAGTGTCCCCGTGCAAAAGGTGTTGCACTACGCAATGTGAGAACACTTACAGTTTTCCCCTTTCAGAGATTCTTGGTGTTGTGTCCTTTAGCACTGGTGCTGTGGTGCACGTACTGGTGTTTATCAGGGTCTCTACACGATTACTGAACCACACTTTTTTAAATCACTTTTGACTGTCTTTTTCGCATGTTGCTCATCTGTTTGAGCGTTGGACTTGAGTTGAAAAGGTTTTGGGTTTGAATCTTGGCAGGTCCAGAATCTGTGCAGACCTTTTTCCAGTGCCCGTGTGATTTAAAATACCCACATAGTGGACGAAGCGTGTTAAGCCTCACTGATTCCCCCCCCCCCCCCCCCCCCCCCCCCCCCACACACACACACCCACCTTTCCATCCTTGCCTGTTTAGAGTGATCTGTACTGTTATATTCTATTTTCTAAAGCTTTTCCCACATTTTTGGTCTGTTCGTTTCCTGCCTAGTCTTTTATTTTATCTAAGCAAGAGGAAATATGTTGTGTTTTAATCATATGCCACAGTATTTTGTCACCACAAGAATCTCATTTATTTTGTTTTGTTTTGCGTGTGAGAACATGTACTAGACCCAAGCACAGTTGAATGCTAAATTATTTCAATGAGTGCTTGCCGTGTGTTCAGACTATGAGATCTCTCTGCACACTTTTCAGTGCAGTGATATTTAAAAGATCTGTTACCACTTTTCTGTCAGCTTTTGCTGGCAGGATGCTACAGTGTCAATTAAAAAAAAAAATGAACAAAGGAGCAGCAAGCGGAGTGAACTGTTGTATGCAAAAAAGGACTAGCATAATTATGTAATGCTATGGGCCTTGCTTCCCAGTCCTCCTCTAGTACATGTACTTTGTAGACAGCCTGAAAGAGAGCTGGTGTGAGAGAGAAAGAAAAAGAAAGAGAGAGAGAGAGATTGTCACACTGTGGGCGTCAGGCGACAGCTTGCCACTTTTGCACCGTTCCTTGTGTGGCATCATCTGCATTCAGGGGAATCTGAAAATGTGATTGGATCCCATAGAAGGCGGACGAAGGGTGATTCTGGGTATTCAGAGTTATTGGTATCCACGGAAAGTGCAGAAAATAAGCTTCCTTTTAGTTGAATTTTTTTTTTTCTGCAGCACAGTGTAACTTGCTTGAGTAGACCAAAGGATCCATCTGATTGCTGCGGGTATCACTTTAGCAGCGAGAGGTCACCGAACATGGAGAAGCAATGTACTCTCACCAGTTTTAACAAACGCAAGTGGAAATTTTCTCTCTACGCTGAGGCAGCTTGATTTTTTTTTTAATTTTTATTTGGTCTTGTAACCATAACAACCTTTGTACCCCTTTTTTTTAAAGTACAGAGAGTCCTAGTCATTTAAACTGTCTCTGTTACTCATTTGTTGTTTTGAACTACATTGTATTTGTTTTGGGTTGTTGGATTTCTTTCTTTTTCAGTGTTCACTAAATCAAGAGAGAACTCTTTGTTTAGATGATGTTCATTGTGCATGTATTCAGAATTAACCAAAGGTAATTCTTGTGAACTGGTGTGAGGAAAATCAGGCAGCTCGCAAAAAAAATTAGCACAATCTTGATCTGTATATTTTGTTGTAGTCCACGTGCAATCTGTGAGTAACCTGTACTGCCTCATTTTTATTTTTGCACATTCAGCACAGGGGCGCCGGAAGATGTTGGGGGGAGGGGGGGGCAGAATCTCAGAGGGGGGAAAGGCCAGAGCCAGTGAAAGGAAGGACGTTGGGGGGGTTATTAGACGACTTTCCGCCAAGTCGTTTTGATATTTCATGCAACGGCTAAACTGAGTTCTCTGTTGGGTGGGATGAGGGAGAGAGCAGGAAGAGGGGTAGGGGAAGGGAGGGGGGGCAAGACCATGGCTTTGTCCCCCCTCTTGCCACAGTCACCTGATTTTCCAGGGGGGGGGGGGGGGGGGCAAAAAGATACTCTTGCCCCCCCTGCTTGGGTACAGGGGAGGGGGGGCAGCATCCCCCCCCCCCCCCCCCCGGTTCCGGCGCCCCTGCAGCACATGTACGCGCATAGCACACTGCCGATTAAATCTGGCAAACAATCTCAGCAAATTACACAGAACCGCATAATTGCCAACCCTGCTTTAGCTTTTAATATCTTCTTCATACATTTCCGGATGCAGTCTTTTAGTTGTCAACTTGTTTCCGGTTCTGTAAACTGCAATCCAATACACACCTACGTTTTTTTTTTTTTTTTTTTTTCACTCAATTCCTACAAAGTAAGTTGGATTTGTGCACCAGTGGCCTTGCTTAAAAAACAAAATTGTATCTATATCTGCAATGGGTTTACATTTGGCGTAGTGGGAGTCTTGCACTGTGGTTATACTCATGTTTGCTGCAGTATGAGCTGTAGAGGAACTGTTGATCTTGCCTGATTCTTGCATACAACCGAAAAAGAGTAAAACATGTGGGATGCTCGTGCGCGGTGTGTTAAAATAGTCGCAGCGTGGCATTTTTCCTTGGGGTGATGCTGAATTTTTCATAATGTGCTTTGCTTTGAAGAGGGTTTTTTTTTTTTTTTTCCCCTTTTCAGTCTCAGCAGTACTCAGACTCAAGAATTTAATTCCTAACCATATTTTTGCTCTCATACCAGCGGTCTCTCCCCTTGCATATTCAGTTAACACAGAGTGTATTTACTGCATTTATGATTATTCAGTATTTGACTCGTTATGGTGGAATTTAAAAAAATACCAGCTTTAACATATTTCTTTTTTCTGGATTTTGCTGTACTCGTAATAAAAGTTGATGGTGTGTGCCCTGCTGGAATTTTTATTGTGATGATGCATTCCATGAAATCAGCACTATAACTAGTGTAAGTACTGTGTGACTTGTGTCACAGTCACACAAAGAAAAAATAGCTTTTTATGGCTGTTTGGGTTTTGGTGTATGCTTCTACTTTGCCTGCAAATAACCATCACTGTATTTCAAACACTTTCTCCTTGAGAACAATGTCTCTTTCAATTTTTTTTTATTTTTTTTTAAATAAAAAATATCTCATGTTGTGGATTGTTCAGCACAAAATCGTTAAAAGGACCTACAAGGTGTTTACTAGGGGTGTTCGGTTTTACCGGTTTTCCGGTTAAAATCGGTCTGACTTTCTCACGGTTCGGTAAACCGGTTTGGCCTTAAAAAACCGGAAAACTGTGGTTTTTCTAAGGGACATCACTCGTCGTTTTTTCAGCCCGTTACAAGACACCCTCGTCCTCCCCCTCCTCCTTATCATTTTCATCATCATGATGTTGTTGTTGGCCGAATGGTAGAGCGTTGGACTTCCAACTTTCGGGTCGTGAGTTCAAATCCCGGCTAGGGCCAAATATTTGTGCTGGCTTTTTCGTCGTTGCCTCGTCTTTGATATCATCCGTATGTGGTGGAAAAGGACGTTAAACTTCCAAACACCCACCCTTGTTGGCTGAACATTTCCAATGCAGGGGTCCAGGAAGCCGGAGTACTAGGAGACCCCAATCCCTTCCCCCCCTTCCATCTCTTGGGGAAACGTTAGAAACAATAGATGACGTATACATAGCCGGTTAACCGGTTTTAAACCTCGGTTTTCTATTGGAAATCGTATTGAGAAATCGTACCGGTTCCACCCTCTAGTGTTTACATGATAAATGGTGGCATTTTGTTTTTGTTTTGCTTTTGTTTGAAATTTTCTCTAACATACAACAAAGTCTATAATACATGTTTCATGGCAGGAAAAATAGGTGTGCATTGGGTTTTCCATGCAAATGAACTGTGTTCGTGGTCCTGAAGAATCTGTTAATTGTTGAGCTTGCAGTGGACGCAAAATGTAGACACTCCAATTTGTTTTCTTATTACTGTGGTGTATTGTGAAAGTACAGCTCATGTTGTGCGTCACGAAGAAACGTGAAGTGAGCTAAACTGCAACACGTGCAGTAGTTTTAACTCTTTGACGACGGAGCGCAATTTCTGACACACGATTTCCTATAGGAAATCGTGTGTCAGAAATTGCGCTCCGTCGTCAAAGAGTTAATGTATGGATGGGCTTCCATAAAAGGTGGAAAAGGGGTTAGCTGGGGCGTGTGGAGTTATTAGTATCATGAAAACTGCCGAAAATAATCTTTCTTCTGATATAAAAATCATTTCTGTAGGATGGTGTACGCCTGAGATACATTCGTTGAAAACTTGCATTTGAAATGTGGCCATTTTGAGAAAATGGTGGTATGGTAGACTTCTCCTCAGCACACATATCCGTCTCTGCTGAAATGCTCACGGCGCGGCAGGGCTGGAGGACGAAGCAGTGAAAGCCTGCTGCCGCTAAGCACTACTTTATGTGCAAACCTCCACCCTGCTATTCACCCTGCGACACCAGCCACAGCCTACTCTTCTTCGAAAGATGAATGTGGGATTTTTAGCGTGCACACTTCATGTATGTGCGTGTGTGTGTTGACATGAAGGCGAGACAGGCATCGTAAATGAGTCTGCACATGGATTTGACTCGATATGGTAAGGAAAAATCCCACCATATTACTGCCCACCGGGGACTCAAACCAGGCAGTTCAGGATCCTAAGTTGGATGCCTTAACCACTACACCAAATCCCCTGTCAAAATGGTGGTACATGTAATGTGCGACGTATGAATCGTGCAGAACAGTGTATTTCACTATTTGTATTATATGCTCATTTTTAACATTTTATAAGCTGCATTCCGCCTTGAAACTTCACTGAAGTTGTATTAGTTGCTTAAGGCCCCCCTGGCTGGGGCCAAATATTTGTGCTGGCCGTTTTCTCATTGCCCCTCTTTGATATCACCCTTACGTGATGGAAAAGGACGCTAAACTCCCGAACACCCACCCCACCCTGTGTAAGGTCCCCAAAATGGCGGAAAAAACTTAAAGTTGCTAAATTTGACCTACCACCAATTTTTTTTTTTTTTTTTTTTTTAATTTTCTCAGGAGTGGCAGGGGCGGCGTTGTCCTCCTTTTGTGGGAGCCTATCACGTTTGTTTGTCTGTTTTTGTTGTTTGTTGAAGACATGTTATATTCTGTAATCACTTTCAATCACATTTCCATTGTACAGTCAAACCTGTGTAAAGCGGTCACCCGAGGGACTGGGCCAAACTGACCGCCTTAGACAGGTGACCGGGTTATCCAGGGTGGCATGTCAACAGCTAGCATGTCAGGGGATCCTCTAGAGTGACCAGGTTAGACAGTGGCATTGCTTATACAGGTGACCGCCTTGGCAGGTTCGACTGTACTTGTTTCCACCACCACCACCACCACCGTGACCCCCCCCCCCCCCCCCCCCCCCCCCGTCTCTTCCCTTCCCACAATCTATGTGAAAAGTATTTTGTTCTTTGGTTGTTTTTCCTATACCATGATAATTTCAGATTTTACCCTACAGTTTTACCAAGAATGTACGTTCTTGGCTTCAAAGGTAGCATTTTAAATTGCATAATATATTATGATTTATGGCAGTTTCTGCAAAATTGAACAGCCTTCATAATTGTACTTGTCATAGCATCATGTAAGTGCTTCGTGTGGCACGCACAAGCTTTTCACGCTTTGATTGCAATCAAAAGTTGTGAGTAATGTACCGGTATACAGATCTTACTCCCAATCTGTAGTGCGAACAATGAAGCCACCATCACCCAAGGCAAGCTGTATATTTACCATGATGCAGCATATTTGGTCTCAAATTGCTTGTCTTTCAAATTGATGTTAGAAGTGTGAATGCAACAGTCCAGTGCTTTTGTCAGTGCTACTTCTCACTTTTTCACAACCATGCGCTCAGTGCTCGAACATTCTCAGTTCTGAGCCTGGACGTCATAACAGGTAAAGGATGATTACCCGCCAGAAGGTGCTGTGGATACAGCAGACCTGTCTACCGTACGCATTGATCATAGAAAACTAAGTAATTTTGGGCTTACTACGCAACTACGCATTAATTGCCCCACTACGCAATTTCGTTTCCTAAATCTACGTAATCAAGTTAGCAGTTAGCGTTTCATAAAATCCAATCTGAACTTTTGCTCGCACCGATCTAGCTTTTTGAACGAGCCTCATTCAAAGTTTAACGATGTATAAATACCCGGTAGAAAAAATTTGGCTAAAATAAAAAAAAGAAGATACTATGGTAGTACACTGTAACCAGTCAAATCAAAGAAGCCAAAGAATAGAATAGTTGATTTGTAACTTAACTCCTTGACGACGGAGCACAATTTTCCTATAGAAAATCGTGTGTCAGAAATTGTGCTTCGTCGTCAGAGAGTTAAGCAACAAGCTGGCAAGTGGCACATTTTGGTTGGGATACATTAGCCGGGACTACTCATTTGGCCAGGAAACTACTCATCTGGTTTTTGGCACTTCTCATGTCATGTTTGGTGGGTAGGCAGGTCTGATACAGATAGAAAGAAACGAGATCGTATGTTCTGGCATGGAATATCAGTATGACTTGTGATCACACGGCCAAGCAGGAACGTCTTGTGCTCACCGTGCATGTCGGCAAAAGGTTTAAAGCAGTGAAACAGGTATTGACTATTTACGCTTGCTGGAAACAAAAACGCCGAAATGAGCTTGACACAAGACAAAATGTGTTGGTCATAATTTTATGGTTTTGGCAATGTACGTCTTGCGCCCATTCACTTTCGACTTGGTACGCAACATACCATAACTCCAGAGCTATTTGACACTGACTGGTTCGGATTTGTCCAAAAACTACAGGACAAAAAGACATTATTTTGTTGCTGGTTTTAAATGATCTGTATGCAACGACATTCTGCAGAAAGGGGAAGGATAGTTCCTTCTTGTTGGTTCCCTGTTCTGAGATTTCCCGTATGCAACGATTTGACCCCACCCCTTCTATGCCCTTCTGAGTCATCGTAAGACAGGACGAAAATCAAGGCTAAGCCATTGTAGACTTAAATCGGACATCAGAACCCAAGTAATTGATTATTCTGATTTATAATACTTACTCTTTAAAAGGCCAATTTGATGATAAACAAAGTTTCCTGATGAACCTCTTGCATAATTATTAAAAAAAAATAAAAAAAATTGCGTGGACCGACTGTTCCAGAGGCAAACATAATGTATGCCTCAGGCAATAGATTTGGATTCTGTTCCTGCATTATAGACATGAAACCAGTGTGTTGAGTCTGTAATAAGTGAAGAAAGAATTAATGGTGTATTGATCTTGTGTCCACGATGGCTCAGAGGGTCTATTTCCCACATCACTGCCCTAGTCACCACGTTTGCCTTGCCATTTGTGCAATACAGAGTGTTTCGTCTGGTTTCTCTCTCAGCATGCACTTCCCTTTGTGCATTTTCGCACTTAACTGTTGGATCTTTGAAAAAGTTCAATGTCTGTTTGAGAAGAAGAAAAACGATGTACATGTTAATTTTTTTCTCCACGAGACGCGTCTTAACTGTATTTCTTTTTTGGTTTGGTGCATTTCAGTAATCAACAGAGTAATTTGTTGTGAATTAAGTCAGAATTGTGTGGTTACAAAGGCCAACATTCACTTCAAATTATGTTCAAGATATCTAGAGCTTTAGAACATCTTCGTTGAACCTAAGTTTTATTGCACCCCCAAAGAACGCACTGATATTATTTACACAGCAGTGGAACGTTACAGCTGTAATTGTTTAGGTCTGACTTGTTGACCGTTTGAACATATTTACATGTACATTATATTGCATATATATTTCACATTCCCCGAATTGTAAAACAGCTTTAGCATTCCTACCCTATTGTGTCTTATATCATAAATTATCTGATTTCTGGTCATTCCCGCTGTGTACATTAATTATCAGAGTGTGAAACAGGAGACGTATAAGATTCCTTTTAGGAATTTTGGTTTAACTTAGTCAAGAATAGCACAGGAGAAGTGTACTGTGTGGGTCTTCCTGCGCTGTTCTCAAAATGTTGTTATGCCCAAATTCCATGACAATGTTGGTATTGCTCTTGTCCTTGGGAATTGAAACCTCATGCGTGTTACATGTATATGACTAGCATTGTGCTCACAAAGTTTGACAAGAAAATGGACAATGTAAAGCCTTTCTTCCTGTGAACAAAAGGTTACCGTGTAATTCAAGTCTGACCCCGTGTACTTATTGTACTTTCTAGTACTTTCCTACACCTCCCTCCCTCGCCACCCCACCTATCAATTGCCTTTATGTTTCACTTTGGTGCTTATACATACACTGGTTTGTTTATACTGTCTGTCGTATTGGCCACGATGCACTTTTGCACAAATAAACAGTCTCTCACCGGTTGTTGATGTTTACTGACCATGTTCAAGAGTTAGTGCAGTACATGCATAAAATCGTGGTGGCGTTGCACGATTCTGTGCAGCATATGCTTACATTTGCGTTATGGAATATGGTATGTCGGCCTAAGGAATTACACGTAGTAACATCTGTGTCATGTATGTCCTTTCTGTATAATTACTGGTAGCATTAAGCTGTGCTGGCGTATGTCCTCTCAGTGCTGTCACCTAGAAAAAGGGCATATGTGCCATATCAGATCAATGGTGCTTAGACCCTTTTTTTTTCCCCCCAGATAACGACAGATCTTCCCCTCACATCAGCGCCTCCATCCCCCTGAAAGAAAAATTTTCAAAAGAACAAGAAATGTCTTCTGCATTTAGAAAAAAAGAAAAGAAGTTTGAACAGCATTTCTACAAGAACCGCTTGCCCCCCAACTCACACATGCAGCCAATCTCCGCTCCCACCGCTTTGTGTGTGTGTGTAGTTACTGTGAGCGCCACGGATTTGGTAGGCAGTTAGGACCTGTTTTCTAGAGGAGGGTAGATACGATATACATGTACCAGGTATACACCCAGATTGAGGCCTCTGTAATAAAATATTGAGGAGCCGTTAAAAAAATCACGTGTTTTTGCATGACCTCATCATCAGACTCCCTTTTTTTTTTCTTTTTTTTTTAATAAAGTTTTTGCCTTTCTTAACTCAGGGGCGCCGGAACCGGGGGGGCAGGGGGGGGCAGCTGCCCCCCCTGTACCCAAGCAGGGGGGGCAAGAGTGTCTTTTTGCCCCCCCCTGGAAAATCAGGTGACTATGGCAAGAGGGGGGGCAAAGCCATGGTCTCCGAGATTCTGCCCCCCTCCCCCCCCCCCCAACATCTTCCGGTGCCCCTGTAACTATTTTGGGTACTGTGCTATGGAGTTCTTCTGCTTTAAGACTGTGGCTAGATACATGTAACTGGTTCAGGTGAAGCTTCAGTTGACTTGTCTCAGAATGCAAAATAATCAGTTTGATATCTTTGTTTATGATTGTTAGGCATAAAATTGGCTTATATCAGAACGCTAACATGATGGGCGTAATTTTTTTTATGTATGACTGGAAAGAATATGGTACAGTCGAACCTGTGTAAGACAGTCACCCCAGAGACTGAATCAAATTGGCAAAATGATTTATTGGTCTTGGACAGGTGGCTGGTTTTTACAGGGTGCAGTGTTCAGACGGAAAATGTTTTAAACTGACATTATGCATGTGACCAGGCAATAAAAGACACAGCCGTGTGATTTTCTTCTTTGTCCAAACATTTGGAAAACAGCAGGTGTGCGAAGATGACCATATCATGACACAACAAAGTGACAGTTTTGTATCTATAGGGTGACAGGCTAGCTGGGACTACTATAAGGGTGGCACGGCCGTGTTAGACAGGTGACCGTTTGTTACAGTGTAAGTGTAGAGGGAAAACGTGGGGGAATCGTTCGGGGGTGACCGGCTTGGGAAGTGGCACGGCTTATAGAGGTGACTGTCTTGGCAGGTTTGACTGTAAATCATAAAGTTGGTTTGTCTCAGGATGCAAAATGATGGTTGTAATGTATCTTCGTTCACAATTGCAATCATGGGTAAGTTGGCTATTCGTAGAATGCAAAACGATTCGTGTGATATCTTTGTTTAACGGTTGTAAGCGTAAAGTTGGCTTTAATCGGAATGAAGAATGATTAGATCTTCGTTTATGATGGCAAAGATTGGTAAATGCAAAATGGTGGATGTACAGTCTTTATTTACAATTGTAAAAATGGGTAAAGCATAAGACTGGACTATATATCAGAATGCAAAATGATGGGTGTAATATCTTTGCTTATGATTATGAAGATGGTTAATGCATGGAGTTGGCTTGTACAGGCAGAAATGGCGAACACCTAAACCTTTTAACGCTTGAATTTGAATCTGTTGGTCATCTGGTGAACAGATCTCTCATCGTTTTCACCATTTTTGTTGTTGTTGTTGTCAGTTCCGATCTTAAGAATTGTAGCATGCTTCATTCTTTTGTTTTTAATGACATCACTTCCGCACAATAATACACTACTGCATGATTGGTTGGTGTGCTGTTGTCATCACAGTTTTTTCAGCTCTTTTTGACTGAGACAAGTGGTGGGTTTTTGTTGTTGTTGTTGTTGTTTTTCAGAAATAAAATGATATCCAAGATGGGCCTCAGGTTCTTGTGCAGGTTAATTGGTTATTCTCCAGACATGTTTTCTTATGCCAGATATCAATTTTGTGCGTTGGGTTTTTTGTTCCCCCCCCCACCTCTGTTTTTGTTGTATCTTTTAGCTGTGAAGTAATTGCTGTGATAAGAGTATATTTGAATTTTTTTTTTTTAAAGCACATTGCCCAATATTATTATTAATGAACATAACAACCGAAATTGACTGCAATGAATTCATCTAGAAGCATCCACGTCTTCTGATTTCCAATCATCATCTTGATTATACTGCAAGCTGACCGTACCAGCTGAAGCATTGCTAACTGAACAACCAATGATACCTGCAAGCAGCAAAGCCTTCCGTGAAACTGTGGATAATGTACTGGTACATGAGACACCACAACCAAGGGGCATAATTTTATTTACAGAATAGTTATTTAGCTAATCCATGTGACATGATAATTTTCAGACTTTTGCATGTTTGAGAATTTTTTTTTTTTTTTTTACCAAAAGCCTATAAGCACAATAAATATGCTGTTTTCAGAGACCCAAATGGATTTTTTTTGTTTGATATTAAAAAAAAAAAAAAGTGGAACTAGCAGGACAGTTTATCAGGTATCATTCAGGCATGATTTCTTTTTGGCCCCTGGGCCAACTTCTGCTGTTTTTGTTTTGTTTTGTTTTTTTAAAAATGTGTTTGCTGTTTCTTTCTGCCATTTTTTGAAGAAAAAATGAAAAAAAGTTGGACATGCAGGACAATCTGCCTCCCCCTCGCCATTCTTGGGTTAGAGGAACACTTGACGTCGCCAACATGTCCACTTATTCCGTACCATTTTCTTCTTTGTTAGGGGGCGGTGGGATAGCCAGATGGTAGAGCATTGGACTCTCAATGCTCGGGGTTGTGAGTTCGAATCCCGGCTGGGGCCAAATATTTGTACTGACCTTTTCCTCGTTGCCCCGTCTTTGATATCATCCTTATGTGGTGGAACAGGACGTTAGGGACTCATACCTGGTTATTCCGTTAGCTACCCCCAGAAGCATCACCACCACTCTACCTTTTACATAGACGCATGACCCAGCTTCTCTCCCAACATATGCATCCTGACTTCCGCTTGTAGACTTCACTGCCAGTTTACAGCTTTCGATATTTGTTGAGTGATTCTCCAGTAAACAGACTACTAGCCATGGGAACAAACTCCTTTACTGCCACCCAGAAATAATTACCGGTATTGGAATATATATGGATAATGGTATTCTTCATTCATTTTTGTCCACCTTTACTAGTCTTTTTACGGGATCCATACAGGTTCACAGTCTCAAAAATTCATGACTTTTTCATGACTTTTTCAGGCCAACTCTCCTGTTTTCCATGACACCTTCCTCGCCCTCTTTCACACTGACACACGCGAGGGTAGAAATTATGAGCTTTTCCAAGTTATCGCAGTCAGCAAGACCAATGTTCAGAGTTAGCCATTAGCCTTATGGGAAGGCAGTTTGTTGGTATTTTTGGCAATCAGTCCCGTAATTAGTGTAAGTAATCACCAAGCTGACCGTTTCACTGTTGGGCTCAAAACAGCTTCCATAAAATTCTGAAATTCCATGACTTTTCATGACTCTTGAAATAATTTCATGACTTTCCAGGCCTGGAAAAGCTATTTCCAAATTCCATGACTTTTCCAGGATTCCATGACCTGTATGGACCCTGCTTTTAAAAAAAATTGATCAATATATATCTTTATTGTGATGCTTTGGTATGTCTGTTTCATCACAGATTGTCTTTTAACTTGTAGCCGTTACTTATGCACTTCAAATATTTACTTTTATCTTTCATACCATAGTTATGTATGCTGGTCATAATTTGTGGGATGTTTTTACAAATTTTCACTTCAACAATTGACTATTAGTAAAAAAAAAATCTAAAACCTTCCACCTTTTGGTGGATTTCCACCTTTGGCTAAAAACTTTCCTCCCCTCAAAAAGTGTTTCCTCCCCTGAAGCACTCAAAATCATTCCAGAATGCACCAAATTGCACAGATATTTGTCTAATTCTAAAAATTTTCCTCCAAAATAAAGCGTTTCCTCCTCTGAAGCATTTGAATTCTTACCCCCCCCCCCCCAAAAAAAAATAAAAATAAATAATAATAAAAATAAAAATCACCAAATTGCACAGATTTTGGTCTAATTAAAAAAAAAAAAAAAAACTGGGGGTGCATGCCAATGGACACCCATAGCAGAATGCAATTTATTCTTTGCAGACATGACTGTGCTTGTGGGTTTGCCACTCCATCACTAAATTATACACATTTTTCCGCCTTTTGGATCATGGACCATGTAAGCCCTGCATTTGTACATCATGGAATTGAGAACAGCAGAATCAGCAAAGTATGTTAGCAGTGCATTTAGTACAATAAAATTTAATGATAATATGAGTAATAGGCATTTTTTCTAATCAGCAATGGCTCAAATACCGCAAACTGAACCTGACATGCACGCTCTTGTGAACTGCGCACATTCACCTACACACTGAACATAGCACACTACAACCATGTGGTAAACAGGTTAGCTCTGCTGTTCAGGAATTTAGAATTACCACTGCTCCAGTGACTACCCCTACAATTACATTGATCAGGTTATGTGTCATTTGACATCAAACTCTGCTGTTTAAGTGTTTCAGCTAGTCCTCTCAAACAGTGTGGTTTGCTGGAGATTTGTAATTTGGGGGCAGGAGGAAAGAGCCATGCCAGTTGTCTTATCTTAGTGAAGCCTTAAAGGTCTGTTAGTTCAGCGAAAAACTGAACAAAATGTGTTTTTATTAACTTGGTCACTGTACAATGCAAAGCCACCTGTGACGGATACAGTGTTCAGTTTTTAGGAACCCTCAGAACTCCCAGCTTGAGTTTACATTCATTTCTGTGTGTTTGGGGGCATTGGAGGAAACGCAGCACTAGAGCGCATAGTGGGTCATTGTGTGCAGCTTGAGAAGTAGCAATAGAAGTAGAAATACAGGGCTGCCACTCTTCCTGCTGTGGGAGGATTTCCGGCTTTTTGAACCGGCTGTGAAGAGCTTTCCTGCTTTTTAAAGCTTTTTCCGGCCAAAAAATTGCGAGTCTGTGTGTATTGCTGGACCGTCGGCCTTCCTGGGTAAGGTGCATTTTGCGCCTCATATTCTCATATTCAGGGCTGCCACTCTTCCTGCTGTGGCAGGATTTCCTGCTTTTTGAACCTGCTGTGAAGAGTTTTCCTGATTTTTGAACTGGCTGTGAAGAGCTTTTCTTCTTTTTTCCTACCCAAAAAATCGCGAGTCTGTGTCTATCGCTGGACCGTCGGCTTTCCCGGGTAAGGTGCATTTTGCGCCCCATATTCTCTGGGGACGTTAGCACTCTTCCCCCCCCCCCCCCACTTTTTTTTTTTTTTTTTTCACTTTTTTCGGGCAAAGTCCTTTCCTGGTTTTTAAAGCGTTTTCCTGCTTCTCTGGCCAAAAACATCGCGAGTCTGTGTATATCAGCACAGCACTCGGGCAAAGTCCGTCCTTCCTTCCACTGGCTCCCTGGAGTCTGGCTTTCCTTCCATTCAGATTTTGAGGGTCAATTTTCAGGCTTTTTGTCTCTCAGAAAGTGGCAGCCCTGGAAATAGCTGTTTCCTGTTTGGTGTCTGAAATGTCTGATATACACTGAAATGAATTCAGGCTCAGCATGACTTCTTAAGGGTTTCAGATACACTGTAAACTGTGACAGAGTTCACTGAGCACTATGCACAGACACACGGTCTTTAAGCTGGCTCTTAACTGGGCACTGCGGAGTGCCACAGTGCTGTCCACAGTTGTGATTTTGGGGGTTTCCGCCGCTGTGGTGTCATCACAGCAACCTGGATTTCAAATAGCCACGACTGTGACTGTGGTTTCCACGACAGATTCTGATTGGCTGTACTATGTCACTCGGCGTGCAAACATGGCGGACAGTGCATCTTCAATCGGTTTGTCACCGAGCACAGCTGTGTTCAGTTTTATAGTTAGTAGATACACCGAGCGCAACGGCTGTGATGTGCACGTGTTTCGCACACTGTGCCCAGTGAAGAGCAGGCTTAAGATATACACTGTGCAGTGTTTTTGTCTTTTTAAAAAAAAAGAGAAAAATCAGACCTTTTAAGCATGGCATGGCTCTTGCAGTGCTGCTTGTTTCATTTGTTAATAATCTTCAGGATGTCTCTGAAATTTATAAACAGCGAACGTTAGAAACATGTGCGTGTGTATTGATGATCTTCAAAAAAATGAACTTGTGTGCTGCATGTTTTGTTAATTACATGTAAATGTTGCTGTTGTATGTTCACATTGTTTGGCCTTTCAAATTTTAATCTCTCACATGAATATATTCCTGTTCTTTGCACAATAAACCTCGAGTTTAAAGTATGGTTGTGTATTTGTGTGTGTGTGTGTGTGTGAGAGAGAGAGAGAGACTGTGTGTGGTTGTGTGTGTGACTGTGAGAGAGAGAGAGAGAGATTGAGTGTCTGCTTAGACAAGACGATCAAAATCAAGCACTGAAACACTGAGTGAGCCAGACGGGCGCACACAAATGGCGTATTATAGCATTGTGCACATAAAAACAACAGCAAACTGAAGTATGATATACCAGGCTTCCATTGACACATAATTAGTGGATGCAGTGCATCTGACTAACAGACAACGGTTTCATGCTACAGACCACGTGTTACTACCGGAACGTAAACAAACGACACTTCACGCATGCGCTTTACACCGGAAGTGGCGGTGTGTTGCAATGAGCGACTCCGGAAATCCCAACTCTCCGTCGCATGCACCCGCCACCCGAGATACCCGGCTTGGTCCGATAACTAGCACATCTGTCCCGAATCGCCTGTGCCCCACCGCAGTGCTCACCGGTGCAGACGACCCACCAAGCCTTGGAGTCAGTAAATCCAGTATGGAGACGTTACCCACTCAAGACGTTGGCGATGGCTGTTTCAGTAGCGAAGAAGATGAACATTCACAGGCAGAGGACGCGTGGGGGAGACTGTTTCCACTGGGGGACAGTTTTGTTGGTTTGGGTGAGGATCGCTTCGTTGTTGTTCAGTTTGCATTTGAATCGATCGAGCGGAAGCCCCGCCGCGTGTGAATGTGGTAGCGTTGACGGGCACTTGTTTTGCTACCCTTGACCTACTACTGCAAACGGAGCATGCTTGAGCTTGATCGAGTGTGTTGAAACACAGAAATGAATGCATGCACCCCCATATAAAGCAGCAGCCTTCACCAGTTTTGTTTTCTTGCTAAAGTAATTTTATACATCGCTCCTTTCAATAAATTCATGCATTTTCATCGTCATCTGGAAAAGGGCGTAAGTGCCTACTGTCATCTGAAAAAGAGCATACATGCATTACATGTCTATAGATCTGTATCAAACCCATGGGACCTAGGCAATTTTTGCATATGATGGCAGATATCAGTATCATTCATAATTCACAAACTTAATGAACAAGGCAGGTTGCCATATCGACAGCTGGGGGGGGGGGGGGGGAGGGAACGAGACGTGCACTGATGTCTCTCTGGTACAGCTAACTCCCCATCAGTCCACGGAAATAGGGAAAAGGTGATAGGTTTCCCAGCTAGTCAGGTGAACAGCCTCAGACTACACCATAATTATGAAAATGACTGACAAACTGATCCATGGGTATTTCTCTTTCAGATCTAGTAAAAGAAGAGTACACATTTGGCAGGGGAGAGAACTGTGATGTGGCCTTCAGCAACGCAGGAAAACGCAACCAGTGCTTCCAGGCATACAGCAAAGTCCACTTCAAACTCATACGGGTGAGATAGTTTACACTTGCCCATTTTGGGTAGCAGGGAACAAAACCCAGTGACCAAGAAGTTTTCAATACATATGCCCAAAACACGTGCATTTATTTGTTCTACTAGTGTTTCAGTTTAATTTTTGTTCCAGAAAGACACCAGTACTGGAACCCATGTGTTTCTGGAAGATACGAGCAGCAACGGTACTTTTGTCAATGGCGAGAAAGTTGGTAAGCAAGAGAAACTATTTTGCAAAAAAAATCCTTTCAATATCAGTGATCTGGATATAGAGTAGTTAGGATTTCGTTTTCTTCCTGTGGAGGAGGACAGATATTTGCTCAGTTCAAAAGTTCAAGTTCGTGTACATGGCAGTGCAAATTGCAGTTTGCATTTTGTCTTTAGTCTGCGTAGTATTCAGTGTTTGTAGATTGGACCTGTTTGCCACTAGTCCTGATGTTGGTATGCAGATTTAAAATGTGGATCATGTGGTTTTTCCAGGAAAAGGCAACAGACAGGTATTGGGTAACAATGATGAGATTGCTCTGGCGATGAAGAAGAACAAAGGTGAGGGTCCACGTCAAATCATGAATAAGACATGCCATAATAATAATAATAATGAGCATTGCATAGGCGCTCAAAGCGCCACGAACTGAATCCAGCACACACACTCACATGAATCACACGCATTCTCTCACACACTGAACATAAACACATTACAGTCACGTGGTGCGAAGGGTCAGCTCAGCCATACTGGCATTCACTGTCATTTTTTTTTGTGGGGGGGGGGGGGGGGGGGGGGGGGGTTGTTGTTGTGGTATGCGTTTGTTTGACTCTTTGAGACAAATTACTGTTAGTGTTAATTAACTTACTCAGTCACTGTCCAAGCATCACCTGCCAGCTACTGGATGATTTTCCATCCATGTGGGTTATATTGCTACTAAATCTATGACAACCATACCAGAGAAATGAAAGTTTTAATCTTTAAGTTTAAACTCCACCGCCTGTGTTGATGTGTATTCGTGTGCATGTGAATGTTGTGTGTATGTGTGAACAAAAAGCGCATTGAGTGCTTTTTGAAGCAGAACTCCACGCTGTACGAGTGTAGTTATTATTATTATTATTAAGTTTTTTGTTTTTATTTTTTAGTTGATTGCCAATCGGTGATACTTACTAACTAAACTTAATGAACAACATCTCACTTGTGCATTTTGTTCAGTGGCGATTTAGTCAACTCTAACTCCTGTGGACAGTTTTTAAGTGTGAATATAATGTTCTTTCTGTCCGACTGTTTAGTTGTGATCCGTAATGCATGACATATTTTGAAGTTTTTGTTTTTTAATATTTTATCTTCTAAAATTTCAGCGTATGTGTTCATGGATCTGAAGTCGAACGAGGATGCTGATTTACCCAAAGAACTTACGGACAAATACACCCTAACAAAAACCCTTGGGAGGTATGTCAGACTACTTAGTTTATCCTGTAATCGTATCTTGACTTGCTGCTGTGTTTCACTGAAAAATAGTATTCTCTCTTGCACTGTTTGACAATCATTTATTATTCAGATACTGGGATCACTGCACACATGATAAAATAAGTTGATGCTGCAAGGGAGAGAACTGTGCATGTATGGGAAGAGTGATCACTAGATCTAGCACTTCACAACACAGAAAAACAAGATGGCCACTGACCAGCCCAATATGTTGTTTCCATTTAATCACCTGCTGTCGTCACGGTCGTTCTTTTGTAATGCCATGTATACGGGAGGACACACACACACACACACACACACACACACACACACACACACACACACACACACACACACTACACACACTCTCTCTCTCTCTCTCTCTCTCTCTCTCTCAATGGAAACAACTGACCGGGCTTGTCAGACCAATCTTGGTTTTGGAAGAGAGACGTCAAGTTGTTTTCTTTGAAATATATGACGTTTTCCTCATTGGGATGACGCATAATACATTTGACGTAATAACTTTGACTCGGATACAATTCTTGCAATGAAAGCAGCCCCATGAAAATTGAAGTGTTGCTGCTGCGCAGTGTAAAGATCGAATTTATACCGGCTCAATGTGTTTAACAGACAAGTCTGCGCGGCGAACGTTTTTTCACTATGTGTTATGTCTGCTGCGCGCGCGCGCACACAGACACACACAGACATACGCGCGCGCACGCACGCACGCACGCACGCAGACTTGCGCGAGCCGCGTTTGTGCATGTGCTCCATTGAGACCTATGTGGTGTTCTCTCACTCTACTATGCTATTGAGTGAGAGTCAGTGGGAAAAACAAAGCTCACTACATCAATGAAACTCCCGCTTTCCCCGTCTACAAATAGAGAACTTCCGAAAAGTGACGACACACCCCCACGTCAATCAAACATGACGTCGGCAAACTGACGCTGATACAGTTTTGCGTCAGTGCGCGTGTGCCTTTTCTGCGATGTTTGTGAGGCGTGTGGCTTGTGTAATAAAGGAAATGTGCTTCGAGTACAAATTTTCGAGTCAACTGACGACAACGGCTGCAGTGAATTTTTCTAATTTTTTTGTATATTTTTTATGGCACTCCAGGCTCATTATCTATGTATAGTAGGAGCGATTTTGAGATCTAAAGTGTGTTCACCAGCACTTTCATCAGGTACGGTTTACGCCAAAAGTACAAAAGCGACAACCTCCAAAATTCACTCAGTTGAGAGTCCGTATTCATGCTATCTATGTCCCAAAAATGGAGTGGTTTAGGTAAATATTACGCCTTTAAACGCCAGAAAGCCACTTTTTTTGAAAAGGGCGATAACTCGCAAATCATGTGTGCAATCGTACCTGGATCGGGCCTTCTATTCAACAATCTTGATTCATTTAGAAACCCCAAATTTGAAATCGATCGGTTCAGTATTTTCGGAGAAATAGGCATCTGAACTGGGTTCACATGCAATGTCAACTCAGGCTCGGTTTACATGAAAACTATAAGAGCGACCATTTTCTAGTAGTGACTCTGTTCAGAGTCTGTATTCAAGCTATCTACTGCCAAAAAATTGAGTGATTTAAATAAATATTACGCCTGTACACGAAAGACAACCAACTTGTCTCAAAAGGGCGATAACTCCCAAATCACTTAAGCAATCATCGCACGCTTGAATCGTCTAATGTAACATTTTGATAAATTTGGATACCCCAAATTTGAAGCCATTCGGTGAAGTATTTTCGAAGAAACGGGCCCGGACACAATTCACACACGCACACACGCACACACATCCGCACAGACGGCACTCACTGAGGAGGAGAAGTGCGTTCGGAACATCATACGCGTCAGCATCGATGACGCAAGTTTTCTTACGTCATTGTCAGAGTTACACTTGCAAAATCGTCTCTGCGGGAGATCGGCAGTGACGTGCGTTTGTACCACAGATGCTTGCCTATGAACGTGGAAATTTTAGCCCGTCCTATTATGTTGTTTCCATTACTATGGAAACAACATAAAAATGAGGGGGGGGGGGGGGAGATTAATAATGAAGATAACAAATGATAGGATTAGGAAAGATGGAGAGTAACAGAGAAGGTAACAGATCTTTTCTCTCATCCATTTCGCTGTTACAAAGACTACTTTCAAATTTTGCAAATTTATAGTGCGCATATATATATATATATATATATATATATATACCCATAAAAGTTATGTCAGTGATGATTAAGATTGTCATGTCTGTTGTTTCACACGCTGTGCCCAGTTAAGAGCAGGCTATAGCGTGTCTGTAATGAGTATTGTGTTGGTATTGTTTGGTACTTTGGTAGGCTTTTTAGTGCTTACAGATCCGTCTCCTCTGAGGTGCTGCAGGGCTGGAGAATGAAGCAGTGAGTGCCTTCAGCAGCGACTAAGCTTTGCTTTATATGATTGGTGTTACTTCTGGTTTACAGGGGTGCATGCGGCGAAGTGCGACTGGCTTTTGTCAAGGGGTCGTGTGAAAAATTAGCCTGCAAAATCATTTCCAAGAAGAAATTTTCTGTGGGAGGCATGTCACAGATTGTAAGTATACCTGGAGAGAAAAAATTCTTCGTGGTGTGGGTTTGTAGATCTTGACTTGAATCACAGTGTCATTGCTTCAAAGCCCGACAAAAATTGTCACCAGTGCGACTGTTTTTCAAGTAATCTTGACTGCTCCAAAGATGTTGAATAACTAGGCCCACCCTCAGGGAGAGTCTACAAACCCATCTTTGTCTCTTCTCTTTTCTCTCCATTAAATTGTTTAAGCTACCTGGTCTGATCAGAGGTTGCATTTTATGGCAGCGTAGACTGTAGGAGTATAAATGTAAAGTTCTGACTTTGTGTGTCTGTCTGCAGAACATGGCGTCTCAGGTGATGGGAGAGGTGAAGATTCTCAAGGCGATGAAACATGTAAGTGGTTCCCCACCTCTCTCTCACTCTCAGTCTCACTCACTGTCACCATCTCTCTCTTTCTCTGCCCCCCCCCCCCCCCTTTCTTTACAAACATCATGCACAAAATATGTGATACAAGTATAAATTTGTAAAACCAAGGGCATAAAATCTTCACCTTTTGGTGATTTCCGCCTTTGGCATTGGCTAAAAAAAAAAATCCCGTAGCCTAACATATCTGCTTTGCAGGCGCACGCTTGTGGCTTTGCCACTTCGTCACTAAATCTAGGAACAGGATCCGTACAGGGCATGGAATCCTGGAAAAGTCATTGAAATTGAAAACAGCTTTTCAAGGCCAGGAAAAGTCATGAAATTATCTCAAGGGTCATGAAAAGTTGTGGAATTTTGGAATTTTATGGTAGCCATTTTGAGCCAGACGATGAGACGGTCAGCTTGTTGATTACTCACTGGACAGATCACTAAAAAAATTGAAATACCAACAAACTGCCTTCCCATGAGGCTAGTGGCGCACTGAACGTTGGTCTTGCTGGCTGCGATACCTTGGATAAGCTCAGAATTTCTGCCCTCGCGTGTGTCAGTGTGAAAGAGGGTGAGGAAGTTGTCATGGAAAACAGGAGAGTTGGCCTGAAAAAGTCATGGAAAAGTCATGAATTTTTGAGACTTTGAACCTGTATGGACCCTGTAGTAAATGCTAACACACTTTCCTCCTTCTAGATCATGGACACTTTTAAGCCCTGAAAACATCCGTGTTGCAAGGTTTTTTTTTTTTTTTTTTTTGCTGCCCCAGCTCTTTGCCAGCTCCAGTGGTGTTCCTCCCAGGTCATGGGTGGAACCCACGGAGGACTCGGAGGCTGGGACAATTTTTATTATGCATGATGATGGAGATGAGGATGATAGTAAGATGATGCTATGGAGGTCCATGTGGTTTGGGACTGCGGGACAGGGCCGCATTCCACGCTTCCTGTCATAAATATCCCGGCATTAACCAGGCCCGGGAACTACGGCACCTGCGGTGCCGGCCGTGTAATCATCCACATCATAAGACGTGTCATACAAAGGGAAGCACCCCCAAAGTCGCACCCGTGAAGTGGGTGAAGCTCGGCTGTGTGGCAACAGCCTCCCCATTGGGCCCATAGCACACCCGCTCTGGGTAGGAGCCGACCTAGGCATGAAAAATCCCGCTTGCCTCGGCTGGGATTCGAACCCGGGTCTCCCGGTCCATGATCCGAAGTGCTAACCACTACACTACGGGGGCGGGTGCAAGGTGTGATTTGTATTAAAAGATCGTTTTAATTGTCAAGAATGTCCGAAAACTTTAGGCATGATATTGTACGGCAATGTTGCTGAATGCCTAACGGTGAGTAACAGTTTTCCATTTCATTGACTACATTGTATTATTTGTCTACTTTTTCTCTTTCAGCCTTGTATAATAGGCATAGAAGACGTGATCGACACGCCAGATACACTGTATATTCTGCTAGAATTGTAAGTACAAGTGAGGCAACGTCACCTGTTACGTGGGCATGCTTACATGTGCTTTGCCTCAACTGTCAACACTGTCATTCCTTTTAACTCTTCTCTTACCAAATAAAAGTATTGTGTTCCTTGTTGGGCTTCGTAGCTGCTGTTCTTAAATGAGGGGCATTCCAAATAATCCCAGGAGGGTTTTTTTTGGGGGGGTGGGGTGGGGGTAAAGTATCAGCTGTCATGTGTTTTTTTTTGACGGAGTTGTGCATCGTCATGGCATACTTTTTCCTCACTGGTTATAGAGGTATCTGGCAGCAGGGTTGCACATTCAAGTCGGTCCCAGGACATTGACCTATAAAAGTTTCAAATGTCCTATTTTTCCCACCTCAAGTGGACATTTGTCCTATTAAAATTTTTATTGCCTTTAAGTGGCCAGGACACTGTGTCCTATCACTTTGCTGTTTCCAGGACACTCTGTCCTATAGAAGCTGTGGAAAATGTGCAACCCTGTGGCAGGATGAGCAACTCCCACCGTGTCAAAAACGTGTTTTGCGCAGATGCTGCCACTACTGAGTCAGTCGTCCTCCCAGAGTGTATTTTAGAGCTTTGTAAACTTGTAATGTCGCCAACGACCACATGCGAGTTGCACTGAGACGGCCACTTGGCTGTAGCTGTAGTCTGCTTCATACAAACGCGTCACTTCCTTTGCAAGTGAAGTGGGCGGCAGGCTCATATTTTGGTTCACATCTTAGCAACAACAGCCCCCAAATGGTTCATAATTATTTAGCACACATGTACACGGTATCATGTTCTTGTCACTGATGTAAGCCTAGGTTGGTCTGTGAGCTGAAAAGACCTGTAGGGTGTATCTTTAAACAAAGTGCTCATTTCTCTTCTGTTTCCAGTTGTATTTTTAATTTGGCGGCTCATATTATTTTTGTATTAGCTGGGATACCCACGCCGTTATGTGTTTTCTGAACATTGCCCATCAAGCGCTTGCTTTTTCAGTCAAAGTGTGGGATGATAACACATGGGGATTGTATACTTCATTGCAGAATTTTGATATTCTGTCTTGCAGGGTGGAAGGAGGTGAACTGTTTGACAAGGTGGTCAGTATAGACAGGTATCCAGAACCAACAGCTAAACTCCTCTTCTACCAGATGGTGTGTGCTTGCAAGGTAGGAAACTTGTATTACGTTCAGCTACTAATAAAAGTTCTATTCCTACCAAGTTAGGTCAGGTAGGAAGCTGTTCTCCTGCCCAAGGAAGCGAAGTATGAAAACAACAGAACCCCATTTGGTATTCTGACCAGATAAGGGCCGTTCTACACGTGGCAAGTTTGCCCGGCAAAAGCAGGTTTGCGGCCCCGGCAAGTCGATGGCAAATGTACAAACAAGCTGTACAGTCTTGCGGCCGACGGCTTGCCGCGGCAAGTTTCGGATAGAACGGCTTTCTATTTTCTCGGCTTGTGCCTGGCAAGTGCGCGCGAGGCACCCGGGGGGCCCCGCCAGGACGGCCAATCGCATGCCGCGTGGTGGTCACGCGGCCAAATTAAACAAAATGGCGTCAAAGACCTCCGTATGCGCCAAGCGAATCTCGCTGCAAGATCCACTTTCTCGCCCAGATCCGCTGTTTCTTCCTGTTCTTCAGCAAAATAACTGCAGCTGCTGCAAAAGCTAATTCCTCCTCCGAACTTTCATTCACATGTTCAACTGAGTCTGACTCGGATTCACTCGCGACCATGGCCGGGCGAAATCGCGCAAGGCCCCTTCCAAATATGGGGTTGATAGGGTCACACGAAAGGTCAATCAGCCGACTTGTGGTGCGGAGGTTTCCGCGTGTAGAAGCAGACAAACTTGTGGGGGGAAAGTCGAAGGGCGGCAATTTGCCGCTTGTCGCGTGTAGAACGGTCTTAAGTTAATTTAGCCTACTCTGTCTCTGAGCTGCCCTAACTCAGATGTGCAAGTGTGATGAATCGATACATCAAGCAGTTTCACAAGCATGATGTGCGTGCAAGGCTTTTTGTAACATTGTGGTATGCTGTGTGCGCATTTTGTTAGTAGGTACTTTGCAGGTAACAGATCTTACTGTGATTATTTATTTGTTAGTTTGTCACTGAATGTGACTTTTCTGTGATTTGTTATGGTCATTTGTATGAGCATCTCTTGTCCACAGTATCTGCATGACCAGGGAATCACACACAGGGATTTGAAGGTAAACGTTTAGCTCCTCTAATACACATACCAAGTACTAAATGTTTTCTTCAAATGTTATCACCTCCTTTGGTGAAAACAAGGGGCGTAATATGAAGTAAACAGATTGAATGAGTTACCTCCTTTGCATATATATATATATAATATATATTATTATTACAGCTTCATAGTGGTTGTGCTTGTCATGGATGATTTTTTTTTTTTTTTTTAAATTGTGTTTTGGTTAATCAGAACAGGAATCACTGCCCATTGTAGGGAAAAAGTTAAAACATAATTTTTCTGCAATGTAAAACTAATTCTAGGCCTGTATTATACTTCATGGTGTCTCCTGAGTGTTCTTGCAGGCATAAACGATGATAAAGTAATTTCTTCTTTTTAATGTTTAAAAAAATTGCTTTGCATAATTTGTTTTTGTTTTATTTTCAGCCAGAAAATATTCTGCTTGCTACAGAAGCAGATGAAACTTTAATTAAGGTATGTTCAATATTCTGTCCACACATGTAATGTAAATTTCAGGGCTTAAAGTCTCCTTCCATTTGGAAGATTTTCTCCTTTGGCTAAAAAGTCCCCCCCCCCCCCCCCCCCCCCGAAAAAAAAAAAAAAAATCCTTCTCTAAAGCACCTATAGTATAAGCATGCCAAAATTGCACATATTTTAGTCTTTAATGAAAAAAATATTGGGGGGGGGGGATGGCATGTCCCCTGAACCCCAAGAATGGCTTTGCTACTTCGTCATGAAATGTTACAAACTTTTCCTCCATTTGGATCATGAACCATGTTAATCCCTGAAATTTCCCGATCTTTGGTCAGGGCTTAAAATCTTCCACCTTTTGGTGGATTTCCAGCTTTGGCTAGCACTTTTACCTCCTCTAAAAGTGTGTTTCCTCCTCTGAAGCAAATAAAATCATACCAAAATGCCCAAATTGTATGGGGAGCCGGGGTGGCCGAATGGTAGAGCGTTGTACAGTCGAACCTGCCAAGGCGGTCACCTGTATAAGCTATGCCACTGTCTAACCTGGTCACCCCAGAAGATCCCCTGACATGCTAGCTGTTGACATGCCACCCTGGATAAACCCGGTCACCTGTCTAAGGCGGTCAGTTTGGCCCGGTCCCTTGGGTGACCGCCTTACACAGGTTTGACTGTACTTCTAATGCTCGGGTTGTGAGTTCATATCCTGGTTGGGGCCAAATATTTGCGCTGGCTTTTTCATCGTTGCCCCGTCTTTGATATCACCCGTATTTGGTAGAAAAGGACATGAAACCCCCCAAACACACACACACACACACACACACACACACACACACACACACACACACACACACACACCGCACCAAATTGCACAGATTTGGGTCTAAATCTAAAACTTTTCATCAAAACAAAAGTGTTTCCTTCTCTGATCTGAAGCGCTTAAAATCATGCCAAAATGCACCAATTTTTTTCAAATTTTAGTCCAATGTATAAACATATCCAGGGAAGCATGCCCCCAGACACCTCTAGCATAACGTGTCTGCAACACGCACTAAATACTACACACTTTTTCTCCTTTTCGATCATGCACCATTGGTGACCCGCTCTTACAAAAGGGACCATAAGTCAAAAATTATCAATTTTTAGATATTGACAGAGATATCAGCAGTTGAAGTTGGCTGCTCACAAGGCGGCCATACTGACCCCCCGGCACTCTTCTAACCTGTAGCGGCGTTCGGCCTAGCGCGACTTATGGTCCCTTTTGCGAGAACGGGTCGCATTTTAAGCCCGGGGTGGTAGAGGTCATTAAACTAAAATCCTGATGAATCAGCAACCGACCAGTCTGTTTAAAACATCTAGGCAACTGTCCAGTGATTCGAAAATAAAATGCTAGAGTTCTGTTTACTTTCTTCTGGCAGGTGACTGATTTTGGGTTGTCGAAATTTGTGGATGCGGGCTCCATGATGAAAACATTCTGCGGCACGCCGACATATCTCGCCCCAGAAATTCTCATGACGGCCGGCAGTGGTGCCTACACCAAGGCCATCGACTGCTGGAGTCTAGGAGTGATACTGTTTATCATGTGAGTTGTTTCTCTCTCTGTTTCTTTAATTATGTTTTGGTGCGTGCGTGGTGCTAGTCGGAGTTATATTCTTGATGATCTGTGTCTCCTTGAAGTCTTATAAGTGACTGATGAAAATTTCAAAAATGTGGTTTTCTAGATTGTAAAAAAACACCCCAAACCCCACCCTCCAAAAACACCCTCCAAAACAAAACAAAAAGATGTTCTCCTGGCTGACACAGAAAGTAAACACTACCGTTAGAGCTCTGACCTTAACTGAATTCCTACCAAGGAAGTTTGGGGTTATGCATCGGTGGCCTTGCTAAAAATATAAAAACATTACTACGTGTATGTCTGCCTGGATTTAAAATTGGCTTATAGGGAGTGGCTGGCAGTGCGTAATCTGAAACACTGTTATGGCACAAGTGCTCCCAAATGCAGCTGTTCCAGACCAAAAAGGTGTGCTATCAAGAAATGTTTGGATAGTGGACCTTTAAAAGTATCATGTAATTTTCAGTTCACGCTTAGTTTCTTAAGTGCTTAATTTTTGTTGCCAGTGTGTCAGGGTACCCTCCGTTCTCAGACGAGCGCAAAGACATGGATCTTCCAAAACAGATCATGGGCGGCCATTTTTCTTTTCCCAAACAGTATTGGAAAGACATCTCTGAAGATGGTAGGTTTCTTTGGGTTCTTTCCTCTGTGTGTGTGTGTGTGTGTGTGTGTGTGTGTGTGTGATATCAGTAACTTATTAGGATGCTGTGATGAAAAAAAAAAGAAGAGTAATAATAATAATAATAATAAATGGTATTTGTAGGGCGCATTTTTTAAAATAAAACTCCATGCGCCTGATACGAGAATAACTGAACTCACTGACAGAGGTTATCACTAAGATTTATGATCTGAATCTGTTTGAATTCTACCCTATGAGTGACAGCAAGGTGAAAGTACCTTCCATCGGCTAGAAAAAGAAGCGATGGTGACTTCCAGTGGTGATGTACAAGGGAAGTAACAAGTGAGGGTAGCGGAGGATTGTCTTATTCGTTCCTTCTGCCCTACGTGGGTTATTCACTTTATTGGTTACTCCCTTTCACCTGTTTTGCTTGGTTGGTTTGTTTGTTTTGCTTTTTGTATTTCCTTGCCTTCATAACTGAACTGTTTTTCGTTGCGTGTCTGTATCAGTGCAAGACTTGATCAAGAAACTGATGACGGTCGATCCCAAGAAACGGATAACTCTTGCCGAAGCTCTCAACCATCCCTGGCTGAAGGTAGGGTTTGACTAGAAACAGAACATTTTGAAGATTTTATGGCAGATTCTTTTTCTTTTTTTTCTCCCCCATTTGTGAAATGAAAGGTGTGTTTGTGGGGGTGGGGGGGGGGGGAGCATGGTGATGGTGTTTTTTGTTGTTTTTTTTTTACCCTCCGTGTTCTTTTGTTGTTGTTGTTGTTTGGTTTATAACTGAGGCTACTGCAGATTGTTTGATTGTTTGTTTACACAATTCCTACCACGTAAGTTTGAGATTGTACACTATTGGCCTCAATAAAAAAAAAATAAAAAAAATCATTATTTATTTATGTTCGCATGGATTTACATTTGGATCAGTGAGAGTGTTGTGCTTTGATTATACATATTTGTGTCTGGTGCAGTAAGAGCCGTCAAGGAACCATTAATCGTGCCCAATTTTCATACAGGGCCAACATCGAAAAAGAGTAAAAAATATGGGATATCATGTGCGGTACAAAAAGCGTTAACTGGTTGTTTCACTACCTGATTCAGATAAGTAAATGCACCTGCATGCTTGGTAATGCAGTTTCTTTCAGTGTTAGACTGGTTGAGTTAAAATGGTTCGATTAGCTACAGTCATGTACATGCAGTACTCAGATTGACTTTGGGGTTTGTGTGTGTGTTTTCCAGGATGAAGAAATGCGAGCAAAGGCAAACAAACTGATGTATCCAACATCAGATGGTATGGCTCCTCCCACCATGGTGGTGAGTACACATCACTTGAGATTTAGATCTATATGTTTCTGTTAGTATCAGAAATTTAGCTCTGCTTTGTTTGTTGGTGTTGTTTTTGTGTGTGTGTTTGTATTTTTGTTCTGTTGTTGTAGTGGTGGTGATGGTAAATTAAAATGTATGCAGTGTATACTGTTTTCACACGTCCAGTATTTCAGAATCACATAGCCTGCAGCAAGGAGGCAGAGATACAGTAATTGAATTGAGAAATGATAACTATTAGTAGATGTGTAGGATGCGTTTTCTTAGTACGTTTACATGCAGTCTTAGCACTGTACAAGATTGTGGTTTCTGGAAAAACAGGTGAATTGTTTTATGATAATTAAAATATCTGGGGAGCGCTCTCGGCTTTGCTTGCTTCCCCTGCTTTCGAATTGACCTGATTGAGCGCATGTTTTCGGCTTTAGCGACGCCTTTGTTCCTTTTCTGTATTATATATATATATATATATATATATATATATATATATATATATATTATAAAGCTTTTTTTTCATCTGACAAGCATCTAACAAGATATAAACCCGTGAACTGGAATCTGGATTTTTACTTGTGTTTCAGCCGGCGGGGAAGAAAAGACCAGCGGATGCAGGAGACGAATCATCAAGTGCCAAGCGCAAGACATCAGCCGACACCAACTCCCCACCAGACACACCAGAATAACCTGGTCCCAGAGGAGGGCTGTTGGGGTGGTGATAAGAACAAACTTGTAGTTGTACAATTGTTCAGATGCATTCAATT
This sequence comes from Batillaria attramentaria, assembly GCA_018292915.2. Lineage (NCBI taxonomy): Eukaryota > Metazoa > Mollusca > Gastropoda > Batillariidae > Batillaria > Batillaria attramentaria. The sequence goes on from JACVVK020000058.1 coordinate 1,683,620, forward strand.
TTTGTTGTATCAGAGGCATTGACAACCAGTACAATGAATTGATGTCATGTTGAGTTTCTGGTTTGGTTTCTGTTGTATGAAGGATTTCTCTGTGCAGGTAATTTGTTGTGACTTGATTGATTTGAGTCATTGGATTGTGTTTGTGGGTGGGTAAGTGTGTGTGTGTGTGTGTGTGTGTGTGTGTGTGTGTGTGTGTGTGTGTGTGTGTGTGTGTGAGAGAGAGAGAGAGAGCTTCATGCAAGTTACTGAACCACATCAGTTTACATGACAAAAGCACTCAAGAAGATATAGGCATTTATTTTGCCTTTTAGCAGACCTTATTTCTTTATCAAGTTTTCATGCATATATATATCTGTGACTGTTGCACCTTCCTGATTATGAAAATCAAAATGAAATGGCATTGGTTCAATTTTCACTGCTATGTATTCTATACAAAACTGTGTTCACAGCAGACACCAATACCAATGTTGGTTTTCATTTCATTTTAATTTTTTTGTTTCTTTTATTTTTGAATTTTTACTCTTTAAGTTTTTTAAGTAATGGATCATGTCTCTAGTATTGAGAAGTTAGAGGGTTTTATGAGGATTAATTTGAGGGTTTTTTGGTGGTGGTTGTTTTTCTGGAGTGTGGTCTTTCGGTATGTAGCAAGAGAACTGTACACTCAGCCGGGCGTTCCGCGTGTCTTCTTCCTCCTCAAACACTCAGACAGGCACCCCGGTAGTCCTGATGAAGGATGCAGTCCGTCGGAGATACTCAGCCGAGCCGAAGATCTTCTGCCGCAACAGTGTGTCCGCGTATGATTTGGAGTCTTGCGTTGAATAACTATACATGTGGACTTGAACTGAAAAGTGATACATGTATTTTCACACATTGAATTACATACTGCAGAGTGGTGACAGCAGTAACTACGGTAACCAATCATTTCCTTTTGTAGTATCATCTTTAAGTAGTTTCTGCATGTGTTTCTTACACAGACAGTCTTGTTAAAAATGTGTGTGCCCTGGTGTGTGTGAGAAACTTGTGTTCATGGCTAGTGCGAAAAAATTTGGTCTACATTTCTTTATCCAGATAAACCACCTTCGTTAATGTACTGACTGCTAAATGTCTTGTTTTAGTAGTTCATTTCCACTTCGGAGAATTGCTTTTCTATCACATACATCCTTTTGTTGCTTTGGAAGTATTCTTAATATTCTGTTTTGGCATATTTTTTATTTGCGTGTCCATAAACGTTTCTAACTTTTTTCCTGTCTCTTCATCTGACCATCAGTATATAGACAGCATAGTCCTGGTCATGGTTAATGTGATGTGTTCAGTTTTACATTCTGCGTTTTGCCTTGCGTAGAAATAGATACGTTTGTTGTGGAGGAAAAAAACAAAACAACCCACCTTTGTGGAATGCACGATCATATGTTGTACAGTCAACGTTTTTCTTTCTTTATTTTTGCCATTGAGCTCAGTACAGTGGGACCAATGGTTTCAGTTTAAACTATCACAGATTGTTGTCATGTTTGATGCTATCAGACTTGTTTGGTATCTGGTGCAGTTGTGACATACAGGATGTCTTTTGATGTCTGGTACTTTTGCAACGTACCGAATGTGTTGCTATAAATGATGTTTGGTTGCACCAAAATGATTTCTGGTACTCTTGCAACGTACTGGACGTGTTGCGATAAATGGCGTTGCACCAGAATGATGTCATGTTTGATACTTGTATATGTTTGGTGCATTTGTGACATGCCAAGATGTGTTTTGATGTTTATGAAATACGAAATGGGGACCGATATGGTTAGTGGTTCTTTCAAGACTTGACATTTCACCAGAATGTTTGATACATAGAATGTGCTAGACTTTTCGAATGTTGTGTGTAGTGTAGAATATCCGCAAAGGATAATCTGATTTTGTTTTAACTCAAAGTTTATGACCATGTACTTAAAATGTGCACATGTTGAGTTCTAAAGATGGGTTGTTTACTTTCAAGGTCTGATCATCTGATATCACCGTTTATTCAACGAGTTTCCATCAGTGCAGGTTGTTACAATACATGTTGTTTAGTTGTATGCATGTGATAATGACATATAACACATTTTCAGATCGTACCAAACTGTGTTGTACCTTTTAGAAAAAGGTTACAGGACTACTGCCTTTTATGCAACTTCTGAAAGTGTTTTCTGGTCCTCGCAAACGTCATAGGCTGCAAGATAGACCATATACGTCATAGGCTGCAAGATATCGGATTGATATGAAAGTGATATGGTTACCATTGTGTTTTGTGGTTAATGTAGAAATTGTCATGCTGTATGTGTGAATTCTTTATAATCATGTGCAAACGGCTGATTGAGAGCTGACAATAAAATGCAGTGAAACGGATTCAACTGTCCTGCTGTGAGAGGTAACTGATGGTTTTTGTCTTTCTTGGAGTTGTGTGTGCTAACCACAAGAGTGACTGGAGCCGGCCTTAACTCTTAGAAGCCCATACAAACATCGCAAGTTTACGTGAAATCTTCAGATCACTATACAGCCACTTCAAGCCACCATTATACAATCGGGCCCAGCAGCGAAGGCCCACGCCTTCGGTAATAGTGGTTCGAAGTCCACCCAACTGGTGTGCAGTGGCTTGTTCTTTATAACAAGTCTTACCATATAGTGGGGTCGGGTGGTTGGGCTGGGGCTCTTTAAGAGTTAATGGACAGGTACGGAGAGGAAAGGACAGCTACCCTAACTGAACAGTCCAGCTGAACACAATTCAATCCAGATAGGTCATTCTTGATTTATCGTTGACTGTGATAGACAAGCTACACTAACATGTGCAGTTCCCGAAAATCAACACGAAAAATGGCAACGTTAGGGGTCAGCGGTCTGATAACATCATATAATAATAATGGATATTTATTTACAAGGTTAAGAAAAATAAGGTGGCATGACAATAAATGTAATTCCAGCGATAACAATAAATGACATGGGAATTGTGGCGCGCGCGCGCGCACACACACACACACACCCACACGCACACACACGCACACACACACACACACGCACAGAGTCCTGTCAATCTCTCCTTGCTGCTGCTAGGCCGTGAACAAGTGAGTTTGGGCTGCAGTTTTAAAGATGGGGACCGAATTTATATGCCTTACGGCTTTTGGAAGAGCGTTCCAAAGGGTGGGTCCTCGGTGCGAAAACGACAGCTGCCCATGTTGATGCAGGCAGAGAGACGAGGGCGGTGTCCGAGACTAGCTTGACAAGGCTGTGAATGAAAGATTTGTTTGAGGTGCGTAGGCTCATGACCGTGACACAGGAGACGCACGTTTTTGTTCGAACGAACATGGAGTACAGCTTAAAACACACACACACACACACACACACACACACACACACACACATACACACATACACACACACACACACACACACACACCACCACCACCACCACCACCACCAACACCACAAAAAAAACAAACAAAAAAAACCGCTCCGGAAAATTAGGGCCCGCAAAGGTAGGCTGTAGCCGCATGTCACACGACAAACACGGAAAAACACCTGTATTCGCTGTTTGTTCGGACTCAAAACACTCCCCGTGTGACATCGACTTAACAGACAAGTCTGATTATTAGTCATGACGCAATAACTCTGGGCCTGGTGCATGGGCAGAGACGTGACTAGTATGTTAGTCCGAGACTAGGCAGTATAAAAGTGTAATGCTAGCCTCGGACTTAGCCCTAGTCTCTCAGTCTCGGTGCATTAGGTCCTCTGAGAGTAGAGCTATAGTCCAGTCCAAATACTGTTAAATAGGCAAGAAGTGGGAATCGCTGCAATAGAAGTTTGTGCGGATTTATAATCTACAATGTGTGGTAAACCACACAGATAAAAGTAGGACACCAGAATTTTAGTCCTACTGGCCAAAATGTAGGTCACGAAAGTAGGTCATTTTTCACTACGACCACCTCTTATCACCAGAGACATAGATACTATATATGTCTCTGTTATCACAAACCTTGCGGTGACATTTTCACGGAAATTATTGTAGTTAAAAGCTTCAAACTTTGTACAACGATAGTCCATGATGAGGACTTGCTACTTTGATTCATTTGCTTGACCTCTCTTGAAGGTCAAGGTCACAAGGTCATGGCATATACTTATGTGCTAGACTGCGCCAAGTCTTTCCTTCGAAGACCCCCCAGAAGATTTTTTTTGGATTCCCGCGTAGTAGGCTCGGGGTATAACTCGCTAACGCCTCACTCACCTAATCACTGAGTTCCGAGAGAATCTCCCCGAGCCGGTTAAAATCACTTTTTAACGGCGTAAAATCACAGGGTTAAGTTTCATGCAGATTTTCACTCGTATTCGACTCTTAAGCTCTTCTCAAGCGTTCTAGCTCGAATGTGAACATTTTCAAGCAAAATGGATCAATCTCACCTTTCACTCCACATTTCGTCCCCGTGAGAAGCCGCGAACGGGTGAAGATGAAGGTCGGCGGAGCTTGTGTGAAGTTTGGAGACCTCAAAAGGGGATATCCGTAACAATAAGCGGTGAGTGTGCTTTGAACTTGAAAATCTGAGTTGGATCCATTTTTGCTTGAAAATGTTCAAATTTGAGCTAGAATGCTTGAGAAGAGCTTAGGAGTCGAATACGAGTGAAAATCTGCATGAAAATTAACCCAGTGATTTTACGCCGTTAAAAAGTGATTTAACCCCCGAGCCGACTGCTGCCCTCCCTCCGCAAATAATATCAGTGACAGGTCATGTGCGTGTCCTGACCACGGTAGCTATCGCTGCATGTGGAATGTATTAAACAAGGGATTGAGAGGGGTGCGAGGAGGGTAGTCAATACTGCGAAGAGCCTGTTCAGTCCTGAGCTACTGCAATTCAAAGGTTGATTTACAGCTCGGCTAGGCATAGATGGTTCGGGTAACCCATGAGTGGGTGGGTGGGTGGGTGTTTGCCGGGGAGTTTAACGTCCTTTTCCACCACATAAGGGTGATATCAAAGTCGGGGCAACGAGAAAAAAGGCCAGCACAAATATTTGGCCCCAGTCGGCGGGATTCGAACTTACGACCCGAGCATTGAGAGTCCAACGCCCTACCATTCGGCCACCTCGGCTCCCCGTAACCCATGAGTGATCGGGGACACCACATACAGGAGAGGGACACCACGACTAGGCCAGGTAAAGTCAGTCGCACGGTATATTGGAAATGTGTGAGCACACGCACACGTCTTTGCATTGTAGCAACGTGTCAGTGGAAGTCGTTTCATGGCTGTTTCTTTCAAATTCCTACCGACAAACCGACAGTTTACTAACTCTGTACACTGACACCATCCAGACAGCTCAGGCCTTCAGCTGATTCAGTCAGTCACGCGTCCTTTGTGTTCCAAGTGTTAGAACAAAGACATACGGGCAGCCGTCGTTTTTGCAGCAAGGACTGACGCTCTGGAACGCCCTGCCCAAAACCAAAAGGCATGTAGACTCGGCGGGTCCCCACGTAGTGCTTCGGTTCTAGTTTGGTTCAGAGATGAGATAATATGCGAAATGATCGTGTGCATTTTGGTTACGACTTGGCTTGGTCGTGGACGTGAACAACAACAACAACAACAACAACAACAACAACAACAACAACAACAACAACAACAACAACAAAGAGCGGGTGTGCTATGGGCCCGATGGGGAGGCTGTTGCCACACAGCCGAGTTTCACCCACTTCACGGGTGCGACTTTACGGGTGCTTCCCTTGGTATGACACGTCTTATGATGTGGATGATTACATGGCCGGCACCGCCTGGTTAATGCCGGGATATTTATGACAGGAAGCGAGGAATGCGGCCCTGTCCCGCAGTCCCAAACCACACGGACCTCCATAGCATCATCTTACCATCATCCTCATCTCCATCATCATGCATAATAAAAATTGTCCTAGCTTCCGAGCCCTCCGTGGATTCTACCCATGACCTGGGAGGGACACCACTGGAGCTGGCAAAGAGTTGGGGCAGATAAACAACAACAACAACAACAACCCCCTCCCCCCCAAAAAACAACAACAACAAACCAACCAACCAAAAACAAAAAAACAAAAAAAAAAAGAGTCCGTTTATCAACCAGAAATCAACTTTAACTAACACGTTACAATACTGTGTCAGTAACGTATTAGTTAAAAGTCGTTTTCTGGTGACTGCAAAGATGCGGTGCAACAGACGGGTCCAAACGCGTGCCTTTGCTTGACACCAGTCGTCGTCCCGGCGTCGCGGAAACTTTTGACCCGGACAGGGTAGCACCGGAAACACAACCGCTATTTTGACTCATCCCCTTGGCCGGTTCTCCGCCGTGCAGGTGTATACATGTATATGACGAAATCCGTCTGTGCTGCGACGCGGTGTGTGCTTGAGACTACGGAGATCAAGCCTGAGGGCTTGGTGACAGGGCTTCTCTTGTTGGCGTTCGCTGTCGTAGTGACTGTAAATGTGTCACAGTCAACACGAGGTTACATTCAGGCTGCTCCTGTTTTGCGACGTGACAATACAGTACAACTTCTTTTGGGCGATCACCCCTCTGGCCAGCCACGAGTGGTCTTAAAAGAGAGGTGGTCACCCAAAAGAAGCTTCAGACAGTGAAGAAGTGCAACCCAGTATCATTGTGACATTGGTCTGCACAGGCAGGTGGTCTCCCAAAGGGGTGGCCACCCAAAAGAGGTTCTACTGTATTGTTGCGTTAGGAGAGATACTCTGTGTGTGTGTGTGTGTGTGTGTGTGTGTGTGTGTGTGTGTGTGTGTGTGTGTGTGAGAGAGAGAGAGAGAGAGAGAGAGAGAGAGAATGCCATAATATAACTGATAACTATGATTTTACAACTGAAACCCCCTTCTCACGACCACGAACGAAAGTATCCCCCGCGCCCCTCCAAAACAACAACAGCAAATACCTAAACGACAACAACAAATAGCAAACAAACAAACAACATCAACAAAAGAACAAAAACAAAACAACCGAAAGAAGTAATAAAAAAACCCCGAACGAACTAACGAACAAAAAACAACAAAACAAACTAAAAACAAACTACAACAATAAAACACACTCCAAACACCAAACCAAAACAAAAACACCAAACAAACAAACACGTAAACAACAAACAACAACAACAACAAAACGGAAACTGAAGAAAAAGACAATAATTCTGAACCCAGGCTAAACTTGAAGGAGGAGCAGCACACACACACACACACACACACACACACACACACACACACACACACACACACACACACACACACACACACACACACACACCACCTCTACCCCCTTCTAGCCCGTTGTCACCAAACATGTTCCCGCTGTCACCGTTTTGAGCGTTGTTACTAGGACAAACCATAAATTATATTGCCATCGGTACAGTTGTGTTATCTGGCAATAACTCGCGTCAGCTTTCAGTGTATAGTAAGCAAAATCCGGCACATGGTGCGAAGGAGGGTGACCATGGCAGTAACAATGAGACTTTATTTTTCACTCAGTGATAAAAAGCAACTTAGGTGTGCAGACGAGTCAGTGTACAATCTTGTCCTTGCTACATTACTGAAAATCACATCCACATGCATACACCTACTCCCTCCGGCCTTCCCCCATCTCCCTCCCCACAGAGAGAGAGAGAGAGAGAGAGAGAGAGAGAGAGATAGAGAGAGAGAGAGAGAGAAACACACACACACACACACACACACACACACACACACACACACACACACACACACACACACACACACACACACACACACACACACACACACACTCGTGCGACAAAAGACGTAAATCGGGCCGATCGTCGGGGGTTCTTTCCGTGTACTCCGGCTTCCTCCCCTTCTGCTTTGGAAATGTTCAGCCCACCAAATCTGAAAAATAAATGCAATTCTAAATTCCGAAATTTAAAATTCTGAGCTGACCCTTCGTACCACGTGACTGTAATGTGTTTATGTCCAGTGTGTGAGAGAATGCGTGTCAGTGATTCACGTGAGCGTGCGTGTAGGGTTCAGTTCGCGGTGCTTTGAGCCGATTCATGAAATTGGGTAAAACGCCTATACAATACTCATTATTATTATTATTTAAATATCAAAAAGCCCTGCCCGCATTTAGTGCTAGATTCTGCCCACCATATTGATGGCCGGGGTCAAAAGGAGAAGTATACTGAAACCACAACCGCGTGGACTGAATCAGTTCCGGGCTCCGGCAGAGACAAAACGAGGAACCAAAGGCCCGGAGTCAGGACACGGATTCAGTCGTAATGGAGAAGGGCGTGTAGCCGAGCTGAGGACGGAGAGCATGCTATTGTGTTCAGTTCGGCCGCCCTCACACGGACTCACATCCGGGGTAAACTGATACTAGGCGTGGACATGCGTTCGGCGTTGGCAGACGGTGTAGTCACGGTGTGAGCCAGTCGTGGTATCTACATGTGCAAGCCATACTGACTGACTTGCAATGCTGTTACGGCTGAGACGTTTCTGCCTTCGACGGCGCATATATGAAGGTAAGCAATTGCGTTTTCTCATGATGTTCACTATATTGATCATCAGTGTCAGTTAACCTGCAAAGCTTCCTTTGATATGAATGGGCCGCTTAGTTATTGTTTCAAGTTGAAGCGACGCGGACGTTTATGTAAACTTTGAAACCATTATGTACACTGACTGACGTATAACGTTACCGATGCCGTCAGTGACAGGGGCGTCACACAGTGCTGGGTACAATGACAGTGACAATGAATCTTTATTTATCTACGGTTAAAGCTTTAACACCGACAAAAGGTCAATTTTCGAACTTGCCGTTGCTATAGCTACTACCGGCTGACGTGATACTAGTAACTATAAAGAACAGCTACACTACATAATAAGAAGGCGCACTGCATTCCAACACAAACACACAGCGCAACAAAGCCCGCTAAAATACTTAGTTTTGTTGTCAAGTTGTTGTAGTTGTTGTTGTTGAAACTGAGAAAGAAAAACTGAAAAGGCTTGGATGACAAGAATGCGAACTGACTACCCGCCGCCCCCCCCCCCCTCCTCCCCCCTCCCATCCTTCTCCTGTTCGAGTCTCCCCGCTGTACCACTTTAAGAGCGGAGCCAGTGACGCCCATGCTTGAAGGTAGTTTCAGCAGCCGTTTTAGGCATGGTCAGTACATTGTTTACGATTGCGGTATTTGGCATTATTAATGTACATACACATTGCTGATGACGCAATTACAATGGTGGTTGATTTAAATGTGAAATGAAAAACTGAATACATACCCCCCCCCCCCCGCCGCACACGCACACACACACACACACACACACACACACACACACACACACACACACACACACACACACACACACACCCTGCTAACTCGGACACACATGGCACACACAAACACATGGCACACACACACACACACACACACACACACACACACACACACACACACACACACACACACACACACACACACACACAGAGTATCTCTCCTAAACGCGAGCTCAGTTTTAACTTAACATGCTTGCGCTTTCACTGTTTTCTTTGCACTGCACTTGAATTTATTCAAGTTTAATGCCTGCGCAGCGAACACTGACTGAGTGGCTTGCTTTTTAGGTCAAAGTACATAGACGATAAAAAAAACATAATTATAGGTCAGCATTGTACGTTTCGCTAAGCGGTCATAGGTGCAGTGTGCCGGCAAACGAATGTCATATTTAACAAGATATGATATTGCGGCTCAAAACCCTTAGCGCCTAAACAGGCCGCCTCTGCCTATGGTAACAGACCAGAAGGATTTACACTGAATACACATGATAAAGGTCACTGGCAGACAGTTTGTGAGACTAGTGTCATGAGAATGATTTGACTGTCTGTTAAAACGCTACTGCGGTGACACCGATCGGTTATTAGCCAAGCCGACCGGCGAAAGATGTCGAGTGTCTAGTGGCAAGTACTGAATATTACTACTAAACGCGTGATATATCACTGATATCGCTCACTTCATCGTCGGTAAATAAGGTTAGGTAGGTCTGGTGACGCCGCTCGGCCTCGAGTGGGTCGGTAGGTGTTTGTGGCTTTCACGTCCTTTTCCACCACATACGGGTGATATCAAAGAAGGGACATCCAGGAAAAGCCAACACCAGTATTTGGCTCCCAGGCGGGATTCGAACTCACAACCCGAGCATTGAAACTGAGCACTGAGCTGCCGTCACCGCTGTCACGGCGTTGGAGCGTGGGTTCAGTCGAGCCCAGGTGGTGCTTGTGATTTGTTATACCGTTGTTGTTGTTGTTGGTTTTTTTTTCTTCTGGATACCGGGCTGTTCATCGGGGGTTTCTCTCCGGGTTATCCGGCTTTCCGCCCTCAGCAAAATTGACCAATAGGTTAGGTATTGGGTGACGCTGCATCACGGCGACGCACTTTCCTCGGGAGAATCTGCCCAACTTTCCCGAAAGGGATAATAAAGTAGTAAAACAAAACAAAACAACAACAACCGCAACAAACCGCTGCACCGCGGCGACGCGCTTCAACCCCACCGGGAAACAACCCCAGTTTTCCGAAAGAGACAGTAACGTAGTAAAAAGAAAAAAGAAAAAAAAGAAAAAAAACAAACAAACAAACAATCAAACAAACAAACAAACAAAGAACCACAACAATCACACCCGAGTGACTAGCGAAGACAAGCAGCGTCACTTGCTGGTCGTAGTAACTGTTGCTGCAAGCCTGTGATGTGTGACCCGACACACCGAACAGTTTCTGAAGCACAGATTTCCGTTCCTTGTACGTTCTGGTATGTCTGTGCAGAGACATAGATAAGATCTTATCTATGTCTCTGGTTTGTGCAGACATGTTGTAGTGCCGTCACTTGATTTAATTCACAGCAACGCGTGCAGTGCTTGAAGTTATACCTGGCGTCGGTAGATTAAGAAGATTATTCTAAGCATTGAGGAAAATGGCTGCCTGGCCTTTTCTCTTTCGCCTTTCTTTGCGTGCTTGAGTGTTTTTCCTCAGTGACTGGCGTCGGTAGAATAAGAACATTAATTCTAAACACGGAGGAAAATGGGTCCTTGGCTTTTCCTGTTCCTCTTCTGTTTTCCTCTCTTGTTTCAAGGGGGAGGGGAGAAGGGGATAGGCTGAGGAACGTGCGGGCAGCGATACTGGATATCGTATGTGCAAGTACTGTAGTTATAATTATTAGGTGATATTGAACGGCCGGTTAGCGTTGATATATCGTGTGTGCAAGTAGTTATATTAGGTGATATTGAACGGTTAGCGTTGATATATCGTGTGTGCAAGTTGTTATATTAGGTGATATTGAACGGTTAGCGTTGATATAATTATCGCGTGTGCAGGTAGTTATATTAGGTGATATTGAACGGTTAGCGTTGATATATCGTGTGTGCAAGTTGTT
>JACVVK020000058.1:1700000-1762500 GCA_018292915.2 Batillaria attramentaria
ATGCAGTGGCTTTTCGCGATCTCTACAACAGGCAGTATAAACCTAGGGCATGCAGGAGACGCTGCACCTTCATGCTAATTTATCATGGAGCTTCGAAAGCGGCAGTTTTCCATCTAAGCGGCATTACGAACATAGAGACTTTTAAATATTTGTTTGCTAAAAGCCATCCAGTGTGCTACATTGTGAAACAGCAGTACACGGATCTGTCAAGTGCTTGATGCGAAACCCCGGAACGTGACGGAAGTGTTTTGTGTGTGTTTGCATTGTTATTTGTTGGTATGAGTGCGGGAGTACGCGCACTGAGTCACTTTGTGAGAATTTTGCGCTATATAAGTACAATTCATTATTATTATTATTATTATTATTAAGTGTAATATACTTGTATTTATCATTGCAACTTCAAACAGTTTCCTTCCTGCAAATCTGCCTCACGCCCGGTCCACAAGTTTTCAACAACTGTTTCTAGGACAAGCAAGAGAATGGGGTGCGGAGGGGGTGTTATCACGGTTGACGGTGGGTGGAGGTGGGAGGTATTTAAGTGTTTTCAAGTGCTGCTTCCGACCTAGCTGTACTGAAAACCGTCCACTGTTTTTTTCTTTCTTCAGACCTATTTTCCCACAACACGCACACATGACGGTATCGCTGAAAATAGATTGCTTCTCATATCAGTCTTCTACACATAGGCGTACATGAAGGGCAACCCTGTGCGTCATGTTTGATTTGATGGTGCCGACTGAGCTATTTACATCAGAATATCACCAATACAGTGCAGTTGAATCATGCACAGCCGGCGCCAACGCACGCCTGATTTGGAGAAACTGCAAATCAAATGACGTCACAGCTTAAAGTGTGAAATAAGTGTAACATGATTGTATTCTCCAAAACCAACGGGAGTCAGGCGTTGTACTCCAGATCAGTCGTACCCCGACAGAACCAAAATTTGTAGACTTTCAGTTAAAGGCACAGTCTAAGTTATGATTTTCATGCTCACAGGTCGTTCTGAGCTGTTTTGGTGACGTCAAGCATCATAGCACTTAGACACCTGCGCAGTGACAGCACCTCACAGGCTGTCACTGAGCCAGATGAATGATTTACATAACGCGAATCAGTTAGGGGCGTAGAAACCACGGGGGCCCTGGGGGCCCAGGCCCCAGTTCGATTTTTGGAAGGGGGGCCCGAATATCTTTGGGCCTCCCTTGCTTTTGATAAGAGGAGAGCTGTCGCAGGACACAATCCTTGGCAGTCCACACACACACACACACACACACACACACACACACACACACACACACACACACACACACACACACACACACAAACACACACACACACACAACCCCTCCCCCCCCCCCCCTTCTTCACCCCGGCCCGGCGTATGGCTCACCCGACTTAGTGGGCCCCCCTTCCTCTCAGCATCTTCCTACGCGCCTGAGATGTATATAGATATGGTATCTTTTCGTTTCGGCACACACACACACACACACACACACACACACACACACACACACACACACACACACACACACACACACACTTTCACACACACACACACACACACACACACACACACACACACACACACACACACACACACACACACACACACACACAAACATTCATATTATTTATTCTCCATATATATATTGTGTCTTTCAGTCTCTTCGCAATTTATTTTATATATATATATATATATATATATATATATATATATATATATATATATATATATATATATATATATATATTGCGAAGAGACTGAAAGACACAAAATATAAAGGAACACAAAACTGTAATGAAAATAAGATCGATTGAATTAAAAAAAAAAAATACGGCTCTGGTATGCATCAGATGCATACATGTCTGCATACATGCATACATTTTACATGTCTAGTCACATTAACCTTTAAAGTCCGACCGGGTATTTCAGCACTGTCGCGGCAAACACAACCGAGGGAGTTGAGGTGGGGTTGGGGGGTGGGGTGGGGGAGGGTAAACTAACTGGATACGATCAAACGAAGTGCCACCGTCGCTGCAACAGTTTCGACGACGAATTCTCTCATATCAGCCCATATCCGCCCCAAAGTCACTCGCCCAGCCAAGCAGCCAAAGACACATGCCAGGAACAACTTGTCCTTAAGGGCTAAAAGCCATAGGACGTACAGCAAGCTGATGACGATGATCAAACGCTGGTCCATGAGCTGTTGTGGTGTGTTCGCAAAGGCTGATGGCTGTCGCTAACGACCCCCTTTGTATCGCGAAACTCTATTCAATTTTGTTTGAGTGGTCGAATGGTAGAGCGTTGGACTTCGAATGCTCGGGTCGTGAGTTCGTATCCCGGCTGGGGCCAAATATTTGTGCTGGCTTTTTCATCGTTGCCCCGTCTTTGATATCAAAGAAAAAACCCCAAACACCCACCCACCCACCCATTTTGTTCTATCCCCCATTACATGACAACAAAATACTATATGTAGTGTGAAAAGGTTAATCAATGAAGGTGCCATACTCTACGAAGTTGGACGTCATATGAACTCACCAAAGAGACGTCCAATTCGACAAGAGGTGACCGACAAGAAAATTAAATACGTGAAATAAAAGATAAAAGAACAACAACGTAAGTGACATATGAGAGAGAGAGAGAGAGAGAGAGAGAGAGAGAGAGAGAGAGAGAGAGGGGACATTATCAATGCACCCCCCCCCCTCCACCGCCCCCCCCCAAAAAAAAAATAAAAAAAATAAAAAAAAAGGAAAATAAAAAGATTGAACCTGAACAAAATAACAAAATCAAGAATTTGAACGAATAAAATCGAATGCTTGAAAATAAATTGAAGAAGTAAACAAGTCCACAAAAGCGGATGATGGCGCCAAGGGAAATATATCAATATGAAAATGAAACAAAATAAAATGAAACAAGTTAAAAAAAAAACCAAAAAAAAACCCAGCAACAACAACTACAACCACCAAAAAAAACCAACAAAACCCAACAACAAACAAACAAAAAGAAACAAACAAACAAACAAAAAACAAAACAACAACAAAAAAACTTAAAGGGACAAAAAGCAGAGGATTGCGCCAGGGGATTGGCCAGGGCCGATGCAACCGCTTAGCGAGAAATCGAACCCTGGAAGAAGTGGTAGCTACCGTATACATTCCATTCCGTTGAGCGAAGTATCCCCAAGGCTGTAGCCTCTGCCGACTGTCCACCCGTAAACATATGCTCAAGTACCCGTGTGGTCAGCAGCACGTGAATAAAACTCACTCAGATCTAGCTCTGTGGACGGTATGCACAGATTTGGATCTGTTGACCGGTTCCCATGGTGTAGTGGTAAGTACCTCTGACCACGGAGCGGGAGACACGGGTTCGAATCCCAGCCGAGGCATGCTGGACTTTTTTTTTTTTTTTTTCGTTCACATAGGTCGGCTGCTATCCAGGGGCCGGGGTCATGAAGCGTTAGTAAGGGATTTACTAACATTATTAGCGCTACGAACGATTTCGGTAAGATAGTCGGGGGTCATGTAGGCTTAGTAGAGCGCTTTTGTTCGTAAGTGTGTTCGTAACTTTACGTCTGCCTCCCCCCGCTCGTAAGTGTGTTAGTAGCTACTAAAGGTCAACAAAAATTACGCGGGAAGTAGGAAATGGCGAACCGCATTGTGCACCACTTGCTGCTCAGGCGTCACTTGCGACGAGAGCGAGTTTTCCGTGATAGAACGAACCCGTTCGACCTGTATGACGATATAGAACTGTTTTCCCGGTTTCGATTTCGTCGCATTGATATCATGGAACTGTGCGACGTCATTGCCGACGACATCGACTACCCACTACCGAGGAAAGGTTCTCTACCAGCCGTCACGCAGCTGATGATCGCCCTCCGGTTTTATGCTTCGGGGTCATTCCAAGAAATCATTGGTGACACATTTGGAGTGAGCAAGAGAACGGTGGGTCGTGTTATCGACAGGGTGTCGCTGGTCCTGTCAGCGCGGCTGGACGAATATGTCAGGCTTCCTGACCAGACGGGTGCAGACAAGACTAAAGATAAATTTTTTGCGATGACCAGCTTCCCAAATGTAATTGGCTGCATTGATTGTACCCACGTCAAGATCCTAGCACCCGTTCAGAATGAGAATGAGTATGTTAACCGGAAAGGAAAACATTCGATCAATGTGCACTTGATATGTGATGCCGACATGATCGTCATCAACAGTGTGGTGAAGTGGCCGGGATCCGTACACGACGCACGAATACTGCGGGAGAGCACTGTCTTTGCCATGTTCGAAACTGTCCCGCGTCCACTCAATGGCATTATTCTTGGCGACAGTGGGTACATGTTAAAAGAATGGCTGATGACTCCATTCATTAACCCGTGCGGCAGATCACAAGAGAGGTACAATGCGTCGCACTGCTCAACACGAAGCACCATTAAGCGGACAAATGGGATTTTGAAAAGACGATGGCACTGTCTGCACGGCGAATTACGGTTAGTTCATTGTTTCCCTCTGTTTATTATTATTTTTTTTCATTCAAATTTTTTAATTTGTTTTAACTTTACACAAATGGTTACAAGACAGAAATATACAGTCATCCTCATCTCACTCCCTCTCCTCCCCCCTGTACAATTCATCACACAAACACATGCAAAAAATAAACATTTTAAAAAAATCCACACACAGAGGCTACCGCGCGCAGACACACACACCACAGAGGGGATAGTTCATTTTTTGGTACTCTCAGTCAGTTGTTGTTGAAAAGTAGCGGCAAAAACTAGAAACGTGTAATCGTTTGCGCGTGTATATGTGTATGTATGTTGAAACTTCGGGAAGGGGGGTGTGTGGGTGTATCTCCCGCACACCACATGATCTCATCCATTGTTTCTCGCTGAACTTTAAACAATCATACATCATTTAGTGATTTAAAAGAAGACCCCCCCCCCCTCCATTAAAACAACAACAACGACGGAACAAAGTACTGCGGCTTACCTTGTATGCCATCCACCAAGCTGGAATTTTCGCCCTGGATGTCACAAACGACATCCACAAACCATGGCATCTCCTCATACGCACCGCCACCGGTAGGAGGCTTCTTTTGTTTCTTAAGAAGCTTGTATGCGTTCGACTTTAAGTCGAACCACTTTCGCTTTATTTGCTGCACGGTTCGTGCACAACCGGAGCCACGTGCGTTCACCCGTTCGGTTATCAATACCCACAGCTTGTTCTTCTTCTTGGCCGTGATCGCTCCACCCAAGCTCCCGAATAAAACAGCACTGTGCTCCTTGATAAGTTCAAGAAGCAGTCTCAGTTCTGCATCGGAAAAATTGATGTCTCTTTTTTCTTCTGTTTTCTTTGGCCGCTGTCAGGCTCGCCTGGCTGCTGCCGCACAAAGCCATTTTGACTATGGCATTTCGGGAAAATCCGAATGTGCTAAAAAAAAAAAGTGGCGGATCTTTGTGAGTAGCTAAGAACGCGCTTACTAACGCTTCGTGACCCCCAAATTTTCGTTCGTAAATGACGTTAGTAGCTACTATCGTTTTTGGCTTACTCACACTTTTACACAAAGAGTTACGAACACTTCTTACTAACGCTTCATGACCCCCAGCCCAGAGTGGGCGTGTTGTATGGGCCGACTCGGGAGGTTGCCACATAGCTAAGACTTACTTCACGCGTGCAACTTTGAGGATGCTTTCTTTGGTGTGACACACAAACGTTCACGATTTTGTTTTATTTTGTTTGAACAGGGAAGAAGGTGTGGGCGTGTTTGATCCTCACTGCAGTGACCATCGTGCTGTTGGTAAAACTCGCACACACACACACACACACACACACACACACACACACACACACACACACACACACACACACACACGCACTACGCGGCAGTTGATCGCAACCCCCCCCCCCCCCACACACACACACACACTTCCTTATTCGTTGGGGGAGCCGGGGTGGTCGAATGGTAGAGCGTTGGACTTCTAATGCTCGGGTTGTGAGTTCGATCCCAGCTGGGGCCAAATATTTGTTCTGGCTTTTTCATCGTTGCCCCGTCTTTGATATCACCCTATGTGGTGGAAAAGGACGTTAAACCCCCAAACACCCACCCACCCTTATTCGTTGCCAGGGGCTTAACAGCAGCAGCACTCCAAACGATGAGAATTCATGACTCTTTTTCAGCCCCGTTTACAGACAACCTTACACCCATAACTCTTCAAACGATGAGAATTCATGATTCTTTTTAAGCCCCGTTTACAGACAACCTTACACCCATAACTCTTCAAATGATGAGAATTCATGATTCTTTTTCAGCCCCGTTTACAGACAACCTTACACCCATAACTTTTCAAACGATGAGAATTCATGATTCTTCTTAAGCCCCGTTTACAGACAACCTTACACCCATAACTCTTCAAACGATGAGAATTCATGATTCTTTTTCAGCCCCGTTTACAGACAACCTTACACCCATAACTCTTCAAACGATGAGAATTCATGATTCTTCTTAAGCCCCGTTTACAGACAACCTTACACCCATAACTTTTCAAACGATGAGAATTCATGATTCTTCTTAAGCCCCGTTTACAGACAACCTTACACCCATAACTCTTCAAACGATGAGAATTCATGATTCTTTTTCAGCCCCGTTTACAGACAACCTTACACCCATAACTCTTCAAACGATGAGAATTCATGATTCTTCTTAAGCCCCGTTTACAGACAACCTTACACCCATAACTCTTCAAACGATGAGAATTCATGATTCTTTTTCAGCCCCGTTTACAGACAACCTTACACCCGTAACTCTTAACAGCCCATACAAAAATGGCATTAATTTTTACTTGAAATCTTCAGATCACTAGAAGCCACTTGAGGCCACTGTTACGCAATCTGCAGCAGTCTTGCGCCTAGCAGGAAACGGGGAGCCGGGATAGCCGAATGGTAGAGCGTAGGACTCTCAATGCTCGGGTCGTGAGTTTGAATCCCGGCTCAGTGGGGCCAAATATATTTGTGCTGGCCTTTTTCTCGTTGCTCCGTCTTTGCTATCACCCTTAGGTGGTGGAAAAGGACGTTAAACTCCCAAACACCCACCCCCACCTAGCAGGAGGGCCCACGCCTTGCGTAATAGTGGCTGCTGCTGGTGTGCAGTGGCTTGTTCTTTTTAACCAGTCTGACTCGGGATCGTAGGAGTTAATTTACCAGAAGTGAAGTACTCCTACTGTATTACGATAGCACCTTTGTTAGATTGTATTGTGAGAAAAAAAAAAGTTTTACGTTGTTGTTGATGTTAAATCAAACTAGCCTCACATTTTGTCTCCCACAGGTCATAATCAACAGAAGTCCATGCCCTCCAGAACTTGCCATGGTATTATGGGATGGCCCCCACGAAATAGACTGCAAAGGATGCCGCAACACAGACTTTGACCCGGATATGATCAAAATTAGGACACTGCGCATGCGCCGTGGCCCGAGCACTGCCTTCAGTTTTCCACGCGTTCAAGAGGTCAGCTGCCCGCTGCTGCAGAAAGGCGACAGCCGGGAGTTACACAAAGCGATGAGTGATGAACACGTGAACAGGTACTCCATGCATTCTTCGGGTACTCCGGCTTCCGCACCTTCTGCTTTGGAAATGTTTAGGCCTCCCTCTCCCGCCTCCCTCCTTCCGCGAAAAGAAGAAGAAGAAGAAAAAAAAATTGTAAAGTTTAAAACTTAGACAGCTGGGCTGACCCTTTTCTCCACGTAACTGTAATGCGTTAATGTCCGGCGTTTTAGAGAATGTGTGTGATTCACGTGAGCGTGCTTGCTGGGTTCAGTTCGCGGCGCTTTGAGCCAAGCGATACCGGGATACAGCGCCTATATTTATAAACATTATTATTATTATTATTATTATTATTATTATTCAGGGATTATTTTTTTCCCATTTAGGTGGATTTCCACTTTTGGCTAAAACGTCCCCCCCCCCCCCCCAAAAAAAAAAAGAAAAGAAAAAAAAGTGTTTCCTCCACTGACACTTGAAATCCTGCCAAAACGCACCAAACTGCACAAATTAAGTCTAATTCTAAACGTTTTCTTCCCGAAACAAGTATTTCCTCCTCTGAAGCCAAACCAGAGTCAATTCAAGATGCACCAAAGTCTAAACAAGGAGGAACGGCCCCGTCCTACAAAGTTGTTTCTCAAAACTTCATATTATTTTGTCTGTTTTGTTGTTATTGTAGCCGGTTCTCCCCTCTCCAAGTTCTACCAACGACACTAGATCCTCTACGACCTCGACCGATTAGCCACGTGACTGGGGGTGGGGCCGGGTGGGGGAAACTGAGAAGGGGGGGGGGGGAGAGAGAGGCAGAGATAGAGGGTGGGTGGATGGGTGTTTAGGAGTTTAACGTCCTTTTCCACCACAAAAGGGTGATATCAAGGACGGGGCAACGAGAAAAAGGCCAGCACAAATATTTGGCCCCAGCGGCCGGGATTCGAACTCTCGGCCCAAGCATTGAAAGTCCAACGCTCTACCATTCGGCCACCCTGGCTCCCCAGAGAGAGAGAGAGAGAGAGAGAGAGAGAGAGAGAGAGAGAGAGAGAGAGACGTCAGTACCGTGAACTAAACATTTGCCGTCAGCCTCAGGCAGGTCGTCATACAGAGAGAGAGAGAGATGACGTCAATTTCGTGAACTAAACTTTTGACGTCAGCCTCTAGCACTGAGATCGTCTGAGGATGCTTGTTCATGTCTTGTGGTTTCCCTGTTGGCTTTGTGACTTCTCCGACTAAATTATTTTTCACATGAAATCTGGAAGATCTAGAGGGCTGATGAAATGTCGGAAGCAGTGACGATACTTGCAGATTTTGTCTGTGAACCAAACATTTGACGTCAGCCTCAAGCTGCTCGTCTGTCAGGTGATACTTCTTCATATCTTGTGATTTCCTTGTTGTTTCTGTGACTTCCGTGACTGAATTAATTTTGATATCAAATCTGGAAGATCTAGAGAGCTGATGAAACGTGGACTTAAGTGCCTCGGGTTGTACTTACGAAATTGCAAAATTGGAACTTTTTTTACCAGCGCTTCTCGCAGAAACGTGAAAAAATGTGTTTATCTAAAAGCTCTGTTATTCTTAATACTAAAGCTATAATAGTGCAGTAGTTCATGTCATATGTGCAGTTGGCATAAGTGACAAAAATACCGGAATGATGAGTAATTTGAAAGAGTCTTTTCATAGATATTTGGCCTTATATGCAAACAACCCCTACCTCGGAAATATTTTTCTTACACAAAACCTGTCAGAGCTACAGAGCTGTGCTACGAAAACAGGCAGTATAATTGGATGATCTTCCCAATTTCAGAAGATGAAGCCATCTGGACATTTTTTTCGAAAAAATTCGTAACATGACCGATTTTTTAAAATCTGCGATAACTCTTCTGAAAATGCGGCAGGCTAAAAATCGTGAAAGGTAGCTCTGGAGAAGGTGAATTCCCATTTTATCTCAAAGTAAAAAGGCCTCCAACGAGGTGGTTTAGGAGATAGTCATCATTACATCCGTCCACACACACAGACACACACACGTCACTCAAGCCAAAAAGAACGCAGCAGCATAGTGTGCACGTAAGGTGTGTATGACGCAGATTTCGTTACGTCACTGTGTGCGTGAAAGTAAGTATTGTGTGGAGAAACGTCACAGTCTTGTTTTGTATCACTGAAACTTGCTGCTGCGCGTAGCAAAATCTGCCCCGTCTCATAAAGTTGTTTCTCTATAGAGAAACAACTTAATAAAAGTCTAAATAAAAAAAGGTGGTGGGGGAGGTGGGAGGGGGAGGGAGCATGCCGCTGACACCCCTAGCAAAGCAAACGCGCGCCCGTGGCTTTGTCAACGTTGTCACGTTGTCACTTTGTCACTTTTCCACGTTGTCAGTTCGTCACTTTGTCACGTTGTCACTTCGTCACTTTGTCACTTTTTCACGTCGTCACGTTGTCACTTCGTCACTTTGTCACGTTGTCACTTTGTCACGTTGTCACTTTGTCACGTTGTCACTTTGTCACGTTGTCACTTTGTCACTTTGTCACTTCGTCACTTTGTCACTTTGTCACGTTGTCACTTCGTCACTTTGTCACGTTGTCACTTTGTCACTAAATGTTACACACTTTTCGTTCGTTTGGATCATGGACCATTTTAAGCCCTTATTATTACGTGTATCACACAGGACCGAGTTCAAAGACACAGGCGACTATGTTTCTGGAACATACAACTGTACGGACTACGTTCTGAAGAACGGTTTCGGCCAGGCTTCGGTCTCGGACACAGAGCTGGATTTCCCACTGGCCTTCAGTATGCTGGTGTACCGCGACGCTGATCAGGTGAGTTTAGATCTGTGACTCTTTTGACAACATTTGACACGCGTCAACTGCTCCAAGCGCACAGGCGGATCTTGGCTGATTACGAATGAAAGCGCAGCGTGCCCAGATATGAAGCGCTAGCGGGCCCCCGCCTCCTTTGTTTGACCAGCAGCTGTTCATTGTGACTCACACCATAGCCAGAAAAGCTACGGCAAAGGCTCCGTTCTTCCCACATCTTCATGATACGTTTTTGCCTTTGCAATCAGTTCAGGCAGATCTGTGAGCTCCACCCATTCTCCCCCCCCCCTCCACCCCCCCTCCCCCATATACATATACATCCTACAAGTATATAAAAATAGGTTTTGTGGAGTGCGAGTTTTGTCTGTGTCTTGGAGGTCTTTATGTTAGATTGTTTTGGTTTTGTTTTAGCGAGATATGAGGTGTCCAACATTGCTTTTCGTTTACTACGAGTAAAGGTCATGGAAAAGTGGTAGGTGCACATTTCTGGTGGCGGGAGCTGTCCCGTTCAGGCATGAGTGAGCTGATACCACAAGACATGCAGAGTCCGCCTCGTAGGCCAGAGAGAGAGAGAGAGAGAGAGAGAGAGAGAGAGAGAGAGACACACACACACACACACACACACACACACACACACACACACACACACACACACACACACACAGAGAGAGAGAGAGAGAGAGAGAGAGAGAGAGACACACACACACACACACACACACACACACACACACACACACACACACACAGAGACATACACACACACACACACACACACACACACACACACACACACACACACACACACACACACACAGAGAGAGAGAGAGAGAGAGAGAGAGAGAGAGAGAGAGAGAGAGAGAGAGAGAGAGAGAGACTGACTGACTGACTGACTGACTGAAACTTTATTTTCCAAGGATGAGAACATAGACGCACAGGTCTCTCTTACTGTCTGTCCTTGACGCGCGCGCGCGCACACACACACACACACACACACACACACACACACACACACACACACACACACACACACACACAGAGCATACATAGAATTACATACATAGCACATGCTACACGCAGTGCCCACAGTAAGAGAGAGAGAGAGAGAGAGAGAGACACACACACACACACACACACACACACACACACACACACACACACACACACACACACACACACACACACACAACAACAACAACAACAACAACAACACACGACAAGTTGCATTTGTGGAGGACGATCTCCGTGCAGCCTCATCTGTTGTCAACAAACAAACAAACAAACAAACAAACAAACAAACAAACAAACAAACAAACGAATTTTAGGAAATCTTAAAATACCGTTTACTACTGAAAACAGAGAAATATAGTCACTGATCACGGTATGTCAGTATTAAGTACAATCTACTGGGCTGAATCACAAAACAAAACAACTTGTAATTATGCAAACGCACACACACAAAAATGTGTGTGTGTGTGTGTGTGTGTGTGTGTGTGTGTGTGTGTGTGTGTGTGTGTGTGCGCGTGAAATACTATTACATACAACAGCGTTCAAAAGCCAAACCCAAGCAAGGAAAAATATAAACTGACTTAGGGAAAAAGGACCAGATAATTATACCGTGTTCATTAGCACATGCCAAAAACACGTCCTTAGCCGTCATACAAAACAATCCGCTACAATAGTAGTAAGTACCGTTAAATATCAACGAGAATATTCTATGATATATGATAAGTCACACTATTTACAATGCTCACACAAAATGTGACTATGCATGTACTATATACCACTATGCTCATACAGTTCACTTGCTATGAGAATGGGACAAGCATGTGCTTACTAAAAGGAAGGGGAAAAAATGAAAAAAAAATTAGAAAAAAAGTGTCGAAGGAAACAAACAAAGCGCCCTCTGGTGGTATTTCGGCTTTTACCACCTTCGTCAGGACTCCATACCGACAGAACATGTGTTCAAAAATCATAATAGTGAAAAACAGCTTATGTAATCTTGGATAATAATAATAATAATAATAATAATTTATTCATACAGCGCTTAATCTACATGTAAGGTAGTTCGAAGCGCAAATAGTACAGGTAAAGAGACAGATAGAAGTGAAGGTTCAGGGCCAGGGCAACTGCATGTATGGTACTTAATAATAATGGATACGCGATATATAGCAATATATACAGACAATAATAATTTTTCAGCCCTCCCTTCTTCACGTAGAAAAAATGCAGGGAAAAAATACTCGTGGATGTCCGATTGTGAGTAACCACGGTTTCTTTTCAATTGATGGTCTGCGAAAAGTGGTGAAGAAGGTAAAGAAGACAACAGATTAGAGGGAAGTTACTTTTTGCCTTTTTGTATTGAAAGATTGAAGGTGATTTTAAAAGAAAATAGAAAAACAAGCCTCATAACCCAAATACATCCACCTTCTGCTGTCCAAAAATAAACAAACACAAACAAAAACAAACAAACAAACGATCAAACAAACAAAATAAAAGAGCGTTGGGGATTGAAAGTTAGGAAGGTTTGGACGTTGAAAGCTAAGCGTTCATTGGTTTTCGACGTTTCACTATTTTACCGCGCCCGGACCAACTTTCACTGTTCGTAAAACACACAAACACGTCTTCAATGCCACCATGTCGCACATCTAATGAATATATCGAAGTAGATAAGAGATAAATTGAAATATTTGTGTATGACAGTCTTGCTGTCTGAATTACATGGTACTTGCATAGTTGCTAAAATCAAGTTTTTTTTTGGCGAACGATAAACAAGAAGACAATCTTTTTACTGTTGCACTATCACCACGGTAATTATTTTGGACATATCCCTTTTTATACTGGCTCCACAAATTTGCTCCAAAGCTTTTGGTAAACACCTCTGCGCCAGATCTTGAAAGTGCGCAGCAGTTCCTACCGGCCAATTGAGGTTTCTAAATGATAGTTCAGACTTCTGCGCATCCATGGTTAGTTTGTCCAGTACGATTTCAAGGGGCTCTCAAAGCGGACTCGAGACGTCTCCAGAATCTGCCCATAGCATGGGGCTCGTTAGACCACTGGAGGTAAGTGGAGGTCCTCAGTACAGCCTCCATGTTGGTCGTCAGCTCAACGTTGGGCAGCTCCCCCAGGCACACCACCAGCATGACGTCAGCGTTGTCCATCACGTGGGTCATGCAGAGTGTCAGCTCGAACTGGCACCAGCGGCTGCGGGCGAACTCGGTGGAGAAGATGAGCATGGCTCTCCTGCTGACATCCAGGTTGTCCGTGATGTTGGCCATGATCTCCTTGCCCGGGTGGAAGTCACGTTCATGCAGGCAGAGCTTCAGCCCGAGCCGGCCCTCTAACTGTGGGATGAGGTGCTCGTTTAAGAAGCCTTCGTCTTCAGAAGCGTAGGACACGAAGACGTCATACTGGAAGTCCTCACGACGCATGCGCGCTAGCCTCTGATTTATCGGAGGCCTGAAAATTTCGTAGTCGACGGGTTGGGTATAACGCCGCATTCGGTTGAGTTCATCACACCAGTTACGACACCAACGACAGCAACCAAAACAACACGTACAGGTAATTGTCACGAAAATAAAAAACATCAGGATTGTAAATATAAGAACAGGATAGAGACACGTTTGCATAACTGGCACGGAGTAGGAAACAACCGGAATCTGCGTATTGTTCCAGGAGCACGTGTATGTCGTTCGTGGGGAGTCGAGAAGGGGGGAGTGTATATACATGGTCAGCCAGTTCTTCAGCGCCAGAATGTCACAGCTACACTCGAAAGGATTGCCACTAAAATCAAGATGGCGAATCCTACGAAAGGTTTTAACGCTGAACATTGACTCAGTCACGTAAGGAATCTGGTTGTAACTGAGATCCAGATACACCAAGCTGTCGAAGGAATCAAAAACTCCGTTAAGAAAACGTACAGTATTTCCTCCGTAAGTAGTAACACCTGTACCGTCTACTGTATGTGTGGCTGGGTCCCCAATGTCATTCCCGGACAAAATAAGAACCTCAAGCGATCTTAACTGGTCAACAGACGTTATAGTGGACAGTTCCCGAACACCGCAGGATGCCACATCAAGATGTTTTAAATAGGGCAACGGACTGAACAGCTGATTTGATTTGTGTTTGTCATCCTTTACAGCATGAGTGAACAAGCAGTTATGTTCCCATGCGTCATCGTTTTGGCCTTTCCCAGACATGACAAGTGAAGACAAATTCTGACAACCATAAAACACGTGCTCGAGAGGTGCGTTACTGTCAAGATACCACCTGCTCCCACTCAAGGAGATTAGATCTAAACCTTCATTCGCGAAGGAAGCATTCTCAATATACAACTTTTTGCTTTCCATATAGATGTCGTCGCTCACATCCAAGTACAGTTCCTTCAGACTGGGAAAGCGTTGTGTCTCAAACATACCCGTCTTCAGTGTTGTGAGAGAGTTGTAGCTGAGGTTCAGTACCCGTAACTTGGGCAGGCAGACCTGGTCAGGAATGGTTGCAATGCTATTATTGTTCAAAATCAAACTCTTCAGTTCAGGGAAAAGCGACGATCCTGCCCGGCACGTTTCGGGGAAATTGTCGATTGAATTGCCTTGCATGTTCAGAACTTCAATCGTTGTCGGGGCGTCTGCGTGTAGGACCGTTATCTTATTGTCCGACAGATTTAGAACACGCAGACTGTCCATGGGGGCGAACACGCTAAGATTAACATCTCCCAGAGAGTTGTTCTGTAGGTCAAGGTTTTCCAGATGGCGCTGGGGGTAGCCGAAGAAGAGACCAGAAGGCAGGGGACCAAGCTTCAGATTTTCCAAGTGCAATGTTTTTAGTCGTGGGATCGTGAGGACAGGCACCAAGGTTGTGTAGCTCAACCCAGGGTTGTCGTTCAGGACCAGCGTGTCCAGTTTTGCCAGCGGGCCGAAAGCTTCTGAATGGATGACAGCGAGTTTGTTGTGACTCAAGTCCAGCCCATTGATGTTGGTCGCGTTCAGAAAGAAGTCATCACCGATCTCGCTCACGTTGTTGTTGGAAAAGTCCAGAAAGACGACTCCTGGTGGGAGCTTAGGGACAAACGTCAGATTACCTTCATTTCCCGAACAGTCAGCAACGGTGCTGTTACACCTACACTTGCTCTCAAAGCAAAAATAGTCCTTTCCTGCAAAAACGGGAGTGTACGCAGTATCGTGTTTGTTTCCCTGAGGAGGAACAGCTTTGGTGACGTCAATCCTGGACGCTGGGAAACATAGGACTTCCGGTCGCAGAAGACACAGCAAGTGCATATGCACCGCGAACACAAAAACTGAGCATCTTGTCAGCGATGCCATCTTTATGTAAGTGACAACGGTGATGACGACAATGCACTGTCAGCGGTCAAAGAAACGACAGTAGTTTCATTTAAATAATGGTGTCATTGCACCTTTTTAATCGCCAGATAACCAGTTTCACACATCACTGATTCCGAGTCACTGAAGACTGAGTCAATGTTCGTAAGTCAGAGAAGTGTCAAAATTCCCACTAACCTCAGTTCTCGCTCCAGACGTCCAAAGATAGCGGCGTCGACGGCGGCAACGGCTGTTAGGCTGTAACGCCACAGTGCCGTTTCACAGATGCTGCAGCACCAGCACAGGATCGGTACAGACAGTGCGCGCACACTGAAAACTGACGTCGATTCAGTTTATCGACTCACAGAAAAGTCACGAAACAGCAGCACACTGCAGTTGAGCCGACCGCCGGGTTGGTACACAGTCCCCGCGAAATGATGCAAACACAATAAACAAGTATGTTCGAGTTGTTGAGAAGCAAAATACGCTGCGCTACTCGCGTTGATTTTTCGGCCTCTCCGGGACTTCCCCGCCTGGAAACTACCGAGCCGTGACGTAGATTCACGCAAAGCGCGCAGCGATACTTAATGTAGCCTACGGGAAAATCCGAAAAGCGCGAGTTGGCTCTCTCCCCTCCACTGCCGCCGGCGTGCCGCGGAACGACTATCCTATGAATATGCATGAGTCGCCGGTTTTGTACCTAAGGCGTCATGTATGCACTTGTCATTCATGCTCTTTAATGACTAATGATGCGATGCTTTGTCTTACAGCGTTTTGCCCAACCTTCTATATAATAAGCGGCTAGCGTCTGTGTGTGTATGTCAGGGCCGGTTGGCGTCCAAACGAGTCAGCCGATTGCCACCAAATTTGTCATGAGCCTAGAGGGACACTTGGGGGAGAACGTAGGATAAAGAAATAAAATAAAGTCTATCAAGTTTGGTGAAATTATACAAAGAAATGGCAATATTAAAAGAGCGAGATCGAGACAAGGGAAGTAATACAGGAACGTGTCGTCCACACCATGACCTGATTCAACTAGGTTGCTCCCCTTGGATGAGGGTTTATGGTGAATTTATCACACGTACATCGGAGTGCAACAGGCGATAGACATTCTTAGTCTATCAAGTTTGGTGAAATTAATTCTGAATTTAGTTTTGCCACAAATAGTGTTTGAAATATGAGACCGACAGCATAAAAGTGGATTGACACAAGTAACAACAAGTAAAGTGGTATACATGTATACCCGAGCGAAGTCGGGTACTCTGCTAGTGTTATATATGTTTTTCCGCCAGTGACATCGTTCCATTTGAATGCCATGTTTGTTCAGTCAGTGTATGCCGGCTCAGGTTAACTTTGTAGTACATGCATGACCAATTTGTCATTGTTCGGCCTGCCGCTCTAGTACGTTTTTGTAGGTATCTCAAAACAGCATTTAAAAATGATTTATTGTAATTTATTCACTAATAGACGACTCCACTCAGCAAGCCCCGAGGCCAAAGCCCCGCCCGGCCCATTACTAACACTGGCGTGTATTTCCCAAACAGTACGTCCATGACGTCATTGTATGGAATAAGGGGTGATTTTAAGATGAACTTGAAGAGATGAACGTATTTGTCTTTTTCCTCAAATGACGTCAGTGGACTTACTGCTTTCTTTCCACTACACGTTCTTCCTTCGCTGTAGTGTCTGGCAAAAAGTTTGCCAGAGCATGCCGGGATGTGTTGAACTCATTATGCCGCGGCGGGAGGCGATTGGCTGAATTCTTGGAGCCCGTCCCTTTTGATTGACAGGAGTGGAGTCGTCCATTACACCACCAACAAGAATAAACGGAATTGATGTGTGTGCAGGTGGAGCGTTTGCTGAGAGCCGTGTACCGACCCCACAATGTGTACTGTATTCACGTGGATCGCAAGTCAGACTGGGAGTTTAAGGAAAAGATTCAGCTGTTCACGCGATGTCTGCCTAACGTGTTTCTCGCGCAACCCTCGGTCGACGTGAAGTGGGCTTTTTTCACCAACCTCCTGCCGGTAAGGCCGACGTCACACGGGAGTGATTTTAGTCCAGGGTGGGTGGGCAGGCATTTAGGGATGCATTTTTAGTCCAGGGTGGGTGGGTGTTTGGGGTGTGTTTTTAGTTCAGGGTGGGTGGGTAGTTAGGGGGGGGGGTGTTTTTAGTCTAGGTGGGTGGGTGTTTGGGGTGTATTTTTAGTCCAGAGTGTGTGTGTGTTTGTTTGGGGGGTGTTTATAGTCCAGGGTGGGTGGGTGTTTGCGAGTGTTGGGGGGGGGGGGGGGGGCTAGTCCAGGGTTGGTGTCCGAGGTGTGTTTTTAGTCCAGGGTGGGTGGGTGTGCTTTCTAGTCCAGGGTGGGTGGGTGTTTGGGGATGTGTTTCTAGTCCAGACAACAGGGAATTTGGTAATAATAAAATAACCTTGGCTTTGAAGAGTTTCGCGTTGTGCATTTTAGTGTGAAAGCTGAAGCAATGACCATACGGCGACGTTTATGTGCCAAGGGGAACAACCGCTCACAGCTTCACAAGCAAAATAATTGCCTCCCTTACTCTATGATTCCTGCGTATTTTTCTCTCCGAGTTGGGTGTTGGGTGTTTGGGGGTTTAACGTCCTTTTCCAGCACATAGGGTGATATCAAAGACGGGGCAACGATCAAAAAGCCAGCACAAATATTTGGACCACAGCCGGGATAAGAACTCGCGACCCGAGCATCAGAAGTCTTTTCTCCCTGTGAAACGAACCTCTTGAATACACTGGGCAGAGGTAAGTAAACCGTAATTATCTGCTCCAAGGGACAATAAGACGGAAGAGAACAATCTGGAAGATTTTTTAATAAACTTTCAGGAGCTGATCTGCCTGAAAATGTTGTGGTCGCACTTCGTCAGATGGCGCTACTTCATCAACTTGACTGGGCAGGAGTTCCCGCTGAAGACGAACAAGGAGCTGGTTCAAATCCTGAAGGCCTTCAAGGGCGCCAATGACATCGCCGGTACACACGACCCGTCAGTCTGCTGCAATTCCCCTTACGTTAAACGCGCTTTTTTCTACGTTTACTAAGCCAATTTTTGTTTTGAAACAGAAGTTTCGCTTGTGAATGCGCCTGTATGCTTGAAATACTTTATCTTGTCGACCAGTAAAGCTCTTAATGCGCGAGCGGCCGAACATTAAAATTGTACGTCTGTTTGTACAACACTCTCGCTCAGTGTATTAGCCGCGCCAGCAAGTATAGACAAAATCGGTTAAAAAAATTACACGAAATGACAAACAAATTAAAAACTCTACACAAAAGTAAAGATAGAACTTGTATAATGAACAAATTTACGAATAAATATTTTTTTCCCTCACAGTGCTTTCAAGTATCGCTGGGACAAGTTCTTACCTGCTCCGCACAACCTGAATGTGAGCAAAGGAGCTGTGCATATAGCCGCGTCACGAAATTATGTGAACTACGTCATCCATAGTCGTGTGGCACGTGACTTCCTGCAATGGCTGTGTCCGGCAGAAAATCCGGACGAGAGTTTCTTCAACACGTTGAACCACAACCCTCAGCTTGGGGTACCGGGTTCGTACCTGGGTGAGTGTATTATGCCCCCTCCCCTACGCCCTCCATCCCCCCCCCCCCACCTAGTCATCGTCGCTCACCCCTCATACACCCACACCCACTCCTTACTAAAGAAAAAGCAACAAATAAAAAAAAATAAAAAAAACAAGAACAAAACAAAAAAAAAAAAACAACAAAAGAAGAGGAAAAAGCACACACACACACACACACACACACACACACACACACACACACACACACACACACACACACACACGCGGGTTGGGTGGGGCGGGTGTTTGGGAGTTTAACGTCCTTTTCCACCACATAAAGGAAATATCAAAGATGGGGCAACGAAAAAGGCCAGCACAAATATTTGGCCCCAGCCGGGATTCCACACACACACACACACACACACACACACACACACACACACACACACACACACACACACACACACACACACACACACAAGCAATCGACAACAAACAAACAAGCAGAGAAGCAACAAACAAGAAAAACCGAAGCACCTGTTCCTCAAACAAACAAACAAACAAACAAACAAACAAACAAACAAAAATCACAAACAAACAAACAAACAAACAAACAGGCAGACAAGCAACAAACAAGAAATACCGAAATATCTGTTCCTCTTACAACTCAAACAAACAAAATTTAAGGTCAGTAGTCGGCATTGTGTTTGTTGTTGTTGATGTTACCATTGTTTTCAAGCAACAGCTTATGTACATCGGTTTGCATAATTTTACAACCAAAGTAATGACGGTCTAAGTTGTCATTTTTTTTTTTGGTCAAGTCCCCCAGTTCCATGTTAAACGTGTTTTACTGTATGCACAGGTGCTATCGAGGATCGAAACAAAACGACCTTCACCCGTCACGTGGTCTGGCTGGATGACAACCCGGACGAGTGCGCGGGAAAATGGGTCAGGGACGTCTGCCATTTTGGTGCGGGTGATCTCCCTCAACTCGTGACGTCATCAAAACTGTTCGCCAACAAGTTCTCGTATGACTACCAGCCCCTAGCATACGACTGTTTAGAGGAGTGGTACTGGCGAAAGGTGGAACTAGAGAACAAGGGGCGACCACAGACGCTCAATGTGTCGTTGTATGAACAGTCGGACATTGTCAAGTTACGCTACCGGGGCCCGGTTTTATTATGGTGAGAACCCGCGGCCACGGTGGCTAAGCACGTGGGTGACCGGACGATTTGCCGAAAGACGATTTTGCCGAAAGACGATTCGCCGAAGGACGATTTGCCTAACGGATGATTTGCCGAACGGACAATTTGCCCAACGGACGATACGCCTTGTTTTATTCTCTTGTTTAATTTAAGCTATTTTCATACCCCCACCCCACCCCATTTTGACTGCGCTCTATGTGGCCGTGCTGTGTTCGTATTTTCAAAGATTCAAATGTTATAACAATACAAGAGTCCTATTGATCGAAAGGGAAAATAAAACTTTAAAAAAATCCTTCCTTTCGGCATAAAGTCCGCCCGCTGTTACGGCTGTTCGGCGTATCGTTCGTTCGGAGTATCGTCCCTTCGGTGTATTGTCCGTTCGGAGTATTGTCAGTTCGGAGTATCGTCCCTTCGGCGTATTGTCCCTTCGGCGTAATGTCAGTTCGGAGTATCTTCCCTTCGGCATATTGTCCCTTCGGAGTATTGTCCCTTTGGGGTATCGTCCCTTCGGCGTATCGTCCGTTAGGCGCGTCAAGTTGTCCGTCGGCAAATTGTCCGGTCGCCAAGCACGTGACAGGCACAGTATGACGAAGAGTGTGCAGTACCAGGGGAGGTCACCGACACAGGCACAGAGTTCTCTCCCTCCTGCACTGAGTAATGGAATAGAATATCACCACGTCATATTGTATTACCCAGTGTAGGAGGGAGAGAACTCTGATCCAGTTTTGTGGTGACCATATCAGGCCGACGAAAAGTGCCCGTCTGGTTTACGAGAGATTGGATCCTTCCGAGACACTTGACAGGTGGAGAGCGATAAACATTACAAGCTTACCCTGTGAATTATCTCAGCCGGATTCTATCTCGCGAGAATAAGGTGGTTCTTTTCTCTGCATGTCCATCGTACTGGCGCTAATCATGTAATAGTTCCCCATGATCAGGGTCTCCTGGTATAGATATAGGTACAGCGTGTGTCAGTGCGTGCATGCACATGTGGTGTGTGTGTGTGTGTGTGTGTGTGTGTGTGTGTGTGTGTGTGTGTGCGTGTGTGCGTGCGTGCGTGCTTGCGAGGGAGGTGTGTGTGTGTGTCTGCTGAGGGGGGTTGGAGTGGGGTGGAGGGTCTGCTAATGTTTTATATGGAAAAAATCGAACAAGTGTTATTAAGACCGAGCACACGTGTCCTGTTTGTCTCTTTGTCCTCTCCCACAGTTACCAAGACAGAGCTCGGGTTAGTCTCCAGGTAACTGTTTGCTTTTTTACCGCACAGTTTACAAAACTCAGTCATGTTCACAGAAGTTTTATTGACTGAATGCTTCGGTCAGGTGGTATGTGTATGATGACGGTTGGGATGGGGTTGTGGTAGAGGATGACCTCCCCAGATGGGTCGAAGCCACAGTTTCTTATGAGGCCTTGAAAGGGCTGAAGAAACTTTCTAGAAGATCAGTTGATAAGATGATGCTGGCTGCTTGATTTATTGTCTCAGACACTGCTCAATAAAGTCTACATTTGGTTTTTAAATAGTTATATTTCAATATACTGCTAAAAAAAAAAAAATCAGGAATCACCCTCAATTCTTCATACTGTTTTTTTTTTATAAGTCTGTTAAGCCACTTCCGGTACAAATGCCTCAAATTCAGTCAAAAGTAACACTGAATTTATCGCCAAGCTTGGCGACACCACGCGATACTGGCACTATTTCCAGTGACTTCCCCTGCAAAAATTCCACCCAGTCGTTCTGGAACACTCGCGTCTCAACAGCCCATGAACGAAATTCCATAAATTTTATGGCTGTCGAAGCCGAATGTTCAAGCTACACCTATTGAAAATTTCAGATGATTTGAATGATTTTTTTTTGCTGAGTTTTGCGTGTTTTTGCAGAGTTTTGCATGTTTTTGCAAATGGTCCTTGATTTTTTTGTTTTTGGCAGTGTAGATGGCTTACAAAACCTGCGTGAGGCCTTGAAAGGCGTGAGAGAACATTCTAGCAGATCAAGGTGGAGGATGGGCCCCCAGTATGGGTTGAGGCCACAGTTCTTATGAAGCCTTGAAAGAGTTGGGGGTTGTAAAAGATCAGCTAAAAAACCGATATTCACACAGATATATCTACCAGATCACAACAGTATACTTCCGAAGTGAACATCACGTTTCTGTATACGTGAGAACCCAGCAACAAAAGCACACTTGGAAAAGTGTGTAAAAGACTGTAAAAGAAATACACCCAGTAGTAAGTTTGTAGGTCCCCGTATAAACAAACGTGACAAACATGGCCAAAAATAAAAGAAAGAAAGAAAGAAAGAAAGAAAGAAAGAAAGAAAGAAAGAAAGAAAGAAAGAAAAAGAGAAAAAAAGAAGAAGAAGAAGAAAAGATCAGCGTACAGTTTAGTGTCCATGACGAGCAGAAACAATACGGTAACGATTTTGCTCTGAGGCCTGTACCCATTGTCTGCTGTTCCGTCACGCGTCGTTTGTTTGAAGACAAATGGTGCATGACCGCTATTGATCGGTTAAACAGTCAGGATTTTCTGCTTTCCTTCGGGCAAAACTAACAAAAAGAACAAGAAAAAAAATCCTTTTCTTATTGCATCGTTTGAAAGAAAGGGTAGGTCGGACAGCACACTTAATTTTTGTTTTTGTTTTTAGCCATCATCAGCAGCGGAAGCATCGTTATCATTATCGCTGTTATGATTGTCATTATCATTTCTATTCACTTGTACGTTATGATGATACGTTATGATGAAGATGATGATACGTTATGGTGAAAGTGATGATGATGATGATGATGATGATGATTGCTTTTTCTATTCACTTTTGAAGTTGAATACTGCTTTTTGCTGACCTGCTTAAAGGGAACGCTTAATTTAAACGAGTAACGTCCCTTGCTTCAGCTGCTGTTAACCAGAGTCGTTTTTCGTTGTTGTTTTGTTTCTTCACATACATGTATATGTGTGTGTGTGTGTGTGTGTGTGTGTGTGTGTGTGTGTGTGTGTGTGTGTGTGTGTGTGCGTGCGTGCGTGCGTGCGCGCGCGTGCGTACATGTGTGTGTGTGTGTGTGTGTGTGTGTGTGTGTGTGTGTGTGTGTGTGTGTGTGTGTGTGTGTGTGTGTGTGTGTGTGTGCCCTTTTGGTCGTGCAATCTCTGTATGCGCAAGAAAATTGTAAGGTCAAAAAGTTGCTTCAGTCATACACATATTTTCTTCCGTCCAGCAGACAGCCTTTGCATGTTGTTTCTTGTACCGCCCGCGGAAAGACTTTTTCATTTTCCGTGTTTTTATCATACGTGTCCCTCTCTAACGTATTGTGGCTCTTTTGTCTCAGTTTTGCGTGGAAAAACTAATTTATGATTTTACTGTCCGCTTCTATGTGATAGCATCTGGTCATGTTTTGTTATCGCTGTTTCATCACTTTTATTTCGTCTATTTCCGATTTCGTTTTCGAAGTGCCTGAAACTATGTAAACTGTAGCTTTTATCTTCCAGTCTTAGCTCATAGTAAGATACCTTGATTAAAAATGTGTGATGAAAACATTCTTGTTATAGCTCTCTCTCTCTCTCTCTCTCTCTCTGTGTGTGTGTGTGTGTGTGTGTGTGTGTGTGTGTGTGTGTGTGTGTGTGTGTGTGTGTGTGTGTGTGTGTGTGTGTGACTTCACATACCTATGTCAGGCAGAAACGCCTCTGAACACACACACATAGTACTTTAGATGGTACATAGATAATAGTACGTTATTGATCCCTCGTGGGGAAATTATATATCCGCTCAAACGTGCAGTGACAGCACAATGCAATACATTAAAATTCTTCACACACACGTACACACGCACGCATGCACGCACACTTCCCACCCGTTCCTCGGGCGAAGTCCACCTCGTAGGCCAGAGAGAGAGAGAGAGAGAGACACACACACACACACATACACACACACACACGCGCGCGCGCGCACGACAAGTTGCATTTGTGTGGAACGATCTCCGAGCAGCCTTACTTGTTGTTAGCAAAGAAAGAAAGAAACAAACAAACAAGGTAACAAAGAAAGAAACGAATTTTAGGGACTTTTAAAATACCGTTTACTACTGAAAACAGAGAAAATATATTAAGTACGATCTACGGTGCTGAATTATAAAACAAAACATTTTGTAATCGTGTGTGTGTGCGTGTGTGTGTGTGTGTGTGTGTGTGTGTGTGTGTGTGTGTGTGTGTGTGTGTGTGTGTGTGTGTGTGTGTACTTTTACATGCAACAGCTTTGGAGAACCAAAACCAAGCAAGAAAAAAATGTGTATACACTTACGAAAAAGGGCTAAATAATTATACCTTATTCATCAGCACATCCCAAAACACTTTCTTGATCGAAGTATAAAGCAATCCGCCGCAATAATAGTGAGTACGGTTAAACATCAACGAGAACATTCTATATGATATGACACACTATTTACAATGCTCACACCAAATGTAAATATGCACGTACTATGTACCACTAAGCTCATACAGTTCACTTGCTATGAGAATGGGACAAGCAGCTGCTTACAAAAAAATAAAATAGAAAGAGAAAACATTCAGAAAAAGTGTTAATGGAAACAATGTAAGCGCCCTCTGGTGAGACTTCGGCTTTTACCACCTTCATCAGGACTCCATACCGACAGAACATGTGTCCAAAAATCATAATAGTGAAAAACAACTTATGTAATCTAGGATTCGCTATGTACAGCAATATATACAATAATAATTTGTCACGTGGTGTCCAGCCCTTCCTTCTTCACGTAGAAATAAATGTAGTGGAAAAAATACCCGCAGATGTCTGACCGTATGAGTAACCACGGCTTTTTCTATTGATGGTCTGCAGGAAGTGGGGAAGAAATTTAAAGAACAAAACTAATGAGAGGAGAGTTACTTTTACCCTTTTTGTATTTCAAAATTGAAGGTGATTAAAAATAAAACAAAGAAAAAAAAAAGCCTCATAACCCAAATCTATTCAACTTCTGCTGTCGTAAAACAAGCGAACAGATAAACAAACAAACAAACAATGAAAAACAAAGAAAACTAAAGAAGAAATAAAAAGAGCATTGGGGACTGAAAGTTTAGAATGTTTTGGGGCGTTGCAGCTTTATGTCCTAAAAGCTAAGCGTTCATGGGTTTTCGACGTTTCACTATTTTACCGCGCCCGTGCCGACTATCACAGTTTGTAAAACACACAAACGCGACTTCAATGCCACCATGTCGCACATCTTATGAAATATATCGGAGCATATAGAAGGTAAAATGAACTATTTGTGTATGACAGTTTCACTGTCTGAATTACATGGGACTTGCATTTGCTAAAATCAAATTTTTGGCGAAGGATAAGCAAACACTATAAAGAAGTCCTTTAGCATGCATGAAATATCAATGTAATGAAATGATACACTATGTTCTTGCATGGTAGGGACATATCCTGGCTCCACAAATATTCTTCAACTTCTTTGGCAAACAATCCTTCGACTGACTTTCTAAATAGTGCTGAATATTTTTGACAGATCTCAAAAGTGCGATAATTTTGGATCTAAGTGATTGCTCAGGCTTTTGCGATTCCATGGTTAGTTTGTCCGGTACGATTTCAAGGGGCTCTTAGAGCGGACTCGAGACGTCTCCAGAATCTGGCCATAGCGTGAGGATCGTTAGACCACTGGAGGTAAGTGGAGGTCCTCAGTACAGCCTCCATATTGGTCGTCAGCTCAACGTTGGGCAGCTCCCCCAGGCACACCACCAGCATGACGTCAGCGTTGTCCATCACGTGGGTCATGCAGAGCGTTAGCTCGAACTGGCACCAGCGGCTGCGGGCGAACTCGGTGGAGAAGATGAGCATGGCTCTCCTGCTGACCTCCAGGTTGTCCGTGATGTTGGCCATGATCTCCTTGCCCGGGTGGAAGTCACGTTCATGCAGGCAGAGCTTCAGCCCGAGCCGGCCCTCTAACTGTGGGATGAGGTGCTCGTTTAAGAAGCCTTCGTCTTCAGAAGCGTAGGACACGAAGACGTCATACTGGAAGTCCTCACGACGCATGCGCTCTAGCCTATGATTTTCCGGAGGCCTGAAAATTTCGTAGTCGACGGGTCGATTTAAACGCCGAATTCGGTGGATCTCTTTACAGCATTTATAGCAGCACCTACAGCAACCCAAACAACAAGCAACAACAGCTACTTCGATGAAGCAACCCATCAGGATTACAAATGTGGCAACAGGATAAAGACACGTTTGCATAACTGGCACTGAGTAGGAAACAACCGGAATCTGCGTATTGTTCCAAGAGCACGTGTATGTCGTTCGTGGGGAGTCGAGAAGGGGGGAGTGTATATACATGGTCAGCCAGTTCTTCAGCACCAGAATGTCACAGCTACACTTGAAAGGATTGCCACTAAAATCAAGATGGCGAATCCTACGAAACGTTTTAACGCTGAACATTGACTCTGTCACGTAAGGAAACTTGTTGTAACTGAGATCCAGATACACCAAGCTGTCGAAGGAATCAAAATCGCCATCAGGAAAATGTAAAGACGTACTATCTGGTGGAGTATAGTCTTCATTGGGATTATCCCCAATACCATTTCCAGACAAAATAAGAACCTCAAGTGTTCTCAGCCGGCCAACAGACGTTATAATGGACAATTCCTCAATACCACAGGATCTAAGATCAAGATGTTTTAAACTTGGCAATGGATCGAAAAACTGATTCGATTTGTGTTTGTCATCATTTACAGCATTAGTGAAAAAGCAGCCACCTTTCCCAGACATGGTAAGTGAAGACAAATTCGGACAACCATAAAACACGTGATCGAGAGTTGCGTAACTGTTAAGGTACCACCTGTTCCCACTCAAGGAGATTAGATCTAAACCTTCATTCGCGAAGGAAGCATTCTCAATATACAACTTAGCGTTCTTACTAACTTGAGTCTTAGCGCCATAATCACTCTGGCTATACCACGTAGCGTCATAGTCATCATCACGGTTTCTCACATCCAAGTACAGTTCCTTCAGACTGGGAAAGCGTTGTGTCTCAAACATACCCGTCTTCAGTGTTGTGAGAGAGTTGTAGCTGAGGTTCAGTACCCGTAACTTGGGCAGGCAGACCTGGTCAGAAATGGTTGCAATGCTATTATTGTACAAAATCAAACTCTTCAGTTCAGGAAAAAGCGACGATCCTGCCCGGCACGTTTCAGGGAAATTGTCGATTGAATTGCCTTGCACGTTCAGAACTTCAATCCGCGTTGTCGGGGCGTCTGCGTGCAGGACCGTTATCTTATTGTCCGACAGATTTAGAACACGCAGACTGTCCAAGGGAGCGAACACGCTAAGATTCACATCTCCCAGAGAGTTGTTCTGTAGGTCGAGGTTTTCCAGATGGCGCTGGGGGTAGCCGAGGAAGAGAGCGGAAGGCAGGGGACCAAGCTTCAGATTTTCCAAGTGCAATGTTTTTAGTCGTGGGATCGTGAGGACAGGCACCAAGGTTGTGTAGTTCAGCTCAGGGTTATCGTTCAGGACCAGCGTGTTCAGTTTTGCCAGCGGGCGGAAAGCTTCTGAATGGATGACAGCGAGTTTGTTGTGACTCAGGTCCAGCCCAGTGATGTTGGTCGCGTTCAGAAAGAAGTCATCACCGATCTCGCTCACGTTGTTGTTGGAAAAGTCCAGAAAGACGACTCCTGGTGGGAGCTTAGGGACAAACGTCAGATTACCTTCATTTCCCGAACAGTCAGCAACGGTGCTGTTACACCTACACTTGCTCTCAAAGCAAAAATAGTCCTTTCCTGCAAAAACGGGAGTGTACGCAGTATCGTGTTTGTTTCCCTGAGGAGGAACAGCTTCGATGACGTCAATCCTGGACGCTGGGAAACATAGGACTTCCGGTCGCAGAAGACACAGCAAGTGCATATGCACCGCGAACACAAAAACTGAGGATCTTGTCAGCGATGCCATCTTTATGTAGGTGACAACGGTGATGACGACAATGCACTGTCAGCGGTCAAAGAAACGACAGCAGTTTCATTTAAATAATGGTGTCATTGCACCTTTTCAATCGCCAGATAACCAGTTTCACACATCACTGATTCCGAGTCACTGAAGACTGAGTCCATGTTCGTAAGTCAGAGAAGTGTCAAAATTCTCACTAACCTCAGTTCTCGCTCCAGACGTCCAAAGATAGCGGGGTCGACGGCGGCAACGGCTGTTAGGCTGTAACGCCACAGTGCCGTTTCACAGATGCTGCAGCACCAGCACAGGATCGGTACAGACAGTGCGCACACACTGAAAACTGACGTCGATTCAGTTTATCGACTCACAGAAAAGTCACGAAACAACAGCACACTGCATTAATGTTGAGCCAACCGCCGGGTTGCTACACAGTCCCCGCGAATTGATGCATACACAATAAACAAGTATGTTCAAGTTGTTGAGAAGCAAAATACGCTGCGCTGCTCGCGTTG
Organism: Batillaria attramentaria; assembly: GCA_018292915.2. Lineage (NCBI taxonomy): Eukaryota > Metazoa > Mollusca > Gastropoda > Batillariidae > Batillaria > Batillaria attramentaria. The sequence goes on from JACVVK020000058.1 coordinate 1,728,816, forward strand.
ATTTTTCGGCCTCTCCGGGACTTCCCCGCCTGGAAACTACCGAGCCGTGACGTAGATTCACGCAAAGCGCGCAGCGATACTTAATGTAGCCTACGGGAAAATCCGAAAAGCGCGAGTTGGCTCTCTCCCCTCCACTGCCGCCGGCGTGCCGCGGAACGACCATCCTATGAATATGCATGAGTCGCCGGTTTTGTACCTAAGGCGTCATGTATGCACTTGTCATTCATGCTCTTTAATGACTAATGATGCGATGCTTTGTTTTGCGTGTCTTACAGCGTCTTGCCCAACCTTCTATATACTAGTAACTGATAAGCGGCTAGCGTCTGTGTGTGTGTGTCAGGGGTTGGCGTCCAAACGAGTCAGCCGATTGCCACCAAATTTGCCATGAGCCTAGAGGGACACTTGGTGGAGGACATAGGATAAAGAAACAAAATAAAGTCTATCAAGTTTGGTGAAATTATACAAAGAAATGGCAATATTAAAAGAGCGAGATCGAGACAAGGGAAGTAATACAGGAACGTGTCGTCCACACCATGACCTGATTCAACTAGGTTGCTCCCCTTGGATGAGAGTTTATGGTGAATTTATCACACGTACATCGGAGTGCAACAGGCGATAGAAATTCTTAGTCTATCAAGTTTGGTGAAATTAATTCTGAATTTAGTTTTGCCACAAATAGTGTTTGAAATATGAGACCGACAGCATAAAAGTGGATTGACACAAAAAACAACAAGTAAAGTGGTATACATGTATACCCGAGCGAAGTCGGGTACTCTGCTAGTGTTATATATATATATATGTTTTTTTCCGCCAGTGACATCGTTCCATTTGAATGCCGTGTTTGTTCAGTCAGTGTATGCCGGCTCAGTTTAACTTTGTAGTACATGCATGACCGATTTGTCATTGTTCGGCCTGCCGGTCTAGTACGTTTTTGTAGGTACCCCAAAACAGAATTTAAAAAAGGACTGATTAATTGAAATTAATTCACACCACCAACAAGAATAAACGGAATTGATGTGTGTGCAGGTGGAGCGTTTGCTGAGAGCCGTGTACCGACCCCACAATGTGTACTGTATTCACGTGGATCGCAAGTCAGACTGGGAGTTTAAGGAAAAGATTCAGCTGTTCACGCGGTGTCTGCCTAACGTGTTTCTCGCGCAACCCTCGGTCGACGTGAAGTGGGCTTTCTTTACAAACCTCCTACCGGTAAGGCCGACGTCACACGGGGGTGATTTTAGTCCAGGGTGGGTGGGTGTTTGGGAGAGTGATTGTAGTCCAGGGTGGGTGGGTACTGATTTAGGGGGGTGATGTTAGTCCAGGATGGGTGGGTGTTTAGGGGGGGGGGTGTTGTTAGTCCAGGTGAGTGGGTGTTTGGGGGGTGTTTTTAGTCCAGGGTGGGTGGGTGTTTGGGGGAGTGTTTTTTAGTCCAGGGTGGGTGGGTGTTGGGGGGGGGGGGTTAGTCCAGGATGGGTGGGTATTTAGGGGTGTGTTTTTAGTCCAGGGTGGGTGGGTATTTAGGGGTGTGTTTTTAGTCCAGGATGGGTGGGTATTTAGGGGGGTGTTTTTAGTCCAGGTGGGGGGTGTTTGGGGGGTGTTTTTAGTCCAGGGTGGGTGGGTGTTTGGGGGAGTGTTTTTTTAGTCCAGGGTGGGTGGGTGTTTGGGGGGGGGGGGGTTAGTCCAGGATGGGTGGGTATTTAGGGGTGTGTTTTTCGTCCAGGGTGGGTGGGTATTTAGGGGGGTGTTTTTAGTCCAGGATGGGTGGGTATTTAGGGGGGTGTTTTTAGTCCAGGTGGGTGGGTGTTTGGGGGTGTGTTTTTAGTCCAGGGTGGGTGGGTGTTTGGGGGAGTGTTTTTTAGTCCAGGGTGGGTGGGTGTTTGGGGGTGGGTGTTTTTAGTCCAGGATGGGTGGGTATTTAGGGAGGGTGTTTTTAGTCCAGGTGGGTGGGTGTTTGGGGGAGTGTTTTTTAGTCCAGGGTGGGTGGGTGTTTGGGGGGGGGGTGTTTTTAGTCCAGGATGGGTGGGTATTTAGGGGGGTGGTTTTAGTCCAGGGTGGATGGGTGTTTTGGAGAGTGTTTTTAGTCCAGGGTGGGTGGGTGTTTGGGGGAGTGTTTTTTAGTCCAGGGTGGGTGGGTGTGTGTGTGTGTGTGTGTGTGTGTGGGGGGTGTTTTTAGTCCAGGATGGTTGGGTATTTAGGGGGGTGTGTTTAGTCCAGGGTGGATGGGTGTTTTGGGGAGTGTTTTTGGTCCAGGGTGGGTGTGTGTTTGGGGGTTTGTTTTTAGTCCAGGATGGGTGGGTGTTTGGGGGTTTGTATTTACCGGGTAGTCTAGGATGGGTGGGTGTTGGGGGGGTGGGGGTAGTCCAGGGTGGGTGGGTTATTTAATTTAGTCCAGGGTGTTTGGGGATGTGTGCTTTTTAGTCCAGGGTGGGGGTGGGTGTTTGAGGGTGGGTGTTTTTTTAGTCCAGGGTGGGTGGGTGTTTGGGGATGTGTTTCTAGTCCAGACAACAGGGAATTTCAATTAAATTCAATTCAATTCAATTCAATTCAATTCAATATATATAAAGTCTAATACTATGCAACTAAACTAAGAAATCTAAACTAAAAGATGGCAAGGGCATAGCGGACATTACACAGCTGAGTAGTAAGCCCAGTTTTGAAAATCTCAACAAATAAAATCTATACATACTGGGGACGGGCAGTAAACACAGTCATGAGTTTAAAATAGATACTGCTGAGGGAATGAAAGATTTCTTAAACAAATTTTTCCTCGCTCTCGGTACTCTGTAGCGGCGCCCAGACGGGAGTTCTTGGAACTGATCATGGAGGGGGTGGGTGGGGTCGTTGACAATTGTAGTGGCCTTCCTCCTGACAGCCGTTATATAAAGATCATCTAGAGAGTACTGACCCAGGCCAACTATCTTTCCTGCCACTCTGACTATACGAGACAGCCTTGCTTTGTTCTTCATGCTGAGACTGCCGTACCAGACTACGATGTTAAATGCCAGTACACTTTCAATTAAACTTCTATATACAGTTTCTAAAATTTGGTGATAATAAAATAACCTTGGCTTTGAAGAGTTTCGCGATGTGCATTCCAGTGTGAAAGCTGAAGCAATGACCTTACGGCGACGTTTATGTGCCAAGGAGAACAACCGCTCACAGCTTCACAAGCAAAATAATTGCCTCCCTTACTCTACGATTCCTGTTGGGTGTTGGGTGTTTGGGGGTTTAACGTCCTTTTCCACCACATAGGGTGATATCAAAGACGGGGCAACGATCAAAAAGCCAGCACAAATATTTGGCCCCAGCCGGGATACGAACTCACGACCCGAGCATTAGAAGTCTTTTCGCTCAGTGTATTAGCCGCGCCAGCAAGTATAGACAAAATCGGTTAAAAAAATTACACGAAATGACAAACAAATTAAAAACTCTACACAAAAGTAAAGATAGAACTTGTATAATGAACAAATTTACGAATAAATAAACTAGTGTCCAAAAGAAACGATACTAAACTGTTGTCAGAATCTTTTTGTGCAAAGTGATCCCCGAGGCCTAAAAACATAGGTTTACGTATCCCACGTCCCAAATACAGCGTCTGCGCTCGGGAATACCGGAAACATTTTCTAATGAAATATACCACTCTGAAATTTCTGTATTGTTCTGCTTTTATAGTATGTCCTTGCCAACCCTTAGTATCGTTTCTTTTGGACACTAGTTTATTTTTTTCTCTCACAGTGCTTTCAAGTATCGCTGGGAAAAGTTCTTACCTGCTCCGCACAACCTGAATGTGAGCAAAGGAGCTGTGCATATAGCTGCGTCACGAAATTATGTGAACTACGTCATCCATAGTCGTGTGGCACGTGACTTCATGCAATGGCTGTGTCCGGCAGAAAATCCGGACGAGAGTTTCTTCAACACGTTGAACCACAACCCTCAGCTTGGGGTACCTGGTTCGTACCTGGGTGAGTGTATTATACACCCTCCCCTACGCCCTCCATCTCCCCCCCTCCCCCACCTAGTCATCGTCGCTCACCCCTCATACACCCACACCCACTCCTTACTAAAGAAAAAACAACAAATAAAAAAAAAATAAAACAAAAAAAAAACAAAACAAAACAAAAACACAACAAAAGAAGAGGAAAAAGCACACACACACACACACACACACACACACACACACACACACACACACACACACACACACACACACACACACACACACACACACACACACTCGGGTGGGGTGGGGCGGGTGTTTGGGTGTTTAACGTCCTTTTCCACCACATAAAGGTCATATCAAAGATGGGGCAACGAAAAAGGCCAGCACAAATATTTGGCCCCAGCCGGGATTCCACACACACACACACACACACACACACACACACACACACACACACACACACACACACACACACACACACACACACACACACACACACACACACACACACACACACACAAGCAATCGACAACAAACAAACAAGCAGAGAAGCAACAAACAAGAAAAACCGAAGCACCTGTTCCTCAAACAAACAAACAAACAAAAATCACAAACAAACAAACAAACAGGCAGACAAGCAACAAACAAGAAATACCGAAATATCTGTTCCTCTTACAACTCAAACAAACAAAATTTAAGGTCAGTAGTCGGCATTGTGTTTGTTGTTGTTGATGTTACCATTGTTTTCAAGCAACAGCTTATGTACATCGGTTTGCATAATTTTACAACCAAAGTAATGACGGTCTAAGTTGTCATTTTTTTTTTTGGTCAAGTCCCCCAGTTCCATGTTAAACGTGTTTTACTGTATGCACAGGTGCTATCGAGGATCGAAACAAAACGACCTTCACCCGTCACGTGGTCTGGCTGGATGACAACCCGGACGAGTGCGCGGGAAAATGGGTCAGGGACGTCTGCCATTTTGGTGCGGGTGATCTCCCTCAACTCGTGACGTCATCAAAACTGTTCGCCAACAAGTTCTCGTATGACTACCAGCCCCTAGCATACGACTGTTTAGAGGAGTGGTACTGGCGAAAGGTGGAACTAGAGAACAAGGGGCGACCACAGACGCTCAATGTGTCGTTGTATGAACAGTCGGACATTGTCAAGTTACGCTACCGGGGCCCGGTGTTAGTATGGTGATCACCGGCCACGGTGGCTAAGCACGTGGGTGACCGGACGATTTGCCGAAAGACGATTTTGCCGAAGGACGATTCGCCGAAGGACGACTGATTTGCCGAACGGACGATTTGCCGAACGGACGATTTGCCGAACGGACGATACACCTTGTTTTATTCTCTCGTTTTATTTAAGCTATTTTCATACCCCCACCCCACCCCATTTTGACTGCGCTCTATGTGGCCGTGCTGTGTTCGTATTTTCAAAGATTCAAATGTTATAACAATACAAGAGTCCTATTGAGAAAGGGAAAATAAAACTTTAAAAAAATCCTTCCTTTGGGCATAAAGTCCGCCCGCTGTTACGGCTGTTCGGCGTATCGTTCGTTCGGAGTATCGTCCCTTCGGTGTATTGTCCGTTCGGAGTATTGTCAGTTCGGAGTATCGTCCCTTCGGCGTATTGTCCCTTCGGCGTATTGTCCCTTCGGCGTAATGTCAGTTCGGAGTATCTTCCCTTCGGCATATTGTCCCTTCGGAGTATTGTCCCTTTGGGGTATCGTCCCTTCGGCGTATCGTTCGTTAGGCGTGTCAAGTTGTCAGTCGGCAAATTGTCCGGTCGCCAAGCACGTGACAGGCACAGTATGACGAAGAGTGTGCAGTACCAGGGGAGGTCACCGACACAGGCACAGAGTTCTCTCCCTCCTGCACTGGGTAATGGAATAGAATATCACCACGTCATATTGTATTACCCAGTGTAGGAAGGAGAGAACTCTGATCCAGTTTTGTGGTGACCATATCAGGCCGACGAAAAGTGCCCGTCTGGTTTACGAGAGATTGGATCCTTCCGAGACACTTGACAGGTGGAGAGCGATAAACATTACAAGCTTACCCTGTGAATTATCTCAGCCGGATTCTATCTCGCGAGAATAAGGTGGTTCTTTTCTCTGCATGTCCATCGTACTGGCGCTAATCATGTAATAGTTCCCCATGATCAGGGTCTCCTGGTATAGATATAGGTACAGCGTGTGTCAGTGCGTGCATGCACATGTGTGTGTGTGTGTGTGTGTGTGTGTGTGTGTGTGTGTGTGTGTGTGTGCGTGTGTGCGTGCGTGCGTGCTTGCGAGGGAGGTGTGTGTGTGTCTGCTGAGGGGAGTTGGAGTGGGGTGGAGGGTCTGCTAATGTTTTATATGGAAAAAATCGAACAAGTGTTATTAAGACCGAGCACACGTGTCCTGTTTGTCTCTTTGTCCTCTCCCACAGTTACCAAGACAGAGCTCGGGTTAGTCTCCAGGTAACTGTTTGCTTTTTTACCGCACAGTTTACAAAACTCAGTCATGTTCACAGAAGTTTTATTGACTGAATGCTTCGGTCAGGTGGTATGTGTATGATGACGGTTGGGGTGGGGTTGTGGTAGAGGATGGCCTCCCCAGATGGGTCGAAGCCACAGTTTCTTATGAGGCCTTGAAAGGGCTGAAGAAACTTTCTAGAAGATCAGTTGATAAGATGATGCTGGCTGCTTGATTTATTGTCTCAGACACTGCTCAATAAAGTCTACATTATTTCATTTATATTTCAATATACTGCTTTAAAAAAGTCAAGAATCACCCTCAATTCTTCATACTGTTTTGAAATGGTCATATTTTATAAGCCTGTTAAGCCACTTCCGGTACACCATGCCGGAGGCATAATGATTCATCAAATGCCTCAAATTCAGTCAAACGTAATACTGAATTTATTGCCAGGCTTGGCGACACCACGCGATACTGGCACTGTTTCCAGTGACTTCCCTTGCAAAAGGTGTCATGTGAATTTTAAAAATCCATCCAGTCGTTCGGGAACACTCGCGTCTCAACAGCCCATGAACGAAATTCAATAACGTTTATGGCTGTCAAAGCCAAATGTTCAAGCTACACTTTTTGAAAATTTTACATGATTTGAACGATTTTTTTTGCTTAGTTTTGCATGTTTTTGCAAGTGGTCCTTCACCTTTTGTTTTTAGCAGCGTAGATCGCTTGCAAAACTTGTGTGAGGCCTTGAAAGGGGTGAAGGAACATTCTAGCAGATCAAGGTGGAGGATGGGGCCACCAGTATGGGTTGAGGCCACAGTTCTTATGAAGCCTTGAAAGAGTTGGGGGTTGTAAAAGATGAGCTAAAAAAAAAAACCAACCCGATATTCACACAGATATATCTACCAGATCACAACAGTATACTTCCGAAGTGAACATCACGTTTCTGTATACGTGAGAACCCAGCAACAAAAGCACACTTGGAAAAGTGTGTAAAAGACTGTAAAAGAAATACACCCAGTAGTAAGTTTGTAGGTCCCCGTATAAACAAACGTGACAAACATGGCAAAAAACAAAAGAAAGAAAAAAAAAAAGAAGAAGAAGAAGAAAAGATCAGCGTACAGTTTAGTGTCCATGACGAGCAGAAACAATACGGTAACGATTTTGCTCTGAGGCCTGTACCCATTGTCTGCTGTTCCGTCACGCGTCGTTTGTTTGAAGACAAATGGTGCATGACCGCTATTGATCGGTTAAACAGTCAGGATTTTCTGCTTTCCTTCGGGCAAAACTAACAAGAAAAAAAATCCTTTTCTTATTGCATCGTTTGAAAGAAAGGGTAGGTCGGACAGCACACTTAATTTTTGTTTTTGTTTTTAGCCATCATCAGCAGCGGAAGCATCGTTATCATTATCGCTGTTATGATTGTCATTATCATTTCTATTCACTTGTACTTTATGATGATACGTTATGGTGAAGATGATGATGATGATGATGATGATGATGATTGCTTTTTCTATTCACTTTTGAAGTTGAATACTGCTTTTTGCTGACCTGCTTAAAGGGAACGCTTAATTTAAACGAGTAACGTCCCTTGCCTCAGCTGCTGTTAATCAGAGTTGCTTTTTGTTGTTGTTGTTTTGTTTTTTCTCACATACATGTATGTGTGCGTGCGTACGTACGTGTGTGTGTGTGTGTGTGTGTGTGTGTGTGTGTGTGTGTGTGTGTGTGTGTGTGTGTGTGTGTGTGTGTGTGTGTGTGTGTGTGTGCCCTTTTGGTCGTGCAATCTCTGTATGCGCAAGAAAATTGTAAGGTCAAAAAGTTGCTTCAGTCATACACATATTTTCTTCCGTCCAGCAGACAGCCTTTGCATGTTGTTTTTTTTAGTACCTCCCGCGGAAAGACTTTTTCATTTTCCGTGTTTTTATCATACGTGTCCCTCTCTAACGTATTGTGGCTCTTTTGTCTCAGTTTTGCGTGAAAAAGATAATTTATGATTTTACTGTCCGCTTCTATGTGATAGCATCTGGTCATGTTTTGTTATCGCTGTTTCATCACTTTTATTTCGTCTATTTCCGATTTCGTTTTCGAAGTGCCTGAAACTATGTAAACTGTAGCTTTTATCTTCCAGTCTTAGCTCATAGTAAGATACCTTGATTAAAAATGTGTGATGAAAACATTCTTGTTATAGCTCTCTCTCTCTCTCTCTCTCTCTGTGTGTGTGTGTGTGTGTGTGTGTGTGTGTGTGTGTGTGTGTGTGTGTGTGTGTGTGTGTGTGTGACTTCACATACCTATGTCAGGCAGAAACGCCTCTGAACACACACACATAGTACTTTAGATGGTACATAGATAATAGTACGTTATTGATCCCTCGTGGGGAAATTACATATCCGCTCAAACGTGCAGTGACAGCACAATGCAATACATTAAAATTCTTCACACACACGCACGCACGCACGCACGCACACTTCCCACCCGTTCCTCGGGCGAAGTCCACCTCGTAGGCCAGAGAGAGAGAGAGAGAGAGACACACACACACACACATACACACACACACACGCGCGCGCGCGCACGACAAGTTGCATTTGTGTGGAACGATCTCCGAGCAGCCTTACTTGTTGTTAGCAAAGAAAGAAAGAAACAAACAAACAAGGTAACAAAGAAAGAAACGAATTTTAGGGACTTTTAAAATACCGTTTACTACTGAAAACAGAGAAAATATATTAAGTACGATCTACGGTGCTGAATTATAAAACAAAACATTTTGTAATCGTGTGTGTGTGCGTGTGTGTGTGTGTGTGTGTGTGTGTGTGTGTGTGTGTGTGTGTGTGTGTGTGTGTGTGTGTGTGTGTGTGTGTGTACTTTTACATGCAACAGCTTTGGAGAACCAAAACCAAGCAAGAAAAAAATGTGTATACACTTACGAAAAAGGGCTAAATAATTATACCTTATTCATCAGCACATCCCAAAACACTTTCTTGATCGAAGTATAAAGCAATCCGCCGCAATAATAGTGAGTACGGTTAAACATCAACGAGAACATTCTATATGATATGACACACTATTTACAATGCTCACACCAAATGTAAATATGCACGTACTATGTACCACTAAGCTCATACAGTTCACTTGCTATGAGAATGGGACAAGCAGCTGCTTACAAAAAAATAAAATAGAAAGAGAAAACATTCAGAAAAAGTGTTAATGGAAACAATGTAAGCGCCCTCTGGTGAGACTTCGGCTTTTACCACCTTCATCAGGACTCCATACCGACAGAACATGTGTCCAAAAATCATAATAGTGAAAAACAACTTATGTAATCTAGGATTCGCTATGTACAGCAATATATACAATAATAATTTGTCACGTGGTGTCCAGCCCTTCCTTCTTCACGTAGAAATAAATGTAGTGGAAAAAATACCCGCAGATGTCTGACTGTATGAGTAACCACGGCTTTTTCTATTGATGGTCTGCAGGAAGTGGGGAAGAAATTTAAAGAACAAAACTAATGAGAGGAGAGTTACTTTTACCCTTTTTGTATTTCAAAATTGAAGGTGATTAAAAATAAAACAAAGAAAAAAAAAGCCTCATAACCCAAATCTATTCAACTTCTGCTGTCGTAAAACAAGCGAACAGATAAACAAACAAACAAACAATGAAAAACAAAGAAAACTAAAGAAGAAATAAAAAGAGCATTGGGGACTGAAAGTTTAGAATGTTTTGGGGCGTTGCAGCTTTATGTCCTAAAAGCTAAGCGTTCATGGGTTTTCGACGTTTCACTATTTTACCGCGCCCGTGCCGACTATCACAGTTTGTAAAACACACAAACGCGACTTCAATGCCACCATGTCGCACATCTTATGAAATATATCGGAGCATATAGAAGGTAAAATGAACTATTTGTGTATGACAGTTTCACTGTCTGAATTACATGGGACTTGCATTTGCTAAAATCAAATTTTTGGCGAAGGATAAGCAAACACTATAAAGAAGTCCTTTAGCATGCATGAAATATCAATGTAATGAAATGATACACTATGTTCTTGCATGGTAGGGACATATCCTGGCTCCACAAATATTCTTCAACTTCTTTGGCAAACAATCCTTCGACTGACTTTCTAAATAGTGCTGAATATTTTTGACAGATCTCAAAAGTGCGATAATTTTGGATCTAAGTGATTGCTCAGGCTTTTGCGATTCCATGGTTAGTTTGTCCGGTACGATTTCAAGGGGCTCTTAGAGCGGACTCGAGACGTCTCCAGAATCTGGCCATAGCGTGAGGATCGTTAGACCACTGGAGGTAAGTGGAGGTCCTCAGTACAGCCTCCATATTGGTCGTCAGCTCAACGTTGGGCAGCTCCCCCAGGCACACCACCAGCATGACGTCAGCGTTGTCCATCACGTGGGTCATGCAGAGCGTTAGCTCGAACTGGCACCAGCGGCTGCGGGCGAACTCGGTGGAGAAGATGAGCATGGCTCTCCTGCTGACCTCCAGGTTGTCCGTGATGTTGGCCATGATCTCCTTGCCCGGGTGGAAGTCACGTTCATGCAGGCAGAGCTTCAGCCCGAGCCGGCCCTCTAACTGTGGGATGAGGTGCTCGTTTAAGAAGCCTTCGTCTTCAGAAGCGTAGGACACGAAGACGTCATACTGGAAGTCCTCACGACGCATGCGCTCTAGCCTATGATTTTCCGGAGGCCTGAAAATTTCGTAGTCGACGGGTCGATTTAAACGCCGAATTCGGTGGATCTCTTTACAGCATTTATAGCAGCACCTACAGCAACCCAAACAACAAGCAACAACAGCTACTTCGATGAAGCAACCCATCAGGATTACAAATGTGGCAACAGGATAAAGACACGTTTGCATAACTGGCACTGAGTAGGAAACAACCGGAATCTGCGTATTGTTCCAAGAGCACGTGTATGTCGTTCGTGGGGAGTCGAGAAGGGGGGAGTGTATATACATGGTCAGCCAGTTCTTCAGCACCAGAATGTCACAGCTACACTTGAAAGGATTGCCACTAAAATCAAGATGGCGAATCCTACGAAACGTTTTAACGCTGAACATTGACTCTGTCACGTAAGGAAACTTGTTGTAACTGAGATCCAGATACACCAAGCTGTCGAAGGAATCAAAATCGCCATCAGGAAAATGTAAAGACGTACTATCTGGTGGAGTATAGTCTTCATTGGGATTATCCCCAATACCATTTCCAGACAAAATAAGAACCTCAAGTGTTCTCAGCCGGCCAACAGACGTTATAATGGACAATTCCTCAATACCACAGGATCTAAGATCAAGATGTTTTAAACTTGGCAATGGATCGAAAAACTGATTCGATTTGTGTTTGTCATCATTTACAGCATTAGTGAAAAAGCAGCCACCTTTCCCAGACATGGTAAGTGAAGACAAATTCGGACAACCATAAAACACGTGATCGAGAGTTGCGTAACTGTTAAGGTACCACCTGTTCCCACTCAAGGAGATTAGATCTAAACCTTCATTCGCGAAGGAAGCATTCTCAATATACAACTTAGCGTTCTTACTAACTTGAGTCTTAGCGCCATAATCACTCTGGCTATACCACGTAGCGTCATAGTCATCATCACGGTTTCTCACATCCAAGTACAGTTCCTTCAGACTGGGAAAGCGTTGTGTCTCAAACATACCCGTCTTCAGTGTTGTGAGAGAGTTGTAGCTGAGGTTCAGTACCCGTAACTTGGGCAGGCAGACCTGGTCAGAAATGGTTGCAATGCTATTATTGTACAAAATCAAACTCTTCAGTTCAGGAAAAAGCGACGATCCTGCCCGGCACGTTTCAGGGAAATTGTCGATTGAATTGCCTTGCACGTTCAGAACTTCAATCCGCGTTGTCGGGGCGTCTGCGTGCAGGACCGTTATCTTATTGTCCGACAGATTTAGAACACGCAGACTGTCCAAGGGAGCGAACACGCTAAGATTCACATCTCCCAGAGAGTTGTTCTGTAGGTCGAGGTTTTTCAGATGGCGCTGGGGGTAGCCGAGGAAGAGAGCGGAAGGCAGGGGACCAAGCTTCAGATTTTCCAAGTGCAATGTTTTTAGTCGTGGGATCGTGAGGACAGGCACCAAGGTTGTGTAGTTCAGCTCAGGGTTATCGTTCAGGACCAGCGTGTTCAGTTTTGCCAGCGGGCGGAAAGCTTCTGAATGGATGACAGCGAGTTTGTTGTGACTCAGGTCCAGCCCAGTGATGTTGGTCGCGTTCAGAAAGAAGTCATCACCGATCTCGCTCACGTTGTTGTTGGAAAAGTCCAGAAAGACGACTCCTGGTGGGAGCTTAGGGACAAACGTCAGATTACCTTCATTTCCCGAACAGTCAGCAACGGTGCTGTTACACCTACACTTGCTCTCAAAGCAAAAATAGTCCTTTCCTGCAAAAACGGGAGTGTACGCAGTATCGTGTTTGTTTCCCTGAGGAGGAACAGCTTTGGTGACGTCAATCCTGGACGCTGGGAAACATAGGACTTCCGGTCGCAGAAGACACAGCAAGTGCATATGCACCGCGAACACAAAAACTGAGGATCTTGTCAGCGATGCCATCTTTATGTAGGTGACAACGGTGATGACGACAATGCACTGTCAGCGGTCAAAGAAACGACAGCAGTTTCATTTAAATAATGGTGTCATTGCACCTTTTCAATCGCCAGATAACCAGTTTCACACATCACTGATTCCGAGTCACTGAAGACTGAGTCCATGTTCGTAAGTCAGAGAAGTGTCAAAATTCTCACTAACCTCAGTTCTCGCTCCAGACGTCCAAAGATAGCGGGGTCGACGGCGGCAACGGCTGTTAGGCTGTAACGCCACAGTGCCGTTTCACAGATGCTGCAGCACCAGCACAGGATCGGTACAGACAGTGCGCACACACTGAAAACTGACGTCGATTCAGTTTATCGACTCACAGAAAAGTCACGAAACAACAGCACACTGCATTAATGTTGAGCCAACCGCCGGGTTGCTACACAGTCCCCGCGAATTGATGCATACACAATAAACAAGTATGTTCAAGTTGTTGAGAAGCAAAATACGCTGCGCTGCTCGCGTTGATTTTTCGGCCTCTCCGGGACTTCCCCGCCTGGAAACTACCGAGCCGTGACGTAGATTCACGCAAAGCGCGCAGCGATACTTAATGTAGCCTACGGGAAAATCCGAAAAGCGCGAGTTGGCTCTCTCCCCTCCACTGCCGCCGGCGTGCCGCGGAACGACCATCCTATGAATATGCATGAGTCGCCGGTTTTGTACCTAAGGCGTCATGTATGCACTTGTCATTCATGCTCTTTAATGACTAATGATGCGATGCTTTGTTTTGCGTGTCTTACAGCGTCTTGCCCAACCTTCTATATACTAGTAACTGATAAGCGGCTAGCGTCTGTGTGTGTGTGTCAGGGGTTGGCGTCCAAACGAGTCAGCCGATTGCCACCAAATTTGCCATGAGCCTAGAGGGACACTTGGTGGAGGACATAGGATAAAGAAACAAAATAAAGTCTATCAAGTTTGGTGAAATTATACAAAGAAATGGCAATATTAAAAGAGCGAGATCGAGACAAGGGAAGTAATACAGGAACGTGTCGTCCACACCATGACCTGATTCAACTAGGTTGCTCCCCTTGGATGAGAGTTTATGGTGAATTTATCACACGTACATCGGAGTGCAACAGGCGATAGAAATTCTTAGTCTATCAAGTTTGGTGAAATTAATTCTGAATTTAGTTTTGCCACAAATAGTGTTTGAAATATGAGACCGACAGCATAAAAGTGGATTGACACAAAAAACAACAAGTAAAGTGGTATACATGTATACCCGAGCGAAGTCGGGTACTCTGCTAGTGTTATATATATATATATGTTTTTTTTCCGCCAGTGACATCGTTCCATTTGAATGCCGTGTTTGTTCAGTCAGTGTATGCCGGCTCAGTTTAACTTTGTAGTTCATGCATGACCGATTTGTCATTGTTCGGCCTGCCGGTCTAGTACGTTTTTGTAGGTACCCCAAAAACAGAATTTAAAAAAGGACTGATTAATTGAAATTAATTCACACCACCAACAAGAATAAACGGAATTGATGTGTGTGCAGGTGGAGCGTTTGCTGAGAGCCGTGTACCGACCCCACAATGTGTACTGTATTCACGTGGATCGCAAGTCAGACTGGGAGTTTAAGGAAAAGATTCAGCTGTTCACGCGGTGTCTGCCTAACGTGTTTCTCGCGCAACCCTCGGTCGACGTGAAGTGGGCTTTCTTTACAAACCTCCTACCGGTAAGGCCGACGTCACACGGGGGTGATTTTAGTCCAGGGTGGGTGGGTGTTTGGGAGAGTGATTGTAGTCCAGGGTGGGTGGGTACTGATTTAGGGGGGTGATGTTAGTCCAGGATGGGTGGGTGTTTAGGGGGGGGGGGGTGTTGTTAGTCCAGGTGAGTGGGTGTTTGGGGGGTGTTTTTAGTCCAGGGTGGGTGGGTGTTTGGGGGAGTGTTTTTTAGTCCAGGGTGGGTGGGTGTTGGGGGGGGGGGGGTTAGTCCAGGATGGGTGGGTATTTAGGGGTGTGTTTTTAGTCCAGGGTGGGTGGGTATTTAGGGGTGTGTTTTTAGTCCAGGATGGGTGGGTATTTAGGGGGGTGTTTTTAGTCCAGGTGGGGGGTGTTTGGGGGGTGTTTTTAGTCCAGGGTGGGTGGGTGTTTGGGGGAGTGTTTTTTTAGTCCAGGGTGGGTGGGTGTTTGGGGGGGGGGGGGGTTAGTCCAGGATGGGTGGGTATTTAGGGGTGTGTTTTTCGTCCAGGGTGGGTGGGTATTTAGGGGGGTGTTTTTAGTCCAGGATGGGTGGGTATTTAGGGGGGTGTTTTTAGTCCAGGTGGGTGGGTGTTTGGGGGTGTGTTTTTAGTCCAGGGTGGGTGGGTGTTTGGGGGAGTGTTTTTTAGTCCAGGGTGGGTGGGTGTTTGGGGGTGGGTGTTTTTAGTCCAGGATGGGTGGGTATTTAGGGAGGGTGTTTTTAGTCCAGGTGGGTGGGTGTTTGGGGGAGTGTTTTTTAGTCCAGGGTGGGTGGGTGTTTGGGGGGGGGTGTTTTTAGTCCAGGATGGGTGGGTATTTAGGGGGGTGGTTTTAGTCCAGGGTGGATGGGTGTTTTGGAGAGTGTTTTTAGTCCAGGGTGGGTGGGTGTTTGGGGGAGTGTTTTTTAGTCCAGGGTGGGTGGGTGTGTGTGTGTGTGTGTGGGGGGGGGGGGTGTTTTTAGTCCAGGATGGTTGGGTATTTAGGGGGGTGTGTTTAGTCCAGGGTGGATGGGTGTTTTGGGGAGTGTTTTTGGTCCAGGGTGGGTGTGTGTTTGGGGGTTTGTTTTTAGTCCAGGATGGGTGGGTGTTTGGGGGTTTGTATTTACCGGGTAGTCTAGGATGGGTGGGTGTTGGGGGGGTGGGGGTAGTCCAGGGTGGGTGGGTTATTTAATTTAGTCCAGGGTGTTTGGGGATGTGTGCTTTTTAGTCCAGGGTGGGGGTGGGTGTTTGAGGGTGGGTGTTTTTTTAGTCCAGGGTGGGTGGGTGTTTGGGGATGTGTTTCTAGTCCAGACAACAGGGAATTTCAATTAAATTCAATTCAATTCAATTCAATTCAATTCAATATATATAAAGTCTAATACTATGCAACTAAACTAAGAAATCTAAACTAAAAGATGGCAAGGGCATAGCGGACATTACACAGCTGAGTAGTAAGCCCAGTTTTGAAAATCTCAACAAATAAAATCTATACATACTGGGGACGGGCAGTAAACACAGTCATGAGTTTAAAATAGATACTGCTGAGGGAATGAAAGATTTCTTAAACAAATTTTTCCTCGCTCTCGGTACTCTGTAGCGGCGCCCAGACGGGAGTTCTTGGAACTGATCATGGAGGGGGTGGGTGGGGTCGTTGACAATTGTAGTGGCCTTCCTCCTGACAGCCGTTATATAAAGATCATCTAGAGAGTACTGACCCAGGCCAACTATCTTTCCTGCCACTCTGACTATACGAGACAGCCTTGCTTTGTTCTTCATGCTGAGACTGCCGTACCAGACTACGATGTTAAATGCCAGTACACTTTCAATTAAACTTCTATATACAGTTTCTAAAATTTGGTGATAATAAAATAACCTTGGCTTTGAAGAGTTTCGCGATGTGCATTCCAGTGTGAAAGCTGAAGCAATGACCTTACGGCGACGTTTATGTGCCAAGGAGAACAACCGCTCACAGCTTCACAAGCAAAATAATTGCCTCCCTTACTCTACGATTCCTGTTGGGTGTTGGGTGTTTGGGGGTTTAACGTCCTTTTCCACCACATAGGGTGATATCAAAGACGGGGCAACGATCAAAAAGCCAGCACAAATATTTGGCCCCAGCCGGGATACGAACTCACGACCCGAGCATTAGAAGTCTTTTCGCTCAGTGTATTAGCCGCGCCAGCAAGTATAGACAAAATCGGTTAAAAAAATTACACGAAATGACAAACAAATTAAAAACTCTACACAAAAGTAAAGATAGAACTTGTATAATGAACAAATTTACGAATAAATAAACTAGTGTCCAAAAGAAACGATACTAAACTGTTGTCAGAATCTTTTTGTGCAAAGTGATCCCCGAGGCCTAAAAACATAGGTTTACGTATCCCACGTCCCAAATACAGCGTCTGCGCTCGGGAATACCGGAAACATTTTCTAATGAAATATACCACTCTGAAATTTCTGTATTGTTCTGCTTTTATAGTATGTCCTTGCCAACCCTTAGTATCGTTTCTTTTGGACACTAGTTTATTTTTTTCTCTCACAGTGCTTTCAAGTATCGCTGGGAAAAGTTCTTACCTGCTCCGCACAACCTGAATGTGAGCAAAGGAGCTGTGCATATAGCTGCGTCACGAAATTATGTGAACTACGTCATCCATAGTCGTGTGGCACGTGACTTCATGCAATGGCTGTGTCCGGCAGAAAATCCGGACGAGAGTTTCTTCAACACGTTGAACCACAACCCTCAGCTTGGGGTACCTGGTTCGTACCTGGGTGAGTGTATTATACACCCTCCCCTACGCCCTCCATCTCCCCCCCTCCCCCACCTAGTCATCGTCGCTCACCCCTCATACACCCACACCCACTCCTTACTAAAGAAAAAACAACAAATAAAAAAAAATAAAACAAAAAAAAAACAAAACAAAAAAAAAACACAACAAAAGAAGAGGAAAAAGCACACACACACACACACACACACAGACACACACACACACACACACACACACACACACACACACACACACACACACACACACACACACACACACACTCGGGTGGGGTGGGGCGGGTGTTTGGGTGTTTAACGTCCTTTTCCACCACATAAAGGTCATATCAAAGATGGGGCAACGAAAAAGGCCAGCACAAATATTTGGCCCCAGCCGGGATTCCACA
This sequence comes from Batillaria attramentaria, assembly GCA_018292915.2. NCBI lineage: Eukaryota > Metazoa > Mollusca > Gastropoda > Batillariidae > Batillaria > Batillaria attramentaria. The sequence goes on from JACVVK020000058.1 coordinate 1,746,655, forward strand.
CACACACACACACACACACACACACACACACACACACACACACACACACACACACACACACACACACACACACACACAAGCAATCGACAACAAACAAACAAGCAGAGAAGCAACAAACAAGAAAAACCGAAGCACCTGTTCCTCAAACAAACAAACAAACAAAAATCACAAACAAACAAACAAACAGGCAGACAAGCAACAAACAAGAAATACCGAAATATCTGTTCCTCTTACAACTCAAACAAACAAAATTTAAGGTCAGTAGTCGGCATTGTGTTTGTTGTTGTTGATGTTACCATTGTTTTCAAGCAACAGCTTATGTACATCGGTTTGCATAATTTTACAACCAAAGTAATGACGGTCTAAGTTGTCATTTTTTTTTTTTGGTCAAGTCCCCCAGTTCCATGTTAAACGTGTTTTACTGTATGCACAGGTGCTATCGAGGATCGAAACAAAACGACCTTCACCCGTCACGTGGTCTGGCTGGATGACAACCCGGACGAGTGCGCGGGAAAATGGGTCAGGGACGTCTGCCATTTTGGTGCGGGTGATCTCCCTCAACTCGTGACGTCATCAAAACTGTTCGCCAACAAGTTCTCGTATGACTACCAGCCCCTAGCATACGACTGTTTAGAGGAGTGGTACTGGCGAAAGGTGGAACTAGAGAACAAGGGGCGACCACAGACGCTCAATGTGTCGTTGTATGAACAGTCGGACATTGTCAAGTTACGCTACCGGGGCCCGGTGTTAGTATGGTGATCACCGGCCACGGTGGCTAAGCACGTGGGTGACCGGACGATTTGCCGAAAGACGATTTTGCCGAAGGACGATTCGCCGAAGGACGACTGATTTGCCGAACGGACGATTTGCCGAACGGACGATTTGCCGAACGGACGATACACCTTGTTTTATTCTCTCGTTTTATTTAAGCTATTTTCATACCCCCCACCCCCCACCCCACCCCATTTTGACTGCGCTCTATGTGGCCGTGCTGTGTTCGTATTTTCAAAGATTCAAATGTTATAACAATACAAGAGTCCTATTGAGAAAGGGAAAATAAAACTTTAAAAAAATCCTTCCTTTGGGCATAAAGTCCGCCCGCTGTTACGGCTGTTCGGCGTATCGTTCGTTCGGAGTATCGTCCCTTCGGTGTATTGTCCGTTCGGAGTATTGTCAGTTCGGAGTATCGTCCCTTCGGCGTATTGTCCCTTCGGCGTATTGTCCCTTCGGCGTAATGTCAGTTCGGAGTATCTTCCCTTCGGCATATTGTCCCTTCGGAGTATTGTCCCTTTGGGGTATCGTCCCTTCGGCGTATCGTTCGTTAGGCGTGTCAAGTTGTCAGTCGGCAAATTGTCCGGTCGCCAAGCACGTGACAGGCACAGTATGACGAAGAGTGTGCAGTACCAGGGGAGGTCACCGACACAGGCACAGAGTTCTCTCCCTCCTGCACTGGGTAATGGAATAGAATATCACCACGTCATATTGTATTACCCAGTGTAGGAAGGAGAGAACTCTGATCCAGTTTTGTGGTGACCATATCAGGCCGACGAAAAGTGCCCGTCTGGTTTACGAGAGATTGGATCCTTCCGAGACACTTGACAGGTGGAGAGCGATAAACATTACAAGCTTACCCTGTGAATTATCTCAGCCGGATTCTATCTCGCGAGAATAAGGTGGTTCTTTTCTCTGCATGTCCATCGTACTGGCGCTAATCATGTAATAGTTCCCCATGATCAGGGTCTCCTGGTATAGATATAGGTACAGCGTGTGTCAGTGCGTGCATGCACATGTGTGTGTGTGTGTGTGTGTGTGTGTGTGTGTGTGTGTGTGTGTGTGTGTGTGTGTGTGTGTGTGTGTGCGTGTGTGCGTGCGTGCGTGCTTGCGAGGGAGGTGTGTGTGTGTCTGCTGAGGGGAGTTGGAGTGGGGTGGAGGGTCTGCTAATGTTTTATATGGAAAAAATCGAACAAGTGTTATTAAGACCGAGCACACGTGTCCTGTTTGTCTCTTTGTCCTCTCCCACAGTTACCAAGACAGAGCTCGGGTTAGTCTCCAGGTAACTGTTTGCTTTTTTACCGCACAGTTTACAAAACTCAGTCATGTTCACAGAAGTTTTATTGACTGAATGCTTCGGTCAGGTGGTATGTGTATGATGACGGTTGGGGTGGGGTTGTGGTAGAGGATGGCCTCCCCAGATGGGTCGAAGCCACAGTTTCTTATGAGGCCTTGAAAGGGCTGAAGAAACTTTCTAGAAGATCAGTTGATAAGATGATGCTGGCTGCTTGATTTATTGTCTCAGACACTGCTCAATAAAGTCTACATTATTTCATTTATATTTCAATATACTGCTTTAAAAAAGTCAAGAATCACCCTCAATTCTTCATACTGTTTTGAAATGGTCATATTTTATAAGCCTGTTAAGCCACTTCCGGTACACCATGCCGGAGGCATAATGATTCATCAAATGCCTCAAATTCAGTCAAACGTAATACTGAATTTATTGCCAGGCTTGGCGACACCACGCGATACTGGCACTGTTTCCAGTGACTTCCCTTGCAAAAGGTGTCATGTGAATTTTAAAAATCCATCCAGTCGTTCGGGAACACTCGCGTCTCAACAGCCCATGAACGAAATTCAATAACGTTTATGGCTGTCAAAGCCAAATGTTCAAGCTACACTTTTTGAAAATTTTACATGATTTGAACGATTTTTTTTTGCTTAGTTTTGCATGTTTTTGCAAGTGGTCCTTCACCTTTTGTTTTTAGCAGCGTAGATCGCTTGCAAAACTTGTGTGAGGCCTTGAAAGGGGTGAAGGAACATTCTAGCAGATCAAGGTGGAGGATGGGGCCACCAGTATGGGTTGAGGCCACAGTTCTTATGAAGCCTTGAAAGAGTTGGGGGTTGTAAAAGATGAGCTAAAAAAAACAACAACCCGATATTCACACAGATATATCTACCAGATCACAACAGTATACTTCCGAAGTGAACATCACGTTTCTGTATACGTGAGAACCCAGCAACAAAAGCACACTTGGAAAAGTGTGTAAAAGACTGTAAAAGAAATACACCCAGTAGTAAGTTTGTAGGTCCCCGTATAAACAAACGTGACAAACATGGCCAAAAACAAAAGAAAGAAAAAGAGAAAAAAAGAAGAAGAAGAAGAAAAGATCAGCGTACAGTTTAGTGTCCATGACGAGCAGAAACAATACGGTAACGATTTTGCTCTGAGGCCTGTACCCATTGTCTGCTGTTCCGTCACGCGTCGTTTGTTTGAAGACAAATGGTGCATGACCGCTATTGATCGGTTAAACAGTCAGGATTTTCTGCTTTCCTTCGGGCAAAACTAACAAGAAAAAAAATCCTTTTCTTATTGCATCGTTTGAAAGAAAGGGTAGGTCGGACAGCACACTTAATTTTTGTTTTTAGCCATCATCAGCAGCGGAAGCATCGTTATCATTATCGCTGTTATGATTGTCATTATCATTTCTATTCATTTATGATGATACGTTATGGTGAAGATGATGATGATGATGATGATGATGATGATTGCTTTTTCTATTCACTTTTGAAGTTGAATACTGCTTTTTGCTGACCTGCTTAAAGGGAACGCTTAATTTAAACGAGTAACGTCCCTTGCCTCAGCTGCTGTTAATCAGAGTTGCTTTTTGTTGTTGTTGTTTTGTTTTTTCTCACATACATGTATGTGTGCGTGCGTACGTACGTGTGTGTGTGTGTGTGTGTGTGTGTGTGTGTGTGTGTGTGTGTGTGTGTGTGTGTGTGTGTGTGTGTGTGTGTGTGTGTGTGCCCTTTTGGTCGTGCAATCTCTGTATGCGCAAGAAAATTGTAAGGTCAAAAAGTTGCTTCAGTCATACACATATTTTCTTCCGTCCAGCAGACAGCCTTTGCATGTTGTTTCTTGTACCGCCCGCGGAAAGACTTTTTCATTTTCCGTGTTTTTATCATACGTGTCCCTCTCTAACGTATTGTGGCTCTTTTGTCTCAGTTTTGCGTGAAAAAGATAATTTATGATTTTACTGTCCGCTTCTATGTGATAGCATCTGGTCTTGTTATCGCTAGTTCATCGCTTTTATTTTCTCTATTTCCGATTTCGTTTTCGAAGTGCCTGAAACTATGTAAACTGTAGCTTTTATCCTCCAGTCTTAGCTCATAGTAAGATAACTTGATTAAAAAATGTGTGATGAAAACATTCTTGTTATAGGTCTCTGTGTGTGTGTGTGTGTGTGTGTGTGTGTGTGTGTGTGTGTGTGTGTGTGTGAGTGTGTGTGTGTGTGTGTGTGTGTGTGTATGTGTATGTGTGACTTCACCTACCTACGTTAGGCAGAAACGCCTCTGAACACACACACATAGTACGTTAGTACATAGTGCATAGATAATATTAATAGTACTTTATTGATCCCTCGTGGGTAAATTACGTATCTGCTCCAACGTGCAGTGACAACACAATACAATACATTAAATTCTGCGCGCGCGCACCACACACACACACACACACACACACACACACACACACACACACACACACACACACACACACACACACACACACACACACTCCCCGCCCGCTAATTCACTCCTCATTCAGACATACTGCAAAACAGGCGTATCTGCAAGGGTGTGGGTGGGTGTTTGGGAGTTTAACGCCCTTTTCCACCACCTAAGGGTGATATCAAAGACGGGTCAACGAGAAAAGGGCCAACACAAATATTTGGCCCCAGCCGGGAATCGAACTCACGACCCGAGCATTGAGAGTCCAACGCTGTACCATTCGGCTATCCTGGCTCCCCGCGTACCTGCAAGGACAAACCACAGGCTGTAATGCACATCACAAGGAGCTTAGTAAGCCGCAGTCCCCCCCCCCCCCTCAGAACTCATTACGAACAGAGAGACTTTAAACCGAGTTTTGTTCTGTAAGTGTGTGAAAACGCCTCTTCCTTCTATAGCATTGCCAGTATATCTCATTGATTGACAGGAGGAATCAATTCCTTAAGTTTTCGCAGTACTGGCTGTAATAAAAAAAAAAAAAAAAAAAAACCCAAAAAAACACACGGTCATAGAAACTGTGTCGCTATTGCAAAATCTAGAAATCGATTTCGTGGATTCAGTATTGACAAAACTTGAACTTAAAGACCAGTAAGATTAGGAACATGTATTTCGATCTCTCTGGAGTCGAGCTGTTACATTGAGAGAGAGAGAGAGAGAGAGAAAGAGAGAGAGAGGGTAATTTTTTATTTGTAATTTGATTTAATGTATTCAGGCAGTATTCTGTGAAGAGCAGTAATCTTAAAAAAACATCCAAATACGCCCCCCCCCCCCAAAAAAAAAAAAAAAAAAATCGACAAAATAAGAAGACTGCGCCATGGGAAATATGTCCGAAAAAGTAAACAAGAAAACAAACAAACAAACCACAAAAACCCCAGAAACAAACAAACAAAGAAAACAACGAAGAAGATTGCACCAGTGGAAAGTGCAGGGTAAATACAAAAGATGAGCGAAGATTCGAACACTCGCTTGAAAACGTATTACTGATTACCATTTCTGTCACATGAAGTATCCCCACGGCTGTAGCCTCCGCCCTCTGTCTACTCGTAAACATATGCTCAAATACCTGTGTGCACGTGGTCAGTAGCACGTGACGGAAACACACAACTCCCCTTTATGGGTCGTACGCACAGAGCTACATAACGATTACAGGACAGTAATCTTGAAATAATACGCGTTGAAAACTAAAATAAGATTTAAGACAAATTGTCAAAAAGAGCGTGTTGCGGCGTGGGGAATATGCCCGTTTGAAAAATGAAATAAATTTAGAAAGTCACAAAAGCAGAGGTTTGCGCGTCCAGGGTTGATAAAATAGCTGAGCAGATATTCGAACCGTGGCATGAAGACGTTATATCTCAGATGACCATTTCTGTTACACACACACACACACACACACACACACACACACACACACACACACACACACACACACACACACACACACACACACACACACACACACACACACACACACACACACAAGTTATAAGCCAAAATTTAAAAAGAAAATCTTTTGTGAAGCATAGTAATTTTGAAAACTAAAATAAAATTTTAAAATTTCGTCAAAAATAGAGTATTGCGCCATGGGAAATATGGCCGTTTGAAAACTAAAATAAATTAAATTAAATAAAAACTTGGACAAAAGCAAAGGATTGCGCCAGGGGAGATAGTTACAACAGCTGAGGAAAGATTCCAATCGTGGTATGAAAATGTTCTGGTACACGAAGTATCCCCAGCGAAATAGTCTTTGTTGCCTGCGCGGAATGAACTTAAGCCCTAAAAACTCACTCGAAGTATCCCCACGGCTGTAGCCTCCGCCGACTGTCCACCCGTAAACACATGCTCAAGTACCCGTGCGCACGGGTCAGTAGCACGTGAAGGAGACTCGCACAGCAACATTCCTCTATGGGCCGCATGTACAGAAATAAATTACGATTTTTGGGCTCCCAGATCGTTTTGAGCTGTTTAGATTGTGTTTGATCGTGTTAAAACCAACAAGAACAAAAATGGTCATAGGGAACATGGAACAAAAACCTTCTGTGAAGAACAGTAATCTTGAAACAATACGCGTTGAAAACTGAAATACGATTAAAACACATTGTCAAAAATAGAGGATTATGGCATGGGGAATATTATGCCCGTTTGAAAATGAAATAAAATCAAATTAAACAAAAAGGACAAAAGCAGAGGACTGCTTCAGGGGAAAGTCCAGGGCTGAAAAAATAGCTGAGGGAAAATTCGAACCCTGACACGAAGACGTATCACAGATGACCATTTCTGTTACACACACACACACACACACACACACACACACACACACACACACACACACACACACACACACACACACACACACACACACACACACACACACAAGGTTATAAGGCAAAATGAAAAAAAACTTCTGTAAAGAATAGTAATTTTGAAAAAATAGGCAAAATATAAACTAAGAATTAAAAAATAATAGAGTACTGCGCCATAGGAACTATGCCCGTACGGAAAATGACTTTTTTTTTAAATGGGCAAAAAGCAGAGGATTGCGCCAGGGGAAAGTGCAGGGGTGATACAACGGCTGAGCGAAGATTCGAACCCGGGTATGAATGGTGTCTCAGATGACCATTTCTGGTACACGAAGTATCACCCCTGCCATTTAGTTTCTGATGCTTGCGCGGCGTTAAGCACGAAGTATCCCCACGGCTGTAGCCTCCGCCGACTGTCCACCCGTAAAAACAAGCTCAAGTACCCGTGTGCACGTGGTCAGTAGCACGTGAAGGAAACTCCCCTCTTTGGGAAGTAGGCACAGAGCTAAATAACGATGTTTACGCTCAGTGATCGTTTTGACTTTTGAGTGTCTGATCTTGTTGAAAAATAAAAGGTTATAGGCAAAAACAACAACAACAACAATAACAACAAAAACAAACAAACAAAAAAACCCAACCCAAAAAACAAAGTACAAAAACAAATCTTGTGTGAATTTCTCTTACACGAAGTATCCCCACGGCTGTACCCGTGTGCACGTGGTCAGTAGCACGTGAAGGAGACTCGCACAACAACCCCTCCACACCCCTCTCCTCCCCCCCCCTCCTCCAAAGGCCGTATACAGAACGTAGTTCTGTTTCTAAGGCTCACAGGTCGTTCTGAAGTTTTCAGGTTGTGTCTGATCTTGTTTAAAAAAGGTTATAGGCAAAACACAAAACACTCTTTTGTGAAGAATAGTAATCTTGAAATAATACACATTTAAAACTAAAATTATTCTTTTTTTTAACAAATCGTGAAAAATAGTGTTTTGCACCATGGAAAATATGCCCGTTTGAAAAGAAAATTTAAAAAGCGGAAAACAAAGCCGAGGATTGGGCCAGGGGTAAGACAAAGGTTGATTCAACAGCTTAGCGCAGGATCGAACCCTGGCTTGAAAACGTCCATCTCTTGCAACCCCACGAAGTATCCCCACGGCTGTAGCCTCCGCCGACTGTTCACCCGTAAAAACAAGCTTAAGTACCCGTGTGCACGTGGTCAGTAGCACGTGAAGGAAACTCCTCTCTCTGGGCAGTAGGCACAGAGCTAAATAACGATGTTTACGTTCAGTGATCGTTTTGACTTTTGAGTGTGATCTTGTTGAAAAAAAAAAGAAGATTATGGGCCAAAATAAAAAAACCCAACCCAAAAACAACAACAACAAAAAAAAAAACCAAAAAACAAAAAAAACCTTCTGTGAAGAGTAATGCTCTTAAAATACGTGTTTAAAACTAAAACAATTTTTTAAAAAAATCGTCAAAAATACAGTACTGCGCCATGGGATATATGTTCATTTGGAAAATAAAATATATAAAATAAAAGAAATTAAACCAAATAATTTTAAAGAAGATAAAAAAGGACAAAAGCAGAGGATTGCGCCAGGGGAAAGTCCAGAGTTGATAAGCAGATATTCGAACCCTGGCAAGAAGACGTAGCACAAATGACCATTTCGGTTACACGAAGCATCCCCACGGCTGTAGCCTCCACCGACTGTGCACCCGTAAACATATACTCAAGTACCCGTGTGCACGTGGTCAGTAGCAAGTGAAGGAGACTCGCACAACAACTCACCACTAATGGCCGTATGTACAGAACAAAGTTATGTTTCTAAGGCTCACAGGTCGTTCTGACCTTTTCAGGTTGTGTCTGATCTTGTAATAGAAACGGTTATAGGCAAAAAACAAAACACTCTTCTGTGAAGAATAGTAATCTTGAAGTAATACAGATTCACCACTAAAATTTTTAAAAAATATTTTTAAAAAAGTCGTCAAAAATAGGGTTTTGCGCCAAGGGAAAATATGCCCGTTTGAAAAGAAAAAGACACACAAAAAAAAAAACCCAGAAAAAAAAAGCAGAAGATAGCTGAGGGGAGGGTTTGATATCGTCATTCAGATATCCATGTTTAGCATGTGCACGAAGTATCCCCACGGCTGTAGCCTCCGCCGACTGTCCACCCGTAAAAACAAGCTCAAGTACCCGTGTACACGTGGTCAGTAGCACGTGAAGGAAGCTCCCCTCTCTGGGCAGTATGCACACAACTAAATAACGATGTTTACGCTCAGTGATCGTTTTGACTTTTGAGTGTCTGATCTTGTTGGAAAAAAAGGTTATAGGCCAAAATGAAAAAAACAGCAACAACAACAACAACAACAACAAATACAAAAACAAACCTTCTGTGAAGAATAGTGCTCTTGAAATACGTGTTTAAAATAAAACATTTTTTTTCAAATCGTCAAAAATAGAGTACTGCGGCATGGGATATATGTCCATTTGGAAAATAAAATATATAAAATGAAATAAATTTAACCAAATGAATCAAAAGAAGATAAAAAAGGACAAAAAGCAGAGGATTGCGCCAGGGGAAAGTCCAGGGTTGATGAAATTGCTGAGCAGATATTCGAACCCTGGCACGAAGACGTAGCAGAGATGACCATTTCTGTTACACGAAGTATCCCCACGGCTGTAGCCTCCGCCGACTGTCCACCCGTAAACATATACTCAAGTACCCGTGTGCACGTGGTCAGTAGCACGTGATGGAGACTCGCACAACACCCCCCCCCCCCACGCCTCCTGTAATGGCCGTATGTACAGAACGAAGTTATGTTTCTAAGGCTCACAGATCGTTCTGACCTTTTCAGGTTGTGTCTGATCTTGTAATACAAAAGGTTATAGGCAAAAAACAAAACACTCTTCTGTGAAGAATAGTAATCTTGAAATAATACACATTTAAAACTAAAATTTAAAAAAAAAATCATGAAATAATATACATTTAAAACTTTTTTTTTTAATCGTCAAAAATAGGGTTTTGCCCGTAGGGGGAAAAAAAAGAAAAAAAAAAAAAGAAAAAAAGGGAGAGGATTGCGCCATGTGTAAGAACAGGGTTGATTCAACAGTTGAGCGGAGGATCGAACCCTGGCTTGAAATCAGATATCCATCTCTGGCATGCCTACGAAGTATCCCCACGGCTGTAGCCTCCGCCGATTGTCCACCCGTAAACACACGCTAACGTACCCGTGTGGTTAGAAGCACGTGAGTGAAAGTCATACAACTCTAGTTCTGTGAACCGTATGCACAGGACTAAATCTAAACTAGTACATTTAGTTCTGTGCATAGAAGATAGGGTTGTGTGAGTTTCAATCACGTGCTACTGACCACGCCGGGTACTTCAGGACATATTTACGGGTGGACAGTCAGCAGAGGCTACAGCCGTGGGGATACTTCGTACAACGGCATCTCACGTTAAGAGACATTTATTTACCTACCAGGGTTCAAATCTACCAGCTAAGAGGTTGTATCATCCCTGGTTTCCCCTGGCGCGATCCTCTGCTTTTTGTCCCTTTAAATTTTTGTGTGTGGAAAAAAAAAAACAACAACAAAAAACAACAACAACAACAACAAACATCGGAAAAAACACACATTTGATTTCATCTCTTCATATTGTAGATTTTGATTTTACTGATTCCGTTGCCTTTTATGCTGGTATCTGATGCATACCTGAGCCGTAATTTAAAAAAAAAAATTCAATCGATTTTATTTTTATTTCAGTTTTGTGTTCCTTTATATTTTGTGTGTTTCAGTCTCTTTGCAATTTCTTTTATATATATATATATATATGTGTGTGTGTGTGTGTGTGTGTGTGTGTGTGTGTGTGTGTGTGTGTGTGTGTGTGTTTGTGTGTGTGTGTGTGTAAAAGGGGATGGGTGGGGGGAGGATGGCAGAGGTTACACGAGTATCACTAAGTTTCGTAAAGATTTACACTGACTATCAAGAGCACCTTTTACCTGTGCAAAACACACCCTTGTGTTTCTGTGTGGTGGACATTTATATAACTGGGCGCTGTTGTTGTTGTTGTAACCCTTTGCACGCGTGCTTATTTGTATATCACGTGAAATGAGTCCATGCCGTTCACTGGTTGATACCTGTTGCTCATCCGTTATCGTGTCACGTGCATTGCAAGAAACACACCAATACGTACATGTATAATCACTGATCCAGCTTCGTTGGCACTTGAAGTGTTCACCGGTTGATTCACAGAAACACAGTTCTCCCCGTCCTCCACTGGGTAATGCATGTACATATATGATCATATGGCGGAGTATGTATATGTATATGTATAGTGGTCATATTCTCAGTATTAGCCAGTGGGAAGGTGGAGGAGGGAAGAGGGGGAGGGGGTGGAGGGGGGAGAGGGTAGTCGTCTGCCCAAACGAAAAGATACCATAATTATATACATCTATAGGATTTAAACAGAAGATGCAAAAGCACTGCAAGCAATTTAAGCAATATTACCCCTAACCCAGTCACGATGTCCCTCTCCTGTAATCGAGGGTCATGGATCCAACCATAGGAAAAACATTCAACACATTAATATCTCTGTGGTGGCTGGACCAATATTACTATAATGATAGGACACAACTGATGCTGAATAACGCTCCATGAAAATATACACTTTACCCCTACAAGCTACAGTGCGTGCGTGTCTCGGTGGAAAATGCCCAACGCTAACACTGCGAGGTGAGGTTTGCCGTGCGCCATAGGGGATCCCTATCTAACTTCAATCAAGCTCAGCTAGTAAACATCGTCGTACAGCTTAGGTACGCTGACATTTTTCTTACATTAGCCTGACGTTTTCCTGTGCTTAACCACCACGCAAAAGATGTAGCCACCACAAAGTTTGTTCGCTTGGATCCCTAACCCAGGATGTGACTTCCCTGATCATTATTGGGTTACCCGAACTACCCCTTACCGGGCATACCTGCTCAAGGCAAGATCATTCTGAGCTTTGTAGAAATTTTCAGTGTTAGTCATTTTTTTGCAGGGGGGGGGGGGGGGGGGGTGATAAATTGATAAACGGCATGTTTTTTTCAAGTTTATACAGACAAAACCGAAATCCAAGGAATTTTTCCAGGTGCAACTCACATTTGAAAACACTCGGTTCGTGAAGAATAGTAATTTTGAAACAATACAAGAAAACTAAGCTAAGAATTAAAAAAAAAAGAAGCTTAAAATTGAGTATTGCACCAGGAAATATGCCCGTATGGAAAATGATTTTTATAAAAAATGGACAAAAAGCAGAGGATTGCGCCAGGGGAAAGTGCAGGGGTGATACAATGGCTGAGTACCCGTGTGCACGTGGTCAGTAGCACGTGACATAAACTCCTCTCTCTGGGCAGTAGGCACAGATTTAAATAACGATGTTTCCGCTCAGTGATCTTTTTGACTTTTGAGTGTCTGATCTTGTTGAAAAAAGGGTTAGTGGCCAACATGAAAACAAGAACAACAAAACACAAAAAAAAAAATACAAAAACAAAAGTTCTGTGAAAAAAATTGCTCCTGAAATACGTGTTTAAAACTAAAACATTTTTTTTTAATCGTCCAAAATGGAATACTGCGCCATGGGATATATGTCCATTTGGAAACTAAAATAAATAAAACAAAAGAAATTAAACCAAATAATTTAAAAGAAGATAAAAAAGGACAAAAAAGCTGAGGATTGCACCAGGGGAAAGTCCAGGGTTGATAAAGCAGCTAAGCAAATATTCGAACTCTGGCACGAAGACGTATCAGAGATCACCATTTCTGTAACACGATTACGCGAAGTATCCCCACGGCTGTAGCCTCCGCCGACTGTCCACCCGTAAACGTATGCTCAAGTACCCGTGTGCATGTGGTCAGTAGCACGTGAAAGAGACTCGCACAACGACCCCCCTCTAATGGCCGTATGTACAGAACGTAGTTATGTTTCTAAGGCTCACAGATCGTCCTGGCCTTTCCAGGTTGTGTCTGATCTTATAATACAAAAGGTTATAGGCAAAAAACAAAACACTCTTCTGTGAAGAATAGTAATCTTGAAATAATACACATTTAAAACTAAAATTTAAAAAATCGTGTTTTGCGCCATGGGAAATATGCCCGTTTGAAAAAAATAAAAATAAAAAAGGCGAAAAAATAAAAAAAGCAGAGGATTGCGCCAGGGGTAAGACCAGGGTTGATTCAACAGGTGAGCGGAGAATCGAGCCCTGGCTTGAAATCGTCATTCAGATATCCATCTCTGGCATCCCCACGAAGTATCCCCACGGCTGTAGCCTCCGCCGACTGTCCACCCGTAAAAACAAGCTCAAGTACCCGTGTGCACGTGGTCAGTAGCACGTGAAGGAAACTCCCCTCTTTGGGCAGTATGCACAGAGCTAAATAACGATGTTTACGCTCAGTGATCGTTTTGACTTTTGAGTGTCTGATCTTGTTGAAAAAAAAGGTTATAAGCCAAAATGAAAACAACAACAACAACAACAACAACAACAAAAACAAAAGTTCTGTGAAGAATAGTGCTCTTGAAATACGTGTTTAAAAATAAAACATTTCTTTTAGTACTTTTAGTACTGCGCCATGGGATATTTGGTCCATTTGGAAAATAAAATAAATAAAACAAAAGAAATTAAACCAAATAATTTAAAAGAAGATAAAAAGGACAAAAGCAGAGGATTGCGCCAGGGGAAAGTCCAGGGTTGATAAAGTAGCTAAGCAAATATTCGAACCCTGGGACGAAGACGTATCAGAGAGGACCATGTCTGTTACACGAAGCATCCCCACGGCTGTAGCCTCCGCCGACTGCCCACCCGTAAACGTATGCTCAAGTACCCGTGTGCACGTGGTTAGTAGCACGTGAAGGAGACTCGCACAACAATTCACCTCTACAGAAACAGTGTTAGTCCGTTTTTAAAAAAAATTATTTTATTTATTTATTTATTTATTTATTTTTTTTTTTTTTGGGGGGGGGGGGGGATGTAATTATTTGATAAACGTCCTGTTTTTTTCAAGTTCATACAGACAAAACCGAAATCCAAGGAATCCCGGTGCAAGTCACGTTTGAAAACACTCGGTTCAATTGTTCAGCCTTCAAGGTTATATGATGATGATGATTGGCCATTTGTATAGCGCTACGAAAAAAACAAAAAAACAAAAAAACTTCCATGCAGTAAGCATGCTAACGGCGCCGTTGGGGTCGGGAAAAAAATTTACAAGATTTTTTTTTTCAAAATCGTCATTATCGTTATATAGGCCAAAATGTAAAAAAAAAAAAAAAATTCTATGAAGGATAGTAATTTTGAAACAATACACGAAAAATGAGCTAAGAATTAAAAAAAATCGCTGAAAATTGAGTATTGCGCCATTAATATGCCCTATTGAAAATGAGTCCCCCCCCAAAAAAAAAAAATAAAAATAAATAAAAATAAAAAAAAATGGACAAAAAAGCAGAGGATTGCGCCAGGGGAAAGCGCAGGGGTGATACAACGGCTGAGCGAAGTTTCGAACCCGGGTATGAATGGTGTCTCAGATGACCATTTCTGGTACACGAAGTATCACCCCTGCCATTTTAGTTCCTGAAACTTGCACGGCGTTAACCACGAAGTATCCCCACGGCTGTAGCCTCCGCCGACTGTCCACCCGTAAAAACAAGCTCAAGTACCCGTGTGCACGTGGTCAGTAGCACGTGAAGGAAACTCCCCTCTTTGGGCAGTCGGCACAGAGCTAAATAACGATGTTTACGCTCAGTGGTCGCTTTGACTTTTGAGTGTCTGATGTTGTAGAAAAATAAAAGGATATAGGCAAAAAAAAACAAACAAACCCAAAACGAAACAAACAAACACCCCCCCCCCCCAAAAAAAAAAAAAAACAACAACAACAAAAACAACCCAAAATACAGAAACAAACCTTCTGTGAAGAGTAATGCTCTTAAAATACGTGTTTAAAACTAAAACAATTTTTTTTTAAATCGTAAAAAATAGAATACTGCGCCAAGGGATACATGTCCAAAATAAAATATATAGAATAAAATAAATTTAACCAAATAAATCAAAAGAAGATAAAAAAAAAGACAAAAAGCAGAGAATTGCGCCAGGGTTGATAAAAATACTCAGCAAATATATTATAACCCTGGCACGAAGACGTAGCAGAGATGATCATTTCTGTTACACGAAGTATCCCCACTGCTGTAGCCTCCGCCGACTGTCCACCCGTAAACATATACTCAAGTACCCGTGTGCACGTGGTCAGTAGCACGTGAAGGAGACTCGCACAACAACTCACCTCTAATGGCCGTATGTACAGAACAATGTTTCTAAGGCTCACAGGTCGTTCTGAACTTTCCAGGTTGTGTCTGATCTTGTAATACAACAGGTTATAGGCAAAAAACGAAACGCTCTTCTGTGAAGAATAGTAATCTTGAAATAATACATATTTAAAACTAAAATTTAAAATTAAAAAAAATCGTCAAAAATAGGGTTTTGCGTCAAGGGAAAATATGACCGTTTGGAAAAAAAAAAGCGCAGAGGATTGCGCCAGGGTTGATTCAACAGGTGAGCGGAGAATAGAACCCTGGGTTGATATCGTCATTCAGATATCCATGTCTAGCATGTCCAGGAAGTATCCCCACGGCTGTAGCCTCCGCCGATTGTCCACCCTTAAACACAAGCTCAAGTACCCGTTTAGCACGTGAAGGAAACTCCCACAATACCTCTCTGTGGGCCTTATGTACAGAACTAAATCACGTGTTTTTGTGATGTTTTGTGTCTTTTTTCTTTTGAGTGGGGGTGGGGTGGGAGTGGGGTGGGAGGGTGAGGGGGGGGGGGCACACAGATCATTCTGAGCTTTGTAGAAATGTGCAGTGCTAGGTGTTTTTTTTTTTTTGGGGGGGGGGGGGATGAATTGATAAACGGCGGAGGGGAGGGGGGATGAATTGATAAACGGCCTTTTTTTTTTCAAGTTCATAGAGAC
>JACVVK020000058.1:1770000-1800000 GCA_018292915.2 Batillaria attramentaria
AAGTGTAAATTTTAGTGCGCTTCGCAAAGAATCTCCGCTCAGATCTATTCTCATAAAATGAAATTGATGAAAACGCCATTGCAGACTTTTCAGCTACAGGCACCGTTAGACATCAGTGAAACTGCCGCAGACTTTTTTTTTTTTTTTTTTACCGACTTCAAAAATGAGATTGGGAAAGTGTCACGTATTCATTAACTCAATTGTTATTACAACATGTTCCTGTGACACGAACCTCGGCTCTAAATATCATGATAATTTCCCACATTTAGAACCGCACACGAGTACCATAGATTTTTGACTCTCTCTCGGTTTTGGTCCTGTATACGAAAATCAGGCAAGATTTACGGGCTCTTGACGGCTCTTAGTACACGAGTATAATCAATGTGTAACATTTAATCACTTAAGTCTTTAAGGTAAAAAAAGGATTTTTTTCTATTGTTTGTTTGTATACTTTTTATTTACCTCATGTACTTTCGGTGTATGGCTCTCTGTAAGCTGATAGAAATGTATGCCCATGGAATAATGAAAACAAAGAGAAATACTGTAGTGGTTAAAAAAAAAAAACTATGAAGAAGGAACGCTCAGCTCAGTTAAAAAAGAAAAGGAGAGAAAGAAAAGGATTTTTTTTGGGCTTGAAGCGGACCTGCATGCAACTCAGGTTTAAAAAAAGTGTAACATTTCCACTGAGCCAAATTTAAATCCATGCATTTTTTTGTGAAGCCACTGGTGCACATGCAACCATAAACATACTTGCAGCAAACTGAGTTAGAATAATTATGTTACTGTTTGAAAGAAAAGACCAAAAACACCCAACCAACAAGACGATTTAGACATATGAAGTTTTGAAAAAGATAAACACCAAAATGATATGGGGGTATAATATAACGGTGTAGAAAAGAGATGTGACAAGATCTGAATACACTGCCGTTTTGTCAAAGACGACGTTTTAAATTAATTCAGATTTGAAATAGGAAAAAAAGAAAAAGAAAAAAAGGTGGTTTAAATGTCACGGTTTTAGAAAAGATAGATAACAAGATAATTAAAATATATTACGATTATGGAAAAGATCAAAAGCGAAAGCAAATGGCAACAAGTGGAAACAAAAACCTCGACGACAACAACAACGAGACAAAAATGTTTTGTAGACTAACATTGCACACCCTCCCTTTAACCTTTTCCCTTGACCTTGCAGGGGTGACATGTCCTTCTGGTTTCTATGCCAACGGCCTTCACGGCACGTGCCTTACGGCCATAACGCGAACGGTGACTTGGCAAGATGCCCGGCGACAGTGCGCACAGGTGGGAGGTCAGCTGGTCAGGTCTGACTCTGACGCCATGGTGGATTTTCTCACTCAAGTGATAAAAGACAATGGCATCAGGTGAGCCGTTCTCTCTCCCGCAAACTAAAGAAGACAAACTGATTGCTAGGCGGTACCAAAGGCAGCTTTTTGGGTAGGAACGGCTGCTTTTGTGAATGCTCCTGTATGCTTGAATAGTCTAGAGCTTAATACACTGACGTCTGCTGGACAAACGAACGATAACTGCAACGCCCCGTAACCTTGCTTTGAGATTTTCTCTCACCAAATCGAGGGAAGAGGCACGTGCAGATGCGTTTACGCACCCCCCCCTCCTAAAAAACAAACAAAACAAAACAAAACAGAACCCCAAACAAACACCCCCCCCCCCAAACAAAACAAAAGAAATCCCCCCAAACAAACAACCAACCAACCAAACAACCAGAACAAAACAAAACAACAACAACAACAAAACAAACAAACCAAACCAAACCAAAACAAAACCAACACACACACACACACACACACACACACACACACACACACACACACACACACACACACACACACACACACGTAAAACGCAAAACAAACGACAACAAAAACATCAACAATAACCCCACCCGAACAACAACTAAACAACAACCATCCAAAATGCCCCCCCCCCAAAAAAAAAAAACAACCCCCCCCCCCCCCAAAAAAAAAAAAAACCAAAAAAAAAAAACCAAAAAAAACACACAAAAACAAAAAACACACAAAAAAACACAAAACAAAAACAAACAAACAAACAAACCGTGTTTCCCTCACTTTGGGATCGTCATTGTCGTGGTAACTTCCCCCAACATTCTGCAGAGCCGGCAAGGATGAAGTGATCATTGCGGTCGTCGAGCACACAGGAAATGAGCGTGAGCGAGTAATTCTCTCACTAGGTTTACGGATTACCATACCAGACGTACCGTTTTGTCAAAACTGAATGTTGTTTGTCCGTCGAGGTCGACGATGATCACTTTAGTCATCTCTGGACTAGCTGGTTGGAGTCTGTCTGTGTATGCATTGATGGCTAACAAGGTCGGTCTGTGTACAGAAAGTGCCACTAAGTACCGAAACTGTACATCTGGACGACAATCGCCATAATATGACGGTATCTAATGGCCATGTCACACGAGAGGGCAAAAACACTTGAAAACATTGTTTTCAGACGTTTCGCTGCCAAACAACGTGTTTTGTCGTGTGACATACTTCACAACAATGTTTTCAAAACATGTTTTGATCATGTTTTCAGTTTTAGAGCCTGCCCTAAAATCCGAAAACATGTTTTGTGTTTCAACCAATGAAAGCCGCCGTGCGGAGTGTCAAGTGACACCTTCCCGTATCCGCTCAGTCAACATGTCCGTAGCGGGACCCTCTCTCTCTCTCTCTCTCGCCTGAGACGCGCGCTTGCTTGTTTTCACGTGTGTCATGTATTGTTTCGGAAAGCATGTTTCGGGCGTTTTGCCTTTCAAAACATGTTTTATAAAACATGTTTTAGGAAAACATGTTTTCAGTGTGACATCGCCTTAATTACAAAAGAAATGCCAGTGACGATAACCCCATTGTCGACCGTCGGGGGTTCTCTCCGGGTGCTCCGGCTTCCTCTCCCTCTGCTATGGAAATGTTCAGCCCCGAAAAATCGAAAATAAATGCAGTTCCAAAATTCCGAAACTTAAATTGCTCAGCTGGTCCTACGCAACATGTGATTATCTTGTGTTGCCTGTGATTCGCGTGAGCGTGCGTGTTGGGTTTAGCCAAATCTTGGGGGAAAAGCGCCTGTGTTAAGGCTATTATTATTATTATTGTTGTTGTTGTTCACAGCGTCAGAAAATTCTGGATTGACGTCAACGATCTGTGGGAAGATGGCGAGTTCAGGCGACTGGATGGAGCAAACGTGACGTACTTCCGGTGGCAGAACTGTTGTGATTCCGGCGTGCAGCCGAATGGAGGGTCGGACCAGGGGTGTGTGATCCAGTTCGTGAGGGACCTGTCAAGCGATCCTCCCCCTAACAGCTGGGAAGACAAACACTGCATCTCTTTCACTGGATCTGCCTTATGCGAAGTCTGGCCGCAAACCCAAGGTATTATCTGTAGTGTTCATTGCATTTTCATTTACAGTATTTCGGGAAATTCGGCTTGCTGCCTCCCCCCCCCCCCCCCCAACCCCTGGGGAAAACGCGTTGTCGCGGTGTGGCGCCAAAGTCGATCTATGTTGTGTTTTGTTTGTTTGTTTTTTTGTGTGTGTTTTTTCGTGTGTTTTTTTGGGTGGGTGGGTGGGGGGTGGGGGTGTTTGGGAGTTTAACGTCCTTTTACGGGGGGGGGGGGAGATGAGTGGTTTAAAATAAGTTCTAAGCTCTTTTTCAATATCGCTTGCACGAAAAGGTTGATTAACCCGAAATCCGAAAACCTCCACCGAACAGCACACGTTCTGTTTTCTTCTCTGAAACAGCCACCATCGACAGTAAGGTCTTTGAAGTCGTAGCGGCACCCCCAGAGACCGAAACGCACCTGGAAATCCTTGTTACCATGGACACGGTTTCCAAGGCAGAGTGTGCCACAGCGTGCAAAGCCGACAACTTATGCGACGGGTTCGCCACCAGGGCTACACTACCCACGGACGACAACTGCATTCTGCTGACGTTGCAGGAAGTGACGATGGACGAGTCACGTGCTATAGCGGCGACACTGGCGGGTTATACTTTATACCGGATAGCTTACTGAAACTGCAAGTACTGAGTTTTGGATGAAAAAGTTTGGATGAAAAAGCCTAAATAAAATTCGCTCTTCAAAATTTATTCTCCTTCTGCATCTGTCATAACAGAAAGATGCGCTAGATTTTTTGTGTTCTGGCGCGGTTGGTGGCCTAGTGGTCAGGTTCAGTTCGAGTCCCACCCGGGGCAAATAATTGTTCCTTCTCGTATGTGGCACCGTTCATTCGGGCCGATCGTCGGGGATTCTCTCCGGGTATTACTTTCCAAATGTTCAGCCCCCCCCCCCCCCACCCCCAAATACTATATTCCGAAAGTTAACTTGCTGAGCTGACCCTTCGCACCACGTGATTGTACTGTGTTCATGTCCAGTGGGTGAGATTCACGTGAGCGTGCGTGTTAGGTTTAGTTTTAGGTTTAGTGAGCCAATTCAAGAAAGCTTATAAAGCGCCTAAACAGCACACAGTTCTTCTTCTTATTCTGTCTCCAATTAGTTATCCAGAAAAATTGCGACCATTAGCCAGGAAAACATCGAAACATGAACCGAAATTCAATGAGACTATCACAGTTCTTATTGGACACCTCACCCTATCGTCTCTTTCTTATAATTTTCCTCTTCTTCCATAATTTTCCTGTTTGTTGGAACCTTTAGATCTGACATCACGTTCCCTAAAGCCTGCTCTTAACTGGGCACAGCGCGCGAAACACAGATGTGCACATCACAGTCGTTGCGCTCGGTGTGTCTACTAACTACAAAAATGAACACAGCTGTGCTCGGTGACAAACCGATTGAAGATGCACTGTCCGCCATGTTGGCACGCCGAGTGACGTAGTACAGCCAATCAGAATCTGTTGTGGAACCCACAGTCACGGTTGTGGCTATTTGAAATCCAGTTTGCTGAGATGACGCCACAGCGGCGGAAACCCCCAAAACCACAAGTGTGTCACAACTGTGGACAGCACTGTGGCGCTCCGCAGTGCCCAGTTAAGAGCCGGCTTTAACGGACACTAGCCGCGAAATAGTCTCTGTTGTTTGCGCGGCGTTAAGCCCTAACGAACTAACCCTAAAAGACACAGTTCTCTCCCCTGCAGTGTCCAAAACCAGGTTTCGTCTACTCAGTCGGTTCGCTTTTTGAAACAATATTTTTATTGTTAATATGCCAGTTTGTCACACAATTTTTGCTAAGCATTTCCAAAACCCTTATGGACAAAGTCATGAAGTTTCGTGGATCAGGTGAGAAAACTGGCCAGAATACGTACAGAATGAATCAGTGAAGGTGAAGGTGTAATTACAACCACGACGTACGGCAAAGATTAAGACACATTTTTTTCCCCCATGTGCTCGCTCTCACCTTTCATCCATTACGGAGATCTAGCAAAGACGACAGGCAGCGATTTGTCGGCGAAAGCGTAAACGCAAAGCGCTAACACAGATTTGACGTCACACGCCTGCCTGTCAAGTTGTCGTCAGTGAGAGTGGCCAGTTTGGCTGCCGGCGTATTGATGACAGGCTGTGGTCGGAAGGAGTCCGCATGCGCAAAATGCTCCATGTTCAATTAAAAGTAATAATAATTATCATTATAATAATAGAGGAGACTTATACTTTAAAGGGCTCTTATGCATGTACGTAACAGGCTCTGGTAATAGTAATAATGATATATTGGACACTGATTCTTTAAAGGACTCTAGTAATGATACTACTACTACTATAGCGCTGTGGCCTGTTAATAAATATCCAGTTCTAAGCGCTTTAAGAATAGAGGGCTTTGTTTGAAAATAGAGAGGGAATCTCGGCCGCCTGCCGTACTTTGCTATATCATAAAAATTATTCTTCGTGGCCCGCTGTTTGTTGAATTATTGCCATCGTAGGGACAGTAAACGCTTTATTTTCGCTGCGAGGGGAATAATTTATGTTATTCTGATGTAAAACTTTATATGCGCTTCAACCACTGCCCTCATCGCTAGTGCTGCAACTGCGATGTCAGTGACCTTGAGCAAAGGTTGGGGAAATATTGTGTATATTCGTAAAGTTGCCCATTTCCACTGGCAGTGTAAGCCGGACCTGTTTGTGTAACTTGGACATCACAGTCAAGCATAAATTAAATATGGCCGACCTGTCAGGGTTTTTTTTTTCCTGTATTGTTCGCCTGGACATTTTAATTAGGAAAACTGAACCTTCATACTCCCCCCCCCCCCTCCACCCCTCCTCTCGCCCAGCCGGGACGTCGAGTGGTAGAACGTTGGACTTTCAATGCTCGGGTTGTAAGTTCTAGTCCAGGCGATGTAGTACTGCGAACATTGGCAATTGTGTTGGAGCTTTCAAATTATTTTCCGTTGTGAAATAAAGTTTGTTGATTCGTTCGGTTATACATTGTGCGTGTTGCACGATTTGTCAGTATGTGATATTCTTCGTTATTGTGCCCCCCCCCCCTCTCTCTCTCTCTCTCTATAATAATAATAATAATAATAATAATGTATAGGCGCTTTACCCAATTTCATGAATCGACTCAAAGCACCGGGAACTGAACCCAACACGCACGCTCACGTGAATCACACACATTCTCTCACACACCGGACATAAACACATTACAATCACGTGGTGCGAAGGGTCAGCTCAGCTATTTAAATTTCGGAATTTAGAATTGCATTTATTTTTCAAATTTGGTGGGCTGAACATTTCCAAAGCAGTGGGGGAGGAAGCCGGAGTACCTGGAGAGAACCCCCGACGATCGGCCCGAATGAACGGTGCCACGTACGAGAAGGAAAATTCTTTGCCCCGAGTGGTACTCGAACCCCTGAGCTCTCGCATTGGTGACAGGTCTCTTAACCACTAGACCACCGACCGCCCCATGGTGTGATGTCCTTGCGTGAAAATTCAGTAGTCAAAACATAGGCCTCGATACACTTCACAGTTCATGCATCGTTTGACGTCAGTAAGATGTAATAATAGCACAGTGAATAACTGGTGATGAAAACCCTGTTGCCTTGTCACTGAATAAAAGGTCAGTTGAGTTGGCTCTCAAGCACGGAATAAAATTACAGCCTATTTTAAGGACTTTTAATTCAGATCCGCTTCAATACATAGCCCACATTTTGACATGGTGAGAAAGTGGGTACAAACTGCCTCGACCCTACAGCTTTATTTCGAAAGCGTGAAATGCTACGCATGTTCTCGCGAAAGGGACCGTAAGTCGCGCTAGGCCGAACGCCGCTACAGGCGAAAAGAGTGCGGGGGGTCAGTGTGGCCGCCTTGTGAGTAGCCAACTTCAGCTGCTGATATCTCTGTCAATTTTAGTAGTACAGCTTTGATTCTTATATTGAATTGAACTACATAACTAGTAGCTTGCAGTGATGTACATATCTCAAAACTGATAATTTACGACTTATGGTCCCTTTTGTGAGAACGGGTCACATGTATGTATCACAGGGGTGTAATCAAAATGGGCGTTAGTGGTACCGGTGCTACTCCGAAACTATCACGCTTTATAGAAGTAATACTCTCATTGTTTTAATTTGTGGCTTTTTTTTTTCTCATGTCAGTCAGATCATATTGTAAATATTCGTTTCAAGTATGTCGACGTTATTCATTATTTAGCAGTCGTCGCAACAATTCAGCGGTTTTCCACACCACAGCAACGCTTTTTTTTTGGTTTTACTTCAAAACGCCACAGCACCGGAAAAAACGCTCTGGGTTTTCAGTTGTCGGTTAGAAAGACTGATTGAGAGGGGCCGTTTACCATGCAGAAACCGGCTTGTTCTAATACGTCACTACCCTCTGAAGACATGTACATGCTCATCTTTTAACATAACGGCCATTTTTCTCGTTGCCCCGTCTTTGATATCACCCTTACGTGGTGAAAAAGGACGTTAAACACCCAAACACCCACCCACCCTTAAAATAACGGCTTGAGGTGAGAGCAATCGTCGTCGATACTTTTGAAGAAGCATAGCAACAAGAAAAAGGCCGCGCATTTTGATTTACCGCCCGTGTCATTTGGTTAACCTACATTTAAAGATCTAAGCTCCCAACAAAAAAGCTCTCCGAAGTGTGAAAAAATTGAGTCGACCGTGCAAGCACAGTCAACTCTGTCACAGTTGCAGAGTTTTCAGCGTCCCTGAAACCCCAATAAAACCAAGGGCAGCCTGATTTCACAGCTCAGTTTGAGTTTCGACACTGAGCGGGAAAGATCGTGCAGCACTCGACATCCGCTAGACACTGCAGCGATGTGTCGCGCTCACTGACCAAAAGCCAAATAATGTCACGGCAAACTCGTGCTCTGGTTTCATAAGGGTCCCCGAAGCGCTGAAAACTCTGCAACTGTGACAGAGTTGCCTGGATTACGCACAGTCGAAGGAGTCGCGGTTTTAATAAAACGCAAAGTTTGCGGGTTTTTGCTGAGATTGCAGAGCTTTAAGCAGGATATGGACCTGGTGAGAAAGTGGGTACAAACTAGCCCGAACGCGAAGCTCTATTTCAAACGAGTGAAAAGCTTTGCACACAGCTGTGACCGAGTGAGTGTCAGAACTGAGTCAGCTTTTGTGACAGAAGCGGGATTGTCACCCTCGTCACGAGCGGAGTGCGAGGCGCGTGGTTTCTTTTCACGCTTCATTTCTGCCCAAACAGGTGATCGGCGCAGTACGATAAGTTGCGCGTAGTGTGAGGAGAGGTCACTAATAATCAGGCCGAGAAAAAGGACCCGGTTGACTTACGCGAGATTAGATCACACACACAACGATTCACAGTGCGAGGGATACACTTTAGCAGAAAATGTTCCAAAACTGCGCATAAGAATAGATGAAAGATTGTTGAACTCGCGATAAGAATTATCTCAGCCGGGTCCTATTTCGACAAAATCAGATGGACATGTTCCTGCGTTTGTCCTTCTTTCTCTGCTGTCACGACCATGAAGATACATGTAAGTTATTTGATAACGCATATGGTAGACAGCACTTCTCTCTCTCTCTCTCTCTCTCTTCCACAATTGCTTTCTCTGTTTGTAGTTCCATGTGCTGCTCTGTTGGGAACAGCTCTCGAACCCAACCGTCGATGGGTCGATGGCCTAAACAATAAAGAATTTGAATCTTGATTTGAGTCTTGAGTCTCTCTCTCTCTCTCTTGGGGAGCCGGGGTGGTCGAATGGTAGAGCGTTGGACTTCTAATGCTCGGGTCGTGAGTTCGATCCCGGCTGGGGCCAAATATATGTGCTGGCTTTTTCATCGTTGCCCCGTCTTTGATATCACCCTGTGTGGTGGAAAAGGACGTTAATCCCCCAAACACCCACCCACCCCTCCTCTCTCTCTCTCTCTCTCTCTCACACACACACACACACACACACACACACACACACACACACACACACACACACACACACACACACACACACACAGTTTTGTCTTTCACTCAACGCTGCTGCTTGAGTATATGAAAAATCAATAGCTTCATAACAGCTTGGCAGAAGTTAGGCCGCAAAAGAAAATATGATTACGAGACATGCGGTCAATACACTTGCACTCGTAGACTGAATTGTCAAATTAGGTAAAAAAAAAAAAGAAAAAGAAAAAAAAGAAGAAGAAATGAAATCGTGCTTTCATGTGCCCCTACAAGAGCCTGTGGGTCAATAGTTTCCGTATTATTTAACCGCTAGCTATCCCACGGTCGAGTTGACACGTATGTAGCAGTTGAAACTCAAGTTAAGCTTTGATCTCCGTAACCCACTTGGGGTACATGACAAAAAGGAATGTACAGAGTACTGGGTAAGTATAGAAACTGCAAACTATGACAGAGAAAAGAAATGATTCCAACATAGAAATGAACCAAAAAGCCCTCTCCACCATTAACAAAAACCTAGCCATATTAAAAAAACAAGAAAAAACAAAAACAAAACAAATGTAGTCGAATAACTAACCATACTAAAGCCTTAACACACACACACACACACACACACACACACACGCACACACGCACGCACGCACGCAAGCACGCACGCACGCACGCACGCACGCACGCACGCACGCACGCACGCACGCACGCACGCACGCACCAAACTGGACAAGTGTTGATAATATATGGCGTGGCAAATGTCGAAAAGGATAACTGTTGATAAGGAAAGTTCAACCCAGCACGTTTTCAATCTATTTCTTCTGATAGAGACAGCCGGTATGGATATGTGTAACAGCTGAGGTTAAAATGATCTAAAAATATCGTTAACTGGGAATCCAAAGCCTATTTTTGCCCCCAAACGTCCACATAAAACTCTGTTTTTGGCTCAGAAGCCACAGATGCGGCTTATTTGGCACAGTGTTACACATTCCGTGGGTGATTCGTACCCAACAGATGTGTTCGAAAACAAAGCAACGAAGTCCGCAACCCGTTGCAGTCTCACACCTACAAGCACTTATTGGTTGGCTACGTGAAATGTCAGTCAAACTCATTTGCATAACACGTCATGGATGTTATAATAGTTTCTTACAGTCAGTGCACAAACTCATTTGCATAACACGTCATGGATGTTATAATAGTTTCTTACAGTCAGTGCACAAACTCATTTGCATAACACGTCATGGATGTTATAATAGTTTCTTACAGCCAGTGCTGTGTATCCTTTTAATTGTTTGTTTTCTATTTGCATGTCGGTTTATTGGGACGTATCCAACATCCGAACATCTGTTCCTTGTTTGATGTCTTGCAGAGTTGTTAATATTGCATGTGATGTGACAGCGGATCAGCGTCACAAATCTGTGGTATAGACATTTAATTATTTGCATAACAGACAGTTGTTTTTATCTTTTATTTTTCTTTCTCGGGGTGGTTCATGGCCGCCTCATTCTCTCCTTTCTCTCCGATCATGAGATGGATCGGCTGACTAACTAACTAACTCACTCACTCACTAACTCACTAACTGACTGACTGACTGACTATATGACTGAGCAACTAACGAATAAAGTAAGTAACTAACTGACGGTTTGACTGACTGATTCACTAACTAACTGACTAACTAACAGACCCTTTAACTGACTGACTGATTCACTGACTGACTGACTAACCTACCTACCAAACAACAACCAACCAGCCAACCAAACATACAAAGAAACGAACTAACCAGCCAAATGACCCAGAGACTGACTGACTGACTGACTTACGTACCCACCAACTGACTAACTAACGTATCTACCAGCCAACCAACCATCCATCCAAGCAAGGAAGCAAGCAAGCAAGCAACGACCGATCGGCCGACAAAACGAAGAAAGTAACGAACGACAAAGCAGACAGACAAACACCACAGCGTCGATTCGTAATAACTGACAAGTGCCCGTGCTGAGAACTTTCTCGAATCACTCCATACCGTCAGCTTATTACATAAAACAAAACACCGCGTGAGATTTACCGTCATCTGGCAAAAAGGGAATAAGTGGGATGGATTCTACAGGCGCGTACGCCCTATCTCCAGTCTATCCACAGGATGGTGTATTGTTGTCACTTGCAACAGGATCGTTCCACAACATCCCCAACCCCGTCCCCCCCCCCCACACACACACACGTCTGCGCCCCCCTCCCCCTCCACCGCCACCCACAGCCTTTCCACCCCCCCCCGTTCACCTTTGTCGGCCCTAAATCTCCGACCCAGGTGTACCAGTTTGTTCCGGAAACAGGGACACAGACGCATTTGAATAAAAACAGTTCTGCCCCCCATGGGCGCTTTATGGGGAATTTTTTTTTTTCTGACGCTTTGAAGCTGTCCCCTGCACGATCAGATAAAGTCCGACCACTAATTGCGAACTTGGCTGTTATACATCACTGACGATAAAGATCTTGCTTTGAGGTATATATGTGTCGCTGCAATGACGACAGCTGCATGTTACCACGTCAAACAGATATCGCCCCTTGATGTCAGACGGCGTGCTGTGTAATGTATGACGTCTGTCCAAGTCTAGATCCATGTTGTTCCTCATTCAGCTTCATTAAAAAGGAAGAAAGAAAAAGAAGAAAAAAGAAGAAGAAGAAAAAGAGAAGAGAAAAAGAAAAGCAGACAAACAATAACACCAACAACAAAACGTGAAAATTTGGTGTGTGTGTGGGGGGGGGGGGGGGGGGGGACAAAAAAGTAAACAAAGAACAAAGAAAAGAAAAAAGTGAAACCAAGGCCCATGTCATACCTCATTCAGCTTCATAGCCAAGCATGCAAAACAACAACAACAACAACAACAACAACAACAAAACCCCAAAAAACAAAAAAGGGGGAGGGGGAAGGGGATGGGAAAGGAAAGGGTGTGGATTCGATTTAAAAAAAGGGAAGAAAGAAGAGAAAAATTGAAAATTCGGTGCAAAAAAAAAACAAAAACCAAACGGGAACCCCCCCCCCCAAAAAAAAAAAAACAACAACAACAAACAAACAAAAAACCAAAGATGAAAAAAAAATAAAAAAATTCGCGGTAAACCTAGACCCATGTCGATCCCCATTCAGCTAATAGTACGAACAAAAACAAAAACAAAATAAAAATTCGATGCAAAAAGACAAAAAAGAAGGAAAATAACAGTAAAAATGGTGAAAATATAGAGCAAGATAAAAAAAAAAATCGCGAAAATTTGCTGCGCGACATGCTCATAAAAGATGACATGCATGCCCCAAGTGTATTAAAACTAAACTCACTACGACACGGCCAGGTCTCATTAAAACAATCCACGAGATATAAACTTCTAGCAATGTCAAACCCGCTTCAGCATAAAGAAACATTCTCATGCATCAAGGGAGACAAAAAGTCGAGAGGGAGGCAACTGTTAGCAACCGAAAGAGTTACAGAAAACAGGTTCACTGGCTTCTCATCTCAGCGCATTAAATCATGATATGCATCACAGTATCTCCGAGACCGTACCTTACATCCCTTGATTTAAACAGGTTTGCTGCAATGCAATTCGTACAAGTAAACAATTAGCATAAACAAGCACCGCTTATGATCATGCTCCAGGGGGGGGGGGGGGGGGGGGGGGGAGGGGGGGTCGAATGGTAGAGCGTTGGACTTCTAATGCTCGGGTCGTGAGTTCGATCCCGGCTGGGGCCAAATATTTGTGCTGGCTTTTTCATCGTTGCCCCGTCTTTGATATCACCCTATGTGGTGGAGAAGGACGTAAAAATAAAACCCCCAAACACCCACCCACCCCCACCTCTCCCCCCCCCTCTCCCGACCACGAGGATAAACTTTGTGCCCTGTTTTTTTTTTCTCTGCTATTTGTTTTATTCGTTAAATCGTTTCGTTTCACAAAAACTGACCCGCTGCGTCTGATAACACGTTGTAACTGCAAAACTGCGTATTTTCCCTCAAATGTACGCTATCACCCTTGTAATTATGTAATATTGCGTTCTTCACAAAACATTTGATGAGTGATATTGCAGATATACGTTCATTAAATGGTTTATTTTCGCTGCGAGGGGAACTGTTTATGCTAATGTAAACAGTCTGAGGCGTAGACCGGTGAGTCAGTGATGCGTGTCGTCCCTCAGGCCACTTCTGCGTGTTCCACATTTGTCCAGCAACAAGGACACGTCACAGCTATCCTGTTGTGTCCTAGATACTCTCTCCCCCATCCCCCCCCCCTCTCTCTCTCTCTCGCGCGCGCGTCAACTGCCTCTACCGTTGTAAAATAAAGTTTCATCGATTCATTCTCTCTCAAAATACCAGCCCAGGGTGGACAGGGGAGCCGGGGTGGCCAAATGGTAGAGCGATGGACTTCTACAGACTTCAACATAAGTCAAGGACCACTTGCAAACTTGGCTAAAATTCCTGGAAGATGTCCGTGCAGCACATGGTGGTTTTTCAGCTTCAGCAAGCTTTGCAGGATGCATTGTTAACCCTTTAACACTTTCACGGCCAAAAAATTTGAAAGATTCCTTGATCCCTATTTTTGTGTGTGAATTCTTAAAAATTAGACCAGTCTGTCAAGGTGGTCCTTGACTTATATGGAAGTCTGTAATGCTCGGGTCGTGAGTTCGTATCCCGGCTGGAGCCAAATATTTGTGCTGGGTTTTTCATCGTTGCCCCGCCTTTGATATCACCCGTACGTGGTGGAAAAGGACGTTAACCCCCCCCCCCCCCCCCGCAAACACCCACCGACCCACCCAGGGTGGACATTTAAAAAATTGGTCTTTTTTAGGGGGGAGCCACAGTATGGTTATCTATTCCACCGCAAAACACGCCAAGAACAGGTCTAACTTTACAGGATTTAAAGGCCCACGTTCCGACATTTGTAGATTCACGAACCGTTCTTTCAGCAGTGTTCACCATCTACAGCACAGACACGGTACCACATATACACTGTTACAGCTACACAATACATGGTAGACTTCTCCTCGGCGCACGTATCCATCTCTGCTAAAATGCTCACGGCGCCGCACGGTTGGAGGACGAAACAGCGAAAGCCTGCTGCCGCTAAGCGCTACTTCATGAGCAAACCTCTTTTTCTCTCTACCTGTACAGGATCTGCCGCTGAAAATTGTTAAATTGGTCTGGTGAGCACTTGTCACTACTGTTGGTTGACCTGGAAAGCGCTCTGATTATTTCCGGCTAATTGATGTGTACAAAGTGTTTTTTCCATAAACACTTATACTTCGGAAGATTGGGCAGATTACACTGATTCCGTCGGTATATTTTTTGCCGATATTGTCGCATGTTAACAGGACCATACGGACATTTCCATTTTCACTCTGTCTGGCGTGAGCTGTTCTGTCCTGCTGTGCTTCACGGTGGTCAGCGCGTGTTGACATCTCGTGCTACTGTGCTACTGTGTAGTATACAGGCCTGAAAAAACAGGCCTAAAAAACAAACAAACAAGCAAATAACAATTACAACCCAAAACGAACCAACAACAACAACAACAACCCCCAAAAACCAAACATGCAATCCCAAAGAAAGAAAAAGCTGACCAAACAAAACCCATGTACTGACCAAGGAGGCCAGCGAGCAACCAATCAAAACCCTCCATAAATAACGTCTTTCACTTCCGTTGTGATAAAATGTCCAGAAAACGGACAGCGGTCCTCTGCCAGTGTGGGCAGCCCCCAGACGTCCGCCACATTGTAAACGGTTGTGATGGCCTGCCCGCCAGCCTCCAGCCGGTCTGGGACCTGAGAGACAGATACTCACCGAAGACGGTAGACTTCCTCAAGCCACACCAAGTCCTAGGTGATAGGCCAATGAGAACCCTGGCCGACGCGATCGTCAGATCAGATCTGACAAAATGGTTCTAAACCCAAAAAGCGAGGGGACACCCCAGTGATAATCTAAAAGGCAAAAGTACGGATGACAGAACAGACTGAGGCACTGAAAAACAAACCCAGACCAGGCATCTGAAAGCCAAGCGAAGATCCTCTGACGCTGACCAAAGCTAAGCAAATCAGCCCTCACACACCCCCAAAGACACTCGCCTAGCCAAGCAGCCAAAGTCACACGCCAGGAACAACTTGTCCTTAAGGGCCAAAAGCCATAGGACGTAAAGCAAGCTAATGATGATGACAGCGGTCACAGGCGTGTGACGCACGGCACGCTGTCAGCGATACGCATGAAGGACAAAGTCAAAGCCGTTACGCACGAGTAAACAGAATGTAGCCTACGCAGAATCTACGGTTTCTTCCCTTTGCACTCGTGACCTTTTGCGAGAAACTTCCGTGCAAAAAGGGCGAAGAGGAAGAATAAAAAGAGAGTGGGCGTGACTAGAGTTAGGTAGGGGTCGAATAGCGGGGCTTTAACCTCATTCACTCACTAGCGGGGGGTGGGGTGAGGAGGGGAGAGGGTGGAGGGGTGAGGGGGGGGAGATAGAAGGTACTATGAAAAGTTTGCTTTGTTTTGTCGGTCAGAGTAAGTTAATGGGCAAGCATTTCCTATAAAATACTCAGAGAAGGAAACCGGATGTGAACAGAGATGGTTCAAAGTCGGATAGCGGAGTTTTAGGTGGGGGGAGGGTGAGGAGAGGGGGGGGGGGGGGACAATATTAAACTATGTTCAAATACGCTTGTTTTATTGGTCACATTAAGTTTAGGGCCAACCCTTCGGCATAAAACATGTATACATGTAATAAAATGGGAAGAGTTCGAAAAAGGGGCCACATGTGAACGGCGAGTGCTCAGGGGCAGGGGGTAAGCAAAATGTGTCCAGTTCAGTTGTTTCATTGCTTATTTTCAGTGTAAAGGCCTAACCTTCAACATAAACGCCAACACAAAAAAGTACAAAGACACAAATATAAAAAAATCCCCCTAACACCAACCAACCGACCAGCTAACCAAACAAACAGCAAACAACAAGAACAAGATGGCCACCAGCCCAATATGTTGTTTCCATTCAATGACCTGCTGTAGTCACAGTCGTAGTCGTTGTGTCATGTATGCAGCCCGCGCGCACACGCCGGAACGCAAGCTCTCTGACATCAAGCATGCTGACATAAAGAAAGTACTGAAAACCCTTATCGTGCCTCTATGCACTTGCAAAAACCCAAACACATGAGGTCGTGTGAGCTCGCCTAGCTGGTTGACGTCACAACTTGTTGGCGTATGCGAGGTTCTACATGGGTGAATGAATTCTTGTAATAAAGTCGTTCCCCTTTGACAGAGTTACTTCCCGCAGACCTGACTGACAGACGATTGCTTACTGGTATCGGAGAAGAGACCCTCTCTCTCTCTCTCTCGCCTTAGACGCGCGCTTGCGCGCGCACGCACGCACCCCCCCTCCCCCTACACACACACACACACACACACACACATTATGCAAAGACCTTGGAATCAGAAAGACGCGTCACTCCTGCCCTCGTAAGAGTAGACTCCAGAGTGCAGTCCCTTTTCGGCGGGGCGTGAAAATGTGACTGCTTACACCCAGCGCCATTTTTAAAAATGGCGAATTTTTTTTTAGAAAAGCAGAGACTTGTGTGTCATATGATTCGATTTGAAACGAAGTCTTGAATATCCGACCACTTTTCGTTTGGGCAAAATCTTTGCCAGCGGACAATTATTGTTGCGCTTTGATGGCACTGTTTACGTGGTAGACTGATCCAACAGGATGTGAGTAAACGGCAAGGGTGTTGCACTCTACAGGCAAGTATTATTGCACGGTGCAGACGATCACGTACCTGCCTTGTGGTGGAATAAGAGACGATTACAAAAGCATACACACCCGTGCTCTAGGACTGAATGTAATAATAGATCTGTCCATTCAGACAGAGACAGGTTATGTATGTCTCTGATTCAGAAACACGCCTACTTTCACTCTGAAGACAGCCTGCTAATCACTTGCGCCACTGAGGATCCCTCTGGGTTCAAAGCTGGTCAAGGATGACATAGTGCGCGACCTTGTGTTTGAGAGCACCGAGACAATTTAGGCCCGTCACGGTAGCGCAGTGAGCGCCATTTCCCCACTGTGCACAGAGGTACTTTCCACTGAAAGACTCTGTGCTCCAGAGAGTGTCGTAAGAGAGACATATAGCGGGACAACGCGAAGAGTTGTCTGCCCGCATTAGCGCGCATCCTAGATCTGGCCCCTATAGTGACAGCATGGCGGAAAGTGGAAAGCGATCACAAAAGCATGCAATTGTGTTCTGCGCCGAATTGTTCAAATAACAGACAAATATAAACGGGGAAATACTTCTTTTGGTATTCCTGTTGAAAAACAAACATTTTTTTTTCGCTTTCTTGTCCAAAAAAAAAAAGAAAAAAAAAAAAGACCTCAAGTGGTACGTGTGCATGCAGTGTAAACTAACAGTAAACACACGCGGCTGACGCAGATACAGCGTAATTTTTTTCCCTGACAACTTTACAAATCACGGTGACTTAAATTGTGCTAGCGTCTACCTGCATCTAAATTCAGAACACACACACACACACACACACACACACACACACACAGAGAACAAAATCATCCGGCTGAACTTCGTTCTAACCATTGTAAAACCATATCACAACATAGAATCTGCTGGATCGTCGGTCGCAGATATGATTAATGCTGAGTTAGCAGGAAGTATTCAGCGGATGCGTCCATCTTTGGATCTCTCGCACATTCGATCTTTCTGTGTTCCGTACTAGTTTTACTTGAACACATCGAACGAAATGCACTGCGTAGCCTACGTACAGCAGTGAAAGCCAAACTAGATCTTTCTTTCGTCCTCCGGAACTTTGAGAGTACTTATGTTTTCCATAGGCCTAAAACACATGCGAAATATATGGGGGGAGACCACCTGGCAGTCGCTGACATCTTCGTTTTTGTTTATTTTCTTAAAATGTTTTACGGGGGCTAGTGTAGGGTTGGGTCAAACAACTGCGTAGATCTGCGGGATGCGCGCTAATGCGCGCAGACAACTCTTACGCGTTGTCCCTCAAAGGGAGGTAAGTGAACTATCTTTATGTTTCCAAGATCTTTGCATTATGCTTCTGAGTGTGAGTCAGTGGCAAAAACGAAACCCACTGAAATTCCCGCTTTCCACATGTCAAGTTGTAGAGACTCTTGCGAAAAGATACTGCATTTCGATGCAAAATAATTTCTAGACCATCCCAGAACATGCTGGTGCAGTAACGTCAGTAGATTACGTCACCTTGGAGAGATTTCGAGCCTTCCAGTAAGTTGAGGAATGTTCTAGATCTGACGTAAGCAGCCCCCCTGCACAGCGTTCTGGATTCTTCTTCTTTCATGAATTTGTTCTCCGCGCATATTCTGTTCATAAAGTATTGGAGTTGTAGTCTGTTGTATCCCGTATCATCTCTGCGAGTGCACGATGATGGCGACATAGCATAAGTAAAATACAACACCACGTCTCCAAACAGAGGAATTCCGAAAGAAAGTGGCGAGACACCCCCAAGAAAAAACAGCATCACGTCAATCAAACATGACGCACTTACTTTACGTCAGTGCGCGTGCGTCTCTTCTTCGATGTTTGTGAGGCGTGTGGCTTGCAGAGGAAATGTGCTGTGAGTACAAATTTTCGAGTCAACTGACGATAACGGCTGCAGTGAATTTTTCTAATTTTTTTGTATATTTTTTATGGCACCCCAGGCTCATTATCTATGTATAGTAGGAGCGATTTTGAGATCTAAAGTGTGTTCACCAGCACTTTCATCAGGTACGGCTTACGCCAAAAGTATAAAAGCGACAACCTCCAAACTTCACTTAGTTGAGAGTCCGTATTCATGCTATCTATGTCCAAAAAATGGAGTGGTTTAGGTAAATATTACGCCTTTAAACGCCAGAAAGCCACTTATTCTGAAAAGGGCGATAACTCGCAAATCATGTGTGCAATCGTACCTGGATCGGGCCTTCTATTCAACAATCTTGATTCATTTAGAAACCCCAAATTTGAAATCGATCGGTTCGGTATTTTCGGAGAAATAGGCATCTGAACTGGGTTCACATGCAATGTCAACTCAGGCTCGGTTTACATGAAAACTATAAGAGCGACCATTTTCTAGTAGTGAGTCAATTCAGAGTCCGTATTCAAGCTATCTACTGCCAAAAAATTGAGTGATTTAAATAAATATTACGCCTGTACACGAAAGACAACCAACTTGTCTCAAAAGGGCGATAACTCCCAAATCACTTAAGCAATCATCACACGCTTGAATCGTCTAATGTAACATTTTGATAAATTTGGATACCCCAAATTTGAAGCCATTCGGTTAAGTATTTTCGAAGAAACGGGCCCGGACACAATTCACACACACACACACACACACACACACACATCCATACAGACGGCACTCAGTGAGGAGAAGAAGCGCGTTCGGAACAGCATACATGCCAGCATCGATGACGCAGGTTTTCTTACGTCATTGTCAGAGTTACACTTGCATAATCGTCTCTGCGGGAGATCGGCAGTGACGTGCGTTTGTACCACAGATGCTTGCCTATGAACGTGGAAATTTTAGCCCGTCCTATTATGTTGTTTCCATTACTATGGAAACAACATAAAAAACAAGAACAACATAAAGAACAGACAATGCTTATAGTCTCCCCAAACACTTTGTTCTGTTCATATGTTAAAACCACATCACGTTCTTTCTTTTTTAGTGTTCCGTTACCCCCCCCCCCCCCCCCCCCGTTGAAAAACAACAAACAACAACAACAAAAAAACAACAACGACAACAACAAAATAAAAACAAACTAAAACAAGAAAACAACAACAACAAAACCCATACAAACCAACCAACCAAACAAACAAAAAAACCGAAAAAAACGACAACCAAAAAACAACAAACAAACAAACAAACAAACAAACAAACAAACAAACAAACAAACAACAAGAAAACACCCCCCCCCAAAAAAAAAAACAAAAAAAACAACCCCCCCCCCCAAAACCAGAACAAAACAAAACAAACAAACAAAAACAAACACAACTAAACCAACAAAAACCCAACAAAACAACACACACACACACACACACACACACACACACACACACACACACACACACACAAGATTTATCCCATGAATAAAAACATCCGGCCACAAAAAAGCGCACAGCGTCAGCCCCATCATCAAATCTCTTTGTCACTTGACGCACGTTTTACTGCTTAGCTGTCTTTGATGTCGACATATCCTCTGAGCTGGTGTGTCGTACTGGCGAGGTCAGAGGTCAGACTGTGTTGAACCGTGCGTGATGCACTTGTTTGTTTCCGGTACGATATGACGACTTTTTTGGTTTTAGGTTTGCGTTTGGGTGTGGAAGTGCGTGTATGGGATGACCATAATATTATGCTTCATGTTTACAAGAAACCTTTGACACCGGTCCCCGTTGTGGGGGATATATCACTGGAGCGGGCGAACAGTTCAGGCAGCAACCCTCCCCCCCAAGAACAAACAAACAAACAAACAAACAAACAAACAAAACAACTTTGACAGTCTTACTGTTTATAACTGTTGGTTGTGTTAACGTTTGTAGTGATTCAAACGCCATCTACATGCGGAGTTTTTGCTGTTTTGTTTTGTTACTGAATGAGCAAGCAATAGAAATTAAGACCTGTACGAGTAACAAGTGTTACTTGACTACAGCTTTCGTTGATCAATTTGATTATTGTATCTGTTGAGAACATAACTTAGGTTCAACTTAAAAAAAACAACAACCTCCGCCCCCCCCCCCCCACAAACAAACAAACAAACAAAAACAACAACAAAAAAACCAAGAAAATAAGAAAAAAAAAACACCCAAACAAACCACAAAACACGCAACAAACAACACCACTCTCAGGCCCCTCGCCCCCGAAAGAAAGAACATCAACGAACCAAAACAGCACAAACAACAACAACAACAACAACAACAACAACAACAACAACAACAACAACAACGACGACGACGACGACGACAACAACAACAACAACAACAACAGACTAACACAATGAACAACTATATCACACCAAAGGTTAATCATCCGCAAACCCGTTATTTTTTCATGTTGGGAAATACACGTACCTTCCAAACTGGAAATGCCTGTGAACACACACACACACACACACACACACACACACACACACACACACACACACACACACACACACACACCGACATCAAGTGCAGAGAGAGGAGGGAATTCGTAAACACACACACACACACACACACACACACACACACACACACACACACACACAGAATCTGGAGTTATAGTTTGACCTTACACCACTGATCAGATGAGGGGGACACAGTGTTTGTCCTAAGGCTGTTGGTCACGCGGACCGTCAGTGTAGTGTCACGAATTTCAGTGTCCTTCACGCAACGTGCGTCACGCTTGTCGATTTCGCCACTCTACGCTTTGCGTGTCCCTTTATTTTAGGCCGAATGACGCATCGACACACACACACGGTCGTAACGAAATCACGTTTTTCAAAACCCTTTATGTTAAGCATACACAGAGGTTGTTGAGCTCAACCGAAATGGGAAAGTTATTTCTGAGCTGGGATCTGTATACTTTTCTTTACAAAACAAGAAACAAAACAAACATAAAACGAACCGACAGACTCTCGAACAACCAGCCAACCAGGCAACCAATCAACCAACCAAAGATTTAAAACTTACGTTGGAAAGTGGTGCGATCATTCTACCAATTTTTGCTGAAAAATCATAAATTCAGACCGGAACATATAAATTATGTCCGGATGGCGTTCTACATCTGTTGCTGTTTGAACACATGCCTCCCCCCCCCCTCCATCCCTTTACCTCATCCCGGACATCTCCCCCTACCCCCCCCCCCCCCTCCCGCCCATCCACTTGATTCCCCTTCCTGACAGCTGCCTCCCAACCGGCTTTAACCGATCCCGCGCGGTCCAGTCCAGCATATGATATTTTCCCACATCAGGTTTTAACTGTCTCCCCTACCCCCAACCCCCACCCCCAACCCCTTGCCCCGTTCCCCCGCCCCGTTCCCCACCCACCAACCGGCGCATTTGCGACATTCGGCGTGCGTCATTGCTGTACTGTGCATCACCTTTGTAGGGTCTTTCAGGTGACAATATCGGGCGGTGCCGTATGATTTCACCGGCTATATAAAGCAGCAGGTCCTTGCTTCAAGCATTCGCTGCAAGAAGAACCGACTGAGGGAAAAAAGAAAATAAAAAGCTCAGCTTCTCTGCTTCATTCGCCGAACACTCCGTTTCTGTTGGCTGCACCAAGGGGTCTGAACTGTGAGTACACTGATTTTGAGTGATGTTTTGAAACTGCGTGTGTGCGCCTATTCCTTTTGTATTAGGTAACCTTGGGAAGGAAAACTTGGAAAACTGTGCTCTTGAAGATTAGCCTTATATTTCATGCTTTAAAATAATGTTACCAGAGCTTTCAGAAGAGGAAAAAGCTTGCAAAATCAAAACTTTTCCAGTTCTTTCATTTATTTGTCCCGTCGATCTTGTGCTTTAAAAAAAGGAGAAAAAACAAATCTTGTTCGGATGTTGCCGCAGGACTGATGTGACTAGTGATGTGTATAACAAAGCAACTGCCCCCCTCCCCCCCCCCAAAAAAAAAAAAAAAAAAAAAAGGTTAACGACAACAACAACAACAACAACAGTAGTAAACCCCAAGAATCGAACGAATTTACCTCGCCGATATTTATATTTTGGTCAGAAACTTCAAGGTTTTTACATCTTGCTTTTTTTTTTTCGTCTGCAAAACCATCGACTGGTTTATAAAGTGAATAGGTACACTTCACATAACACTGACGATGATACAGTCGGACTCGATGAAAATAATGACGAAATAGTGATGACAGTTTGTGTTTTAACATTTCAGATCTGAAGATGAAGGTTGCTGTGGCAGTATTCATCGCCTGTCTTATTTCTATCGTCTACGCTCAGGTATTTATTGATTTCTGTCGCTTAGTCAGCATCCCTTGACTGTAGTCTCTAATCACTTGTATCAGTGAAAATGAATTAGGTGGTTATAGTAGAAAGGACACGGAAAAAAAAAATACTGCAGACTCATAGCTGATGTCGGTTCGGTCGCGCGCGAATATTCAGAGGATAGATTTTTGCTTGAAAAAAGTCTATTATATAGTGACCTGAATACATAAGTTTTCTTGGAATGATAATGCTGGGATGAAAATAGATGACTCCACTCCTGTCAATCAAAAGGGGCGAGCCCCCATAATTCATCCAGTAGCGTGCAAACGTTCTTGCCAGACACTACAACGAGGGAAGCACGTGTAGTTTGAAATGTCTGAAACGTGGGAAGACGGACATCTGTAAGTCCTCTGACGTCATTTGAGGAAAAAGACGATTACCGTGACGTCAGTCTTTTTCATCTTGTAATCATCGACTAAATCTGGGAACAGTGTTTAGAAGATTTTTGTCGAGCAAGACTCTATCCTCTTAACATATTTCGTACCGCGCGCGAGTGTTCCACGTTTTTGACTCTTCTCCGGTTTTGTCCCGGTATGCGAACATCAGACAAGATTAACGGTTCCTTATCGGTTCTTACTGCAGAATCAGAATCAGATTTGTTTATTGATAGGCCTTAGGCCCATTCAAAGTTGAGAGTGACATCCAGACATTCTTATACACATCAGTACTTGTACATGAAATAACCAAAGTGCAAAATAAAGTATATCAACTCAGAAAAATTTGGAACCATCCAAGCAGCTTTCGACTCACTTTGCTAATGGCATCAAGTAACTACTGGCATTAAGAACCTGGCATTATATATTTTTCTAGCCTTAAGAAAAAGACAACAGTTGCTCAGCTAAGTTGATTCTTGCTGCAGCAAA
Organism: Batillaria attramentaria; assembly: GCA_018292915.2. NCBI lineage: Eukaryota > Metazoa > Mollusca > Gastropoda > Batillariidae > Batillaria > Batillaria attramentaria. The sequence goes on from JACVVK020000058.1 coordinate 1,794,241, forward strand.
AGTGAGTATGATCAAAGTGCACTAAGCCAAATTTGAATCCATGCAAACAATAATTATGATTTTATTTTATTTTATTTTATTTTTTTTTTTTTTTGCTGCCCCAACTCTTTGCCAGCTCCAGTGGTGTTCCTCCCAGGTCATGGGTGGAACCCACGGAGGACTCGAAAGCTGGGGCAATTTTTATTATGCATGATGATGGAGATGAGGATGATAGTAAGATGATGCTATGGAGGTCCATGTGGTTTGGGACTGCGGGACAGGGCCGCATTCCACGCTTCCTGTCATAAATATCCCGGCATTAACCAGGCCCGGGAACTACGGCACCTGCGGTGCCGGCCGTGTAATCATCCACATCATAAGACGTGTCATACAAAGGGAAGCACCCCCAAAGTCGCACCCGTGAAGTGGGTGAAGCTCGGCTGTGTGGCAACAGCCTCCCCATTGGGCCCATAGCACACCCGCTCTGGCTAGGAGCCGACCTAGGTAGGAAAAATCCCGCTTGCCTCGGCTGGGATTCGAACCCGGGTCTCCCGGTCCATGATCCGAAGTGCTAACCACTACACTACGGGGGCCGGTATGATTTTATTTTTTTGTGAGGCCACTGGTGAACGACCCCAAACTCACTTGATAGAACTTGAGTAAAGAAAATGTCTGTTAGTTGCTACAAAAATCATCTTTTGTGACAGGGTCAAATAGTCATGGATTGTAGCCTGACCTGTTCTGTCTGTCTGACAGCCTGGAAGTGGCCGGGGGCGGGGACGACCTGGAGGGCGTGGTCCAGGTGGTCCGCGGCCGTTTGGACGAGGTCGTCTGCCGGATGGGGTGGATCTGTCCGTGTGGAACCGGACTTTGGACGGACAGGATGTGAGGGAGACAGGATTTGCCAACGCTGAGGACAATGTGGTCGTTGTCTCGTCCCGCGACCGCGTGCTGCGAAATCTCACCAGGGTTGGTGCCAGTACGCTGTACGACTTCAATGGAACTTCACTGGTGAGTAGGTTTTGACGGGCGCTGGAAGTTTACTCATGGTGCAACAACAACAGCAACAACAGCAGCAGTAACAACAACAACAACAACAACGCACTCCTCTCTCTCTCTCTCGCTCTCTCTCGTTTGTCGTTAGGTTTCATCAGAGTTAATTAGGCACGTGACGTTGCTGACGTTTTAACTAAACACGTGACTTTGCTGACATGTTAATTAGACACGTGACGTTGCTGACATGTTAATGAAACACGTGAGATTGCTGACATGTTAATTAGAACGTGACGTTGCTAACATGTTAATTAGACACGTGACGTTGCCAACATGTTAATTAGACACGTGACGTTACTAACATGTTAATTAGACACATGAAACTGCTGGTGTGCAGATAGTGGCTGCGAAATTAGGACCCGTATGTGTCGTGTTCCCGTCCGACTTCCAATCCACACTGACCTTCGAGGCTGCTGCTGCCGAAGTCAACAACAGAAACGTGAGTTGCCCTCAGTCGTTACAGTGTGGCTTAATTCTGGTGGAAGATCTCTTAGAAATGCTGCTTCCACTATGTGGAACTCTTTGCCTGGGTCTCGTCTGAAAGCGCCAAGCATCTAGTTCTTCAGAAAAGCTTTATAACGTGTTTTTGACGCGTCTGTTGACAATTAGCAGACACTCCAAGCATCCAGTTCTTCAGAAAAGCTTTATAACGTGTTTTTGACGCGTCTGTTGACAATTAGCAGACAATCAAAGCATCCAGTTCTTCAGAAAAGCTTTATAACTTGTTTTTGACGCGTCTGTTGACAATTAGCAGACACTCCAAGCATCCAGTTCTTCAGAAAAGCTTTATAACTTGTTTTTGACGCGTCTGTTGACAATTAGCAGACACTCAAAGCATCCAGTTCTTCAGAAAAGCTTTATAACTTGTTTTTGACGCGTCTGTTGACAATTAGCAGACACTCCAAGCATCCAGTTCTTCAGAAAAGCTTTATAACGTGTTTTTGACGCGTCTGTTGACAATTAGCAGACACCCAAAGCATCCAGTTCTTCAGAAAAGCTTTATAACGTGTTTTTGACACGTGTGTTGACAATTAGCAGACACTCTAAGCATCCAGTTCTTCAGAAAAGCTTTATAACGTGCTTTTGACGCGTCTGTTGACAATTAGCAGACACTCCAAGCATCCAGTTCTTCAGAAAAGCTTTATAACTTGTTTTTGACGCGTCTGTTGACAATTAGCAGACACTCCGAGCATCCAGTTCTTCAGAAAAGCTTTATAACTTGTTTTTGACGCGTCTGTTGACAATTTGCAGACACTCCAAGCATCCAGTTCTTCAGAAAAGCTTTATAACTTGTTTTTGACGCGTCTGTTGACAATTAGCAGACACTCAAAGCATCCAGTTCTTCAGAAAAGCTTCCTAACTTGTTTTTGATGCGTCTGCAGACACTCCAAGCATCCAGTTCTTCAGAAAAGCTTTATAACGTGTTTTTGACGCGTCTGTTGACATTTGGCAGACACTCTAAGCATCCAGTTCTTCAGAAAAGCTTTATAACGTGTTTTTGACGCGTCTGTTGACAATTAGCAGACACTCCAAGCATCCAGTTCTTCAGAAAAGCTTTATAACTTGTTTTTGACGCGCCTGTTGACAATTAGCAGACACTCCGAGCATCCAGTTCTTCAGAAAAGCTTCCTAACTTGTTTTTGACGCGTCTGCAGACACTCCAAGCATCCAGTTCTTCAGAAAAGCTTTATAACGTGTTTTTGACGCGTCTGTTGACATTTGGCAGACACTCCAAGCACCCAGTTCTTCAGAAAAGCTTTATAACGTGTTTTTGACGCGTCTGTTGACAATTAGCAGACACTCCAAGCATCCAGTTCTTCAGAAAAGCTTTATAACTTGTTTTTGACGCGCCTGTTGACAATTAGCAGACACTCCGAGCATCCAGTTCTTCAGAAAAGCTTCCTAACTTGTTTTTGACGCGTCTGCAGACACTCCAAGCATCCAGTTCTTCAGAAAAGCTTTATAACGTGTTTTTGACGCGTCTGTTGACATTTGGCAGACACTCCAAGCACCCAGTTCTTCAGAAAAGCTTTATAACGTGTTTTTGACGCGTCTGTTGACAATTAGCAGACACTCCAAGCATCCAGTTCTTCAGAAAAGCTTTATAACTTGTTTTTGACGCGCCTGTTGACAATTAGCAGACACTCCGAGCATCCAGTTCTTCAGAAAAGCTTCCTAACTTGTTTTTGACGCGTCTGCAGACACTCCAAGCATCCAGTTCTTCAGAAAAGCTTTATAACTTGTTTTTGACGCGTCTGTTGACATTTGGCAGACACTCCAAGCATCCAGTTCTTCAGAAAAGCTTTATAACGTGTTTTTGACGCGTGTGTTGACAATTAGCAGACACTCAAAGCATCCAGTTCTTCAGAAAAGCTTTATAACTTGTTTTTGACGCGTCTGTTGACAATTAGCAGACACTCCAAGCATCCAGTTCTTCAGAAAAGCTTTATAACGTGTTTTTGACGCGTCTGTTGACAATTAGCAGACACTCAAAGCATCCAGTTCTTCAGAAAAGCTTTATAACTTGTTTTTGACGCGTCTGTTGACAATTAGCAGACACTCCAAGCATCCAGTTCTTCAGAAAAGCTTTATAACTTGTTTTTGACGCGTCTGTTGACAATTAGCAGACACCACTCGCGCCCCTTGACGACCCGTCATTGATTTGTGAGAAGCATGCATGCTGTGTTTGCATATCAAAGTTATATCTCTAGAAAAAAAAGAGAGCATTGAATTTTTCAGTAATTATTAACAAAGTTTTTTGTGCTAGAAGAACTGTATTTTCTGAATTTTTTTTCTTCAAAAATGAGTACGTCTTGAAAGAGTTAAAACTTATGCCTCGGATAGAGAGTGACGGGCTACCGGTGTCAAACACAGCTTCTTGTTGTTTCTCATCGCGCATGTTTCGTTTTCTTGGAATATTGTTGAGCTACATCTGTAGACATTTGATTGCATTGTCTTTTCTTCCTTCTTTGTTCATCCTCTTCACCGCAACGGCCGATGACGTTCGAGAAGGCATATAGTTTTCTCCAGAACGGATTCTTTAAAACATTAAAGCAAAACAACAACAACAACAGTTTAATATAGTATTTTTTTTTTTGAAAGAGAGGCACTCCCTCCCGCAGGAGCTCAGGGCGCCTTACAATCACCATACGCTCACTCACCCAGATGCACACACAACATGCCTCCACACATACATTTATCTACAAATACATAACGTGCAGCATCATATACGGCCTCCGTTGAATGAATGAATGGATGAATGAGTGATGATGATGATGATGATGATGATGATGATGTATGTCTGCAGGAGACCACCATCGGGGCCCCCGCTAACCAGCTCCTGCTCAACCTTACTGACGCCCAGCCCCTGGACAGCGTGTCCGAGTCCGTGTCACGGTTCTGTCGCCGTCGCCGGGTGGTCCAGGCCGTCGAAGCTGATGGTGGGTCTTCATTTTTATTTACTTATTCTTTATTTATACTGATTTATTTATTTATTTATTTATTTATTATACTGACTTATTTATATAGACATTTATTTTTATTTATTTATTTATTTATTTATTTATTATACTGACTTATTTATATAGTCATTTATTTTTATTTATTTATTTATTTATTTATTTATTATACTGACTTATTTATATAGACATTTATTTATACTGACTTACATAATTATTTACTTATTTATTTATATTTATTTATACTGATTTATTTATTCATTTATTTATTTATTAAATTTTATACTCTTTAATCCCATTGCTTGGGAATTCGGCTCGTCACAGTGCGCTGCCACTTTTTTTTTCTTTTTCCTTCATGCATAGCGTGTGGTCGTACTGCATTCTGCGGCGTCTCCTGTAACGAATGGTGCCCATCTTGAATGCGCACTTGATGCTGTGCCGGAGTGCGCATGTACTGACATGAGGGTGAGATAGGCACAGTAAACCGTGTCTGCATGGGATTTTGACTCGATTTGGAAAGGGAAAATCGCCGAACTAAATCGCCGCCTACTAGGGATTAGAACCAGGCAGCTCATAATCCTTTATCCGCTCGGCCAAATCCCCTCTTTTGTTGAGTTGCTTGTGGAGACAGGGTCATGTGTGCGCGATGTTTTTAGTACGGAGGGAACCTCCACCGAGTGGTTTTGAAGTCTAGGGGAGGCTGTACGCCTTTGATTGTCTGCAAGACGTGTGGTTGCCTCCCTTCGAGTAGAAGCGAGGAGAACAGACAGGGCAAAGCACATAGTGCCGTCCTTTCGGAAAACAACGAACGTAGAACAAATAGGTCCGAACACTTGAATAAAGCGGGCACTCAGAAACACACGACGACGACGACGATGATGATGATGATGATGATGATGGAGCAAGAAGAACGAACAGACAACTGAAGCGGTCAGTCTGTGCGGTCCCTTCGACGAATGAACAGAGGTCGCCATATGCTGCCCCCCCCCCTCCCCCTCGCCCCCTGTGAAGAATCATAGAAATTAGCACACCACATGAGTGGTGGGTGGGGGTTTGGGGGGTTTAACGTCCTTTTCCACCACATACGGGTGGTATTAAAGACGGGGCAACGATGAAAAAGACAGCACAAATATTTGGCCATAGCCGGGATACGAACTCACGACCCGAGCATTAGAAGTCCAAGACACGATAATGATGATGATGATGATGATGATGATGATGATGATGATGATGATCCTATTGTTTCAGCCGCCACATTCCCACAAGCAGG
>JACVVK020000058.1:1805000-1825000 GCA_018292915.2 Batillaria attramentaria
ATTTCGGTCCGCCGATGGGTAATTTCGGGCCGCGAGATTTTGGAAACGCTGGTCCTATGAGAGACATATTTGGGGGTCCCAATAACGGTGCATCATCACCAGGCGTTGTGGGAGGGCCAATCAGTTTGTCGAACGGAGACTTCGGCCGGTTCGGTCCTCCTCCAATGGGTGGACCTGGCGGTTTCCCTCCGTCTTTAGAACCGTTTCCTGTTTCAAGTCAGGCTGGAGACGGTACGGGACCGTTTGGTCCCCGTGGCCAAGGACCCCATCCTTCCGCTGGTGGCACAGACCGCGTCGGCAGGCTAAGAAATCTTCTCGGGCGAATTAGGGGTGAGCTGGAAAGGCCGGGTATTCCTGGGGGAATGCCGGAGCTGTTTAACGGTCCGCCTAGGGACGGGCTCGGTAGCTGGAGACGCTATCCTCATGGAACTCCGCCGTCACCGCCAGGCGCTGCCGCGTCCAGGTGGAGTCGTACTGTGGAGGGGCGGAGTGTGATGGAGAACGGGTTCTCACTGGACGAGCGGAACGTCGCGGTGGCTATGTCACATGACCCCGCGCTGAGGGAACTCAAGTACATGGCATCCTCCACGCTGTTCCACTTCAGCCCCACCGAGACGGTAAGTCGACCGGCAGTCGCTCACACAGGTCTTCCTGTGTACTTTGTCTTGTGAACATGTTTTACCCAGCACACGAGATACTTTGGATACAATTTTGTTTGTTCTTTAGATATATACATTTGTTTGTTCTTTAGATATAATTTTTTGTTCTTTAGATATAATTTGTTTGTTAGTTAGATATAATTTTGTGTGTACTTTAGGTGTCAATTTGTTTGGATATAAATCTATTTTTTCTTTTAAAGTATGCATTTGTTAGCTCTTTAGATCAATCAATCAATCAATCAATCAATCAATCAATCAATCAATCAATCAATCAATCAATATGTCTTTATTATCCCGTAAGAGAAATACGGGTTTGGTCATATTTCTTAGAAATAAAGCTATTCATTACAGTAATTCTTAATACTATACACATTAAGATATTCATCAAAATTTATCACATTTCATGCCACAAACGATTTTGTTCGTCTTAGCTGGAGGCTTTACTCCCCCAAAAACAAACAAACAAACAAACAAACAAACAAACAAACAAACAAACAAACAAACAACAAAAACCCCAAACAAAACAACAAACCAACAAAGATAAAAACAACAACTAACAACAATAAAAAAAAACAGGAAACCAAAAACACCATAAAAAAACAAACAACAACAAAAAAGAAAACCACACACACACACACACACACACACACACACACACACACACACACACACACACACACACACACCAACAACAACAACAACAAAAATACAAAAGTTGTTTTGACTTTGAGAACAAACTGTTCAGTGTTTTCTCTCAGTCAACAACAAAAAAGAAAAGAAAAACAAAAAAACTTTACAGACTGTGTTCCCGTTGTTTTTACAGGCGGTGCTACTGAAGCCAGGTTATGGACGAGGTCTCCCCGTGTGTTTCCTGCTTCCCTCGCCGCCTGCCCTCACCTACAGACAACTCGCCGATAAGATGGCAGCCAGAAATGTCCGTTTGACAATGTGATTTCTGACAGTTTTTTTTTCTCGTGCGTATATCGAGGGTTCCGTGCCAAAAGCACTATCGATACAGGTAGAAAGAACAGAGATATACCGCTCTGGCAGGAAACCCTCCATATAGACCGTTAGATCGTAAGCAAATCATCATTGTCTATTTTCATTTCGCTAGATTGGACGCCAGCTGTTTCCTTCTACCGTAGTAGAGGGTGGGTGTGTTAGTTATTTAGGGCTTAACGCCGCGCAAGCAACAGAGACTATTTCAGCTTTACAGAGTCCCTTACTGCCAGGTCCTTGAAAACATAAAATATGTCCAGCTTATAACATGATGTAAATATACATTAAACATGTGTGCAGCTTAAGCAAGGTCCTGTACAAGATCAACTTCTTCCAGACTAGAAACAATATCACAGATTATGTAATGCTAAAAGACTGTATTTTATAAAAGAGGTTGACATCCCTCAAGAAATTGAAGATGTTGTTTGTCGGAGGGGGGGGGGGGATGACATCCCCGAACAACGCCTTCAATGAGTTGGTGTCAAGCACTGATCAGACCATTTAGACACCTGCACAGTGACAGCTCCCAACAAGGGGCATGCTCCCAGAATTCAGCCAACCGCGTGCAGCGGCATAATGAGGACAACATATGGCATGGTCTGGCAAACTTCCTTGCCAGACGCTACAAAGACAGAAGCGCATGCATTGCGATGACTGAAACGTGGAAAGAAAGCAGGAAGTCCATTGACGTCATTTGAGGAAAAACCGACCATTACGTCAGTCTCTTTCATCTTGAAATCAACCCTTTGTCCATAACATGACGTCACGGACGTACTGTGTTTTGCCAATACACGGCAAAGTAACGGGGCGAGGCTATGGCCTCAGTCGGGGCTTTTCGACTGGAGTCGTCTATTCTCCCCCATCTCTTTTCATCCCCATATAATAAAGTAGTTGTTCAGGGCCCGTACGTAGAACTCGAGGTTAATTTGACCCACGGCTACGGGCCTAACCCAGACTAGGACAAAAGAAACCCCAAAACAAAATTAAATAAAAAAGGAAGCGAAGAAAGAAAGATAAAAATCCTTCTATAACGGCTTTGGCACCCGCCGGAGCTTTGGACCCGCTTCCTGATTTAAAACAAAAAAACAACAGAAAATTTAACCCTAGAGCTAGTTGAGTTCGAGGTTAGACTCTAACCCGGGGCTAAATTCCCTAATCCTAACTTTTACATGCGGGTCCTGGGCATTAGTATTACAGGAATCGTAACTATTTGAAATCGGGAGATGGCACAGCAGCCGCAGACAACCATACCAAGTTGCACTGGCACTGCGGAAAGGGTTAATTAAACGACATCTGTTTCCGTTAATGTGTGTTTCAGGACAGCGTGGTCACATCCCCACTGACTGTTGTGAAGTTAAACGCTACAGGCGAGCGACTGACGAGGGATCAGATCCGGGCACTTTACACGGAACACCCTGACGTCATCCCTTTTTGCGGCTTCCGGGGCGTGGTACGACCCGTGCCCGCTGACGGTGAGTCACGTGGTGTAATAGGCTAAGTTTCTTGTGCCCCTTGGGTATCGCGGGCGGGGTGGGGTATGTGTGTGGGCGGGGGGGGGGGGGGACAACAACAATAACAACATCCACCAGGCAAGACCCTGTACAGGGGGCTGAGGAAACAGTTCACGTGATATTGGAGAAATACTCAATAGGCTCAACGTTAACACTGTGGGAATCCAAGGGAACTAATAATGTGAACGCTCAGATTTGAAAGTTTACATAATTGTCGTTCCTGCTTCTACGACATGATTGAAAAAAGCGACATAATTATAACTTCTTCTTTTTTTTTTTTTTTTTGCGTCGTATCATTACAATTACTGTTCTTCTGTTGTTCTCCCACGACATCTTGTGAAGCGCCACGTCAGTAACGGGCAATTCCCAATTACTTGTTCGAAAACGGACGTCATTTACGCACGTTCCGCAGTCTCCAGATTTGTTTTTGCCCAAATAATTATGTGCATGCCTTCCTCTATACCCGCATAGTCTATACCGAACCCGACCACCCCCTGCCCAGTATATGATAAGACTTGTAAAAAGGAAGTAGCCACTGCTCACCAATAGGAGCCACTTCAAGCCACTATTACACAAGTCGTGGGCCTTCCCCACTAGACCCGAGACCGCTGCAGATTGCATGGTAGTGGCTTGAAGTGGCATCTAGTGATCTGAAGATTTCAAGTAAAATTCCGATTTTGGCATGGGCTTTTATGAGATACATATTTTACGAAGGATTCCGCATAGTGTTTTGTCGCGTGAAAGCAGAAACTGCGCAAACGAATACTGAGAAACATGCGTAAATGACATCCATTTTGGAAGAAGAAAAAAAAATTGAAATGCCCCTTCGCCCTTTGATTTTGCGTGTTTAGCACACGCACACACACTTCCTACTATCCAACGCCGACACCTCTAGCTGGGCTCGTTCCTTCTGGGTCCGGCAGCCACAAGAAGGGTGGGTGGTTGTTTGGGAGTTTTACGTCCTTTTCTACCACGTAAGGGTGATATCAAAGACGGGGCAACGAGAAAAAGGCCAGCACAAATATATGGCCGCAGCGGGAATTCGCCAGCCACAAGAAAATCGAGTACAGTTTAGCACTCAGCCCGTCAAAGAATCACGCGCTCTCCTCGATTTTTTTTAATTCAGGGGCGAGTGCCTCAGTCTACGCAGTGCGGTAGTCACAACGCTCTGATATGTGTGTGTGTGTGCGTGCGTGCGTTACAGAGGCGACGTTTCCAACTGGAGCAGACTCCGGACCGGGTCGGGTGATGAAAGTGATCTCGTGGGACACACAGTACGACATCCTGGTTCCCTCCATGCCTCCTCCTCCATCGCCACTACAACCTCTACCACCACCACCGCCATTATCGCCCCAACAACCACCACAGTCTGGAGCAGTTCCCCCTCCCCCAGGCGGACTTGCTCCGTGGAGAACACTTTGAGCTCAGTCTGTACCACCTACATATTTTATGGAGAGATTTTGCAGTTTCTCCATTGGCGTTTTTCGTTTTCTTTACTGTCGTTTCTTTTTGTAATCGGAGCTGTATGTCTGACAATAAAGTGTTGCGTAGTACATTTTGTGTGTCCTCAAGTCTGATTTCGCAAATAAAAATGTGGCCTCGTGTGTGTGTGTGTGTGTGTGTGTGTGTGTGTGTGTGTGTGTGTGTGTGTGTGTGTGTGTGTTTCACTGTATTTACGTGCTAAAATCATATCTACTTTAGTTTTTTTGTGTTTTTTTAACGTGCTAAAATCAAATCTACCTTTTATTTTTTTCGAAAACACATGGAGGACCACGCAACAGTCATGTGCACGCCAGTTTCCCGCAAAGGGACAAACCATCTCTATTCACAGCGCTTGGCTATGTATGTGTTACTGAATACATACAGCCACTCCAGGAGACTTCTATTGAAAGCACGCAAACCTTGCATTAAGACTAGCAGTCATTCGTCCAAGAAAAACAGCATTGCATTTGCCTTGACGTCCCGCGGGACACATTTTAAATCAACATTGTCGATGAAAATCTCTGCTTAAATTGCACGCCATTGAAATGGTTTCAATCGCTGCGCCTTTCACGAACTGCATTTTTGTGTTCCCCACTGCACGGTGCAAAGTTCGACCAAGCACTTTTCAATAAAGACTTTCTAAACGGCGTCTTATCTGGAACACTCTACCTATAAAAGTCAAATAATATTACTTGCTTGATGTAATTTCCAGCCTGGATATCAATTTGAAAGAACAAACTGTGATATCGATAGTTCCCAATAAGTTTTAACTTGGGTAGTACATGTTTATTTCATGTTTAGTTAGCTGTTTCATCGAGTTTTCAATGAAAATATTTCTTCTGTGCCTGTAAAGAATGAATAGTCATGCTTTAATGCGCAGCGGACAATGAAAATGCAAGTATTATATCATGGGTGTTATATACAGTCAACAAAACAACAACAGCAGCAAAATGAAACAACAACAACAAAAAAAAACAACAACAACAACAAAACAAATTCTCAGTCAGTGTATGACGTGCAAAGATCAACTAACGTACTGAAAGAAAGAATCTAGGATCTCCTGCTAGACTGGAAATTTAATAACATTTGTGCGGTCAGCATAGTTCAGTGCAATGAACAAGTCCAGAGGTAGTGGAAATTACCGCTTTTTGCACTCGATAATTATGACTTGCGTTCTACCGCCTGGAAACACAAACACACTAAAAGCACCTGTGTACGATATTGTCGGCAGATCACACGCACACCTATGCAAACCTAGCAGCCAGTTGTGTGTGTGAAAAAAAAAGCATGGATTTTATTTTTAAATGTAGCTGGCTTCAAACGTCACAGGCAGAACACGGGCATGCGCAGTGAGGAGACAACACACCAATCTCTTTCTGAAAAATTGTCCGCAGCTTTGTTTACACCAAATCTCGCAGAAAGGACCAGTTTTCGGAAAGATTCAGTATGGCAGAGAAGCAAGGTAAGTTCTTTGCCCAGTCATAAAACTGTTCAATGTACTTTTGAGCACCTTATATTTGAAAGAACAAACTTTGTAGATTTGCCGTCATGTTTACACGGAAGTTGTATATCACAGACTAGACCTCCACGTAGCAACCATGCCTCTTGCGGTGTACTGTCGTTTCCGTTCGGCCACAGTCCTGAACGACCCTGTCTGCAACATGAGAACGTTGTTGTTGTGTTGTTGTTTTCCACTAGAAAGCTCATTTTTCGTCTCGAGGGGCATTTTCCCATGTCTACATTATTTTTCGCAAAAACTGATGACAGGCAACGTACGTTCACTTTGATTTGCACGGCTGTTACACACACACACACACACACACACACACACACACACACACACACACACACACACACACACACACACACACACACACACACACACACACGAGCTGTTTCTTACAAAAAGTTAAGCAGAGACAGCTAAATGATTATTATTGTTGTACACTTTAAGATGCTTCTGTCCAATGGCGCCCTTATCTAAAATGGAGATCCGCTACGCCAGTGTCGCCGTTTTATATGCTGAATAGACAAACGCCTTGTGGTGCATGGTTGGATGTACACGAACGCCTGGCTATCACATCAAGTGAAATTATTTTGTTATCGCCAAGGGGAAATTCGATTGAAATGTTCGAAACACACACACGCACGCACGCACGCACGCACGCACGCACGCACGCACACACACACACACACACACACACACACACACACACACACACACACACACACACACTTCCTACTATCCGACGCCGACACCTCTAGCTGGTCCCGTTCCTTCTGGGTCCGCCAACCACAAAGAAGGGTGGGTGGTTGTTTGGGAGTTTTACGTCCTTTTCCACCAGGTAAAGGTGATATCAAAGACGTGGCAACGAGAAAAAGGCCAGTACAAATATATGGCCGAAGGCGGGATTCACCAGCCTCAAGAAAGTTTAGTACAGTTTAGCACTCAGCCCGTCAAAGAATCACGCGCTCTTCGTCTGCGCAGCACGCAGGGCACTAGGCACCTCAGTTTTGAGTTGAATTATTCGGGAAGAGTTGTGGACTTATTCCCGAGAAACAACGTTATTATTATGATGTATGCATTATGTTTTGGCAACGGGCCAGTAAAATAGCACGGCCCGAGGGAAAGCGGAATGGCTTTTGAAGGCTGTCAGGTGCGTTGCATTAAGTCGTGAGAATAAGGCAATAGCCCCGTATTATTTCAAGCATGGGGTATTCGGTCCTTTCAGGGTTTTCAATGAGCATTGTGCAGCCCAGTAAACACCCCCCCCCCCCTTTTTTTAATTGTTTTTTTAAAGCCGAGATCGCTCAAGCTCAGCACAGCCACACGCAAAAATAGTGAGGCTACTGCGTAGGAGACCTTCGATGGGAAAGAGAGAGTATTTTAAGGCTTAACGCCGCGTCAGCGACAAAGACTAATTCGATGCAGCCACAAGCCCCCCTCGTTAAAAGGTAAAAAGCTGGTTTAAAACAACTTGTAAATATAGGCTAAAAGTTTATAGGTTAAATGAGATTCTCCCAGTCTTTGGTTACCACAAGTTCAAAACGCCAAGCATGGGGCGTATACATGCATAAGTAACAACACAATGTTCAAATTTTATGAAACAAATTGACTTCCCGAAGGAAGCCGAACCTTCGACAGGATCCTGGACATTTGGCACGCAGACGTTAATAGTCAATCTTCGTAGCATTCGCAATATTTCCAGCCGCCCGGTGCCCAACCAATATCAGTTTGGTCTAGAAGAATTATAGTACCTAAAGATACTACCACATATCCTGCTGTGTTCTTTGTTTAAAATCCCTAAACTTTCCGTGCGATTTTCCGAGATATCTTACTCAAACTAATTCTGCTGTAAAACCTGACAAGACTGTTGCCCTCTAGACACTCAAATAACAAAAATATGTCGTCAGCAGCGTAAAGCAAAGGAAGTAATCGTTAACCACTATTACTATAGCTGACTGCCGGAAGCACAATGATGCCATAATCATGTCAACGCGTTTCACCCTTGAGCCACCGCGGAACTAATGATTCATTTGCACCAAGACAGCGTACTTCCAGCTAGCTTCAGGAAGGTAATGTCATAGGCACAGCTGATCTAGGTTTTTGATATCATAAAGTTACGTGAATACACCATGCTTGCAATAAGTTTTCCCGCAGGGAGGGTGTGCGTGTGAGTGTGTGTGTGTGTGTGGGGGGGGGGGGACACAAAAACATAATTTTTTCTTTTTAGACGTGAAAAAAGTGACGGGGGAATGTTGGTTCACATTAGCACGTGTCATACCTCAGAACCGCGCATTGTTCCTAACGTGTGCTGTACACCAAGAAGCACGTCGTGATTCTCTGCGATAGACGCTTGACCGGCAGAGGGCAGGAGTGAGTGTGTAAAGACCAGTGTTGGGAAGGAGGGGGCCTCTCTGCAGGTTTGCGGCGCTGAAAAATGTCGACTTCTCTGATGTCGACGCTCGGTGAACAGTTTTCCGACTGATACGCATGTGGATGTTTTCACCGATTTCTTCCTGTATACTTGTAGCTACAGAAGAAGTCTACCGCATTTTACTTGTGGGCAAGACTGGAAGTGGAAAAAGTACGACAGGCAACACCATTCTTGGAGAAAAGAAATTCCGTGTTGGGGCCACAATGAAGTCGAAGACGAGGGAATGTCAGCTTGAACGGAGCCAGGTGGACGGAGTGACAATAGAGGTAAGCAGTATATTATTATTATTGTTGTTATTATTATTATTATTATTATTAACTGTAATGGGAGAGGTTGGGGTGTCGTGCGGTGGTTGTTGTTGGATGTTTGCTGTCTCCTTGTTTCTGCAAGTCCTTGTTTACGTTGCTGGAAGACAGTGTTTCGCACAACCTGTTGCTCAAATGATGTATTATTTCAAGAGAGAGAGAGAGAGAGAGAGAGAGAGAGAGAGAGAGAGAGATTACCAGAACTTCAAACACTTAAAAAAAGTTTATCTTTGTAGTAAAAACTGGTGTTCAAACGCGGAAAAGGTACACGCGAAAAGAATAGACAGGAGGCATGTCTTTTTTTTTTCTTTTTCTTTCACCGACGTAGGTTTTGTCCATCGTGGCAAAAGCACAAAGCGGTCGGTTGGTGCTGAGTGTGGTGACTCGAACATGAATTATTAGGCAGCCAGCAGTATTGAAAACGGGCTGTACTGAAACGTTGCTTTTCGAGTGCGTTCAGGGCTTTACACCGCGCAAGCTACAAAGACTATTTCGCGGGAAAGCGAGGTCCCTTTCTGCCAAGCCATTAAAAATAAAGGGCATACAATAAAACAGCATGTAAATATATATTAAAAATCTGCTGGATTTAGATGAGAAGTTTCTTGCAAGACTTAAAAATCGAACGGACGGAGGTCAATGAGAGACTATGAATTGGAATTAAATTTTATGAAACAAGTTTGCCTCCTTCAAGAAGTTGAAGATGTTGTCAGGGGGGACATCCCTGAACAACACCTTCAATGAATCCACGGAGAAGTACTTGTTGCGGATCCTCGAGTGCGTTTAGAGAGAGACAAAACACAAAGTGCTTCGTAATGCGTGGGGTTTCTAGACACTAACCGAGCAGAGAGTGCATTAGTGCAAACTGATACAGACGCAAGTTCAAGTCAAACACGCTTTAGTTGAATTTCGGATGAGTAAAAACAAAACGAAACAAAAAAATTCCCTTGGGGTTCCGATTGAAGGACTTGGTCAGTCGTTGCTGAACCCTACTTGAGTTGAGGACATAAACAGTTAGCGCGTGCAGTGTTTTGTGCCACGCTTCTTGTAAGCATGCGATTCACTGCCGTTTCTAAAGCAGACTGTTTGATGCACGACTGTTAATCTGACCAGTAATAGCCGCAGACAGTGTAAGTACATCATGAGACTAAAAGGACACTAGCTGATGTTGGCACTAGTCAGATAAGTGAGTGAGTGAGTGAGTGAGTTTTTGAGGCTTAACGCTGCGCAAGCCACAAAGACTAATTCGCGGCAGTCAGATAAGCATAGTAAGCAATTGGACCGGCATTGGAATTTAACAACTTAATCTTGTACAAAGCACGTTTCAGTGCCACTCATCATACTTCTTCAGAAATTCATCATACACACACACACACACACACACACACACACACACACACACACACACACACACACACGTACACGTGTCTCTTTCTGAACACAGTCAAGAGGCGGCGTTTAGTTTTGCCCGTTTAGAACACCCCTGACTGTCTGCTGTCAATAGTCATTACGTCACTGCACCTGACCGCTTTATGTCAGCTTGCTCTGCGCTTGCAATGGGCAGAACCTACGGCAAGAAAAAAAACAACCATGCTGGTTGGAGCCAATCTGGCCGACAAACAGTTCTTCTGAAGCAGCCGAAAGTGCTCAAATTGAATCATTTCCTCCTCAATAGGTAATGGACACGCCTGGCCTTTTTGACACTGACATCACGGTTGAGGAAATCGGACAAAAAATTGTTCAGTCCATTGGCGGCATGTACCCAGGGATGCATGCTGTGCTGTACGTCTACCCGGCCAACCAACGCTACACGGAGGAAGAATTCAACACATTCAAACGCTTGCAAGCTTATCTTGATAATTTCACAAAGCACACCATCATTTTGTTCACACGTGGCGATGACTTGGAAAATGATGGTGTTGACATCATCGACAGCCTGAAGAATGACACGCCCAAGAGCTTCCAGCAAGTGCTGAAGGAGTGTGACAACAGATACGTCGTGTTCAACAACAGAGCTGAAGATAAGAAGCCTCAAGTGCAACATCTGCTGGAAGAGGTGAAGAAGGTCATTGAGGCAAACAACGGATCGTACTACACGTGCGCAAAATACTCTGACGTCCTCAGTGAATTTGCCAAAATACTCAAGGAGATGGAGAAAGAGGAAGAAAAAGAAAGGAAGCGCAAACATAAGGAAGCACAAACGAGAGAAAAAGCTAGACTGAAAGAAGAAGAGGAAAAGAAGAAGAAAGAAGCTAGACTGAAAGAAGAACAAGACGAAAAGAAGAAGGAGGAAGAACAAGACGAAAAAAGGAAGAAAGAAGCTAGACTGAGAGAAGAAGAAAGTCTTGAGTGGCGTTTGCGGAAAAAAATTGCAGAAAGGAGGAATGGTGTGATTTTGTATAGGCTTACGACTGTTGCTGCCACAGCTCTGAATCTCAGCGCAGCAATGGCTGCCGGGATCTTGGTTGGCGCTGTCGTTGCAGGTCCAGTCGGAGCAGTTGTTGGCGGTGCCCTAGGGATTGGGGCCTGCATTGTTGGTCAGAAGGTGGCAAAGAAGGTAGCGGAGAAGACAGATAAGGGGGTGGGTGGGTGTTTGGGGGTTTAACGTCCTTTTCAACCGTATACGGGTGATATCAAAGACGGGGCAACGATGAAAAAGCCAGCACACAAATTTGGCCCCAGCCGGGATACGAACTCACGACACCAGCACTAAAAGTCCAATGCTCTGCCATTCGGCCACCCCGGCTCCTGAGGGAATGTTTTATATCAATGTTGGCACTGAGTAACACTTCGTAAGGTATTTCGCTAAGTAAGAAAATTTAACCTTCCAGTTTCCACGCCGTTACTCTGCCAATCACCCGTGTTTCACTGCGGTTACCAGCACGACAAGCAGCTTGGCAGAGTAAGTTTGCAGCCACGACACACACGCAGCTAGCGATGGGGTTAGTGCGGCTGAACTGAAAACAAAATGTGTTTTAATTGTGTTTATTATTCAAAAACACCCTTTTGCTTGTACTTCTAGCCCTCTGTAGCAATGTACAAAGCTGAAATCCATGCGTGAAAATCTCAAACGAGACCCTGTACGCCGGTCGCCATCATGGAATCCGTACGTTTCTGTCTCATACTCGCTTCGCCATGGGCCGATTCTTGAGACTACACCGAATACAAAATGGGTTGTTATTGTGTTTGCTGTGTGAAATAATCTCACTTGGGTGAAGTTGTGATTCTGTAGGAATCTACGAAACAGAAAACCCTTCGTGAAAATCTCCGTCGAGACCATAGATAATATCAATGGCCTAGGTCTATGGACATCTATGATCGAGATCGTGCACGCCGGTCGCCTTTCGGGAATTGGCAAGCGAGTGAGCAGGTGACGGTATGTGCCACAATACAGAATCGAAAAGAGCTATCAATGAGCTTTAACAAGGAAAGTTTTATGCAAATTTCAAAAGACTAAACCTCCATAGACTCATTACTTTTTTTTTTTTTGCTGCCCCAGCTCTTTTGCCAGTTCCAGTAGTGTTCCTCCTAGGTAATGGGTGGAATCCACGGAGGGCTCGGAAACTGGGGCAATTTTTATTATGCATGATGATGGAGATGAGGATGATGATAAGATGATGCTATGGAGGTCCGTGTGGTTTTGGGACTGCGGGACAGGACCGCATTCCACGCTTCGTCATAAATATCCCGGCATTCACCAGGCCCGGGAACTACAGCACCTGCGGTGCCGGCCGTGTAATCATCCACATCATAAGACTTGTCATACCAAGGGAAGCACCCCCCAAAGTCGCACCCGTGAAATGGGTGAAACTCGGTTGTGTGGCAACAGCCTCCCCATTGGGCCCATAGCAAACCCGCTCTGGGTAGGAGCCGACCTAGGTGTGAAAAATCCCGCTTGCCTCGGCTGGGACTCGAACCCGGGTCTCCAGGTCCATGGTCCGAAGTGCTAACCACTACACTACGGGGGCCGGTCATAGACCCATTACTAATGCACAGACAACACACATTTATTTACACATTAAAATGTTCACGAAAATGAGTTCGCAAAATCAGCGATTCCTGCAACCTTTGTTGAGCGGGGATGGTTTCGTTGCGCAATCCTCTCGCGAATGTTTCAACCCCCACACTAAGTGATGACGTATGACGGCTGGTTAGGTTACTCTACTCAGTTCGCTTGGCCTACTAAGCCTCACTAGTATCTCTCGTCCCAGAACCTTTGTAGTTTGTAGTACGGGAAATTCGGACTGCTTGCCCCAAGTCTTCTCAATCCCCCCCCCCCCTTTCCAAAACGCTGTACATAGCGATGTGTCTCGGTCATTGTCCATTAGCACACTAAAAATAAACAAATTCATATGGAGTTTTCTGAGCACTGTTCAAAAAGTGTGTAACCTTGACATTGTTGATGCTGCACTGTACACAGTCGACAGAGTTTTTTTTTTATATTACTGTAGATTTTTGTTGTGCGTTGATCAAGCATACCGTTTGTGGATGGGGTGCAGCCGCCTTTTTAATAATTTTTTAAAAACATTTTTAAACTATCACAGCACCGCTTTTTAAGTACAACTTGTGGTTATATATCAACATGTAAATGTGTAGATGTATATAATACAATGCATGTAGACACCTGACATCGTCTGGCCTCAGCTGAGGACGACTGTAGCCCACTCTGCTCTACAGAGCCAGTCTTTCTTTATTCTCTCCCTCTGTGAATATTACTAAACACTTGTTAACCTTTACCAGTTATTACATTTTTGAAATATTGATTTTATCCACTCATTAAAACATTTACCATACA
Organism: Batillaria attramentaria; assembly: GCA_018292915.2. Classification (NCBI taxonomy): domain Eukaryota; kingdom Metazoa; phylum Mollusca; class Gastropoda; family Batillariidae; genus Batillaria; species Batillaria attramentaria. The sequence goes on from JACVVK020000058.1 coordinate 1,818,687, forward strand.
CTGGCACTACAAATGTAATCTTGAGTATTTCGCCTGCGGCTTTCCCCGCGCTGTAGCTGTGTGTTGTTGAAATACGCTTTGAAGGAGCACTTGAAATCATAGCCAGCTATACACAGAGTATTACAGAGAATGGAAATTGAATAATGAATAATGCTGAGACCAGTTAGAAAAACGTCCCCCGAGGATCTTGTCATCCGACCCCACCAGCACATTTTTTTCAGTGTCCTCCCCACCCCCTCAACACGCACACACACATCCAGCAACAAAGCAGCAACACCAACATCAACGCCTTTAATTTGCAATTGGACAATACACGTGCACACACTGGGATACACACATAGCTATTCAGAAAGCGTTTTCCAACGACAAAGTTGATTCAATGCCAGATATCTACAGCAATGCTTCTAGTATTAAATTTCCAGTAGATTTTCATTTACTGATGAACCGAGACTGAAACTGTTATCGCTATGCGCAAAACATTCACTCACCATGGAGCCGTAAACGGTTGGTTTCTATGTTGGCCCGGTATGTTCATCTGCTCATCGATGAGACAACTCTTATGAAAGCAAAAATGATCGCAATTAGATTGAATTTAGCTGTCGAATCCATGTCAAACAAGGATTTTGACGACACGGAAAACAATGTACTTTTCATTTGTGTGTTTTGTATATAAAATCAAAGAAACCTTGGTAATTTAGTACTGTTGTTTATGTGCGTATGTGTGTATATGTTCGGGGGGGGGGGGGGGGAGATAAAGACAGCGCACACACACACCTCATCACTACCACAGACTACAAACCACTGATCTTTTAATCAAAACCCTTTTATTATTAAATTAGAATGCCGCGGAACAACAAAAGGAATTGACATAATATTGATGCTGAAAGTATTTGTAACTTTACACTCGTCTCTCGATCAAGCGTTCTAACATGGGCACTGCTTCGCTAGGGAACCGGATGTTCGGCATCAGTTGTGTTCCTTGACCGCTACTGTGCACATCTCCGTGCAGTGGTCATCACAGCAGCCGTGGCCGAGTCAATACTGTCCACAATGACTCCAATACAAGTCGTGTCACTTTTGAATTTGGTCAGTGTCGCTCGTCTGCCGTGCTGTCGCCGTCAGAATGGCGCAACAAATGTCTTTTTTAAATTAAAAAAAAAATTTTTTTTGCCGAGATGTGAGAAATGGAGGACGCGGGCACTTAGATTTGCCAAGCGCGTTTAATCGGCAACAACATCTCCAAATTGCGGTTTTACTTTTCGTTCTGCAAGCTCGAGCTGAAATGTTTACGCAAGAAACAAAATTGCTTTCCAATTCGTGTACCTAATAGTTTGCGCCATATCAGTCCAACACATCTCTCAGTCGTCTAAACTGACGTATCCGCGGCGTGGTCACATAATGAGCTGGGTTGCACGGGGGTGTGCACAGTAGTGTGGACGGAGCCCGACAGGAAGTGGGGGCAGGTTTTTCGGCACGGTTTTGTCGCTGTTTCTGGACACTGTGTGAACTCTGCAGCTGTGACAGTTGACTGTGCTTGCATGGTCGGCTCTAAGTTTTCGCACTTCGGAAAGCTCTTTTTTGGGGGGAGCTAAGATCTTTAAGCCGCGTGGGCATAAAAATGCATCAGTTACATCACCACCCACCCTCACCTTTGCTTTTACTATACTATATTTTTAATTGCATTATACATTTTGCCCTTTATTTTGTACTTTTTCAAGACTAACCTTAACTTCTGATGAACCACAGAGTCGAACGCGTTTAAAAAAAAATAATCAAAGCAACGTATAGTTTTTTTATGTTTAACTAACTGCCTCTGGACAAGGGAGACTAAAGTAAAAATCTGATCCACTGAATTATACTTTTTACGGAAGCCTTGCGCTTCATTGATCACACTGTTTTCAAGCCATTTGGCTAGCCTTTTAGTTAGTTAACACGTAACTATATAGTTTACTACAAATATTCAACAGGGATATTCTATAATTATCCGGACTGGTTGGGTCACCTTTCTTGTAAAGAGGTAAAAGACTCAGACCAGGCCTCGGGATACGTACCAGTAGTAAACACCACGTTAAAAAAAATCTAAGTATGGGACCATAAAGAACGAAGAGTTCTTAAAAAATTCGCCGATTAAGCCATCAGGACCTGGAGCTTTACCAAATTTTAATGCCTGGATTGCATCCTTAACTTCAACTGCGGAAATATCAGATTCCAAGACGTCACAACAAACGTCCGCACCAACATCACTTACATTATCATTATCACCACCACCACCACCAGGCACACTGATGTGATATTTTAAGGAATATTTTAAGGTGTATATTTATAGGATTTAATGTGTTATACCTAATTTTATACTCTTATTGCTGTAATATGTAAGTTTTTATTGATTACTTTGAGTGATTTTAATGTACTGTCTTATGTTTTTATGATCACCACACCCTAATTTCCCCACAGGGGATAATAAAGATTTATTGAATTGGACTATCATCTGGAGGTGCATTAAATACAGCCTTGAAATGGTGAAACTATTCGTTTGGTGTAATCTTGTTCTGTACTGGACGCTTTGAGTGAGTGAGTGAGTGAGTGAGTTTTTAGGGCTTAAAGCCGCGCAAGCCAACTAGACGCTTTGACAAAACAGACTCAACAGTACCCCAAAATGTCTTGGAATCGAGTGTAACACAAGTTAGTTAGGGCTTAACGCCGCGCAAGCAACAGACTATTTCGCGGCTAACTCAGTCCCACCCTGCCAGGTCCTTTAAAACAAGTATCATGACAAACTTGCTCCCACCGCGGATAACGGGACGTAACGGCAGCCAAAAACGGTAAAGACATCTACCTGGAAGCCGCACACCAAGCGAGAGAATTTTATAGAAAACTGGGTTTCAGTGAATGGGGTGATGTGGAGACAAGGGGACCTGGTGCACCCATATTGCACCATATACAATCCATGAAAAGACAGCGGACAGATGTTCTGTACTGGTGAAATGCAGCTCTAGCAGCTGCTGACCCCAGCCGTGTCACGAACTCACTACAGGAAACTAGGTGTCAGTGAATGTGGTGATGTTGTGGAGACAAGGGGACCTGGGCCGCGTTTCTTAAGGCGGGCGCTTCGAAACGTTCCGGGGCGCTTTCCTATGAAACCGTCTATAGGCACCTTGCCCGCGGCGGGCAGAAAAAGCGCCCGCGCGCGACGTCTGAAGCTAGTTTGCCGCGAGCAAAAGGTCACGTGGTCAGTTTCTATGTAAACAAAGATGGCGGCGCCCACCGAAGGCTTCGTTGAAGTGGAACTAAGAAATGGCTTAAAATGAATTTGCGGGTGGATGGAGACCTTCTGTCCCAACTTGTAATTGTGCAGAATAGTATACGAAAATAATTTGAGCTAATTGCACCGGGCCGTGGTCGCCAGTCATTCAGGGATATGTCGTGCGTGTTTGTGGGGAAGGAGTGGTCAAAGTGAGTACGTAATGGTGCCTTACGTCTCCGTTTTGCATCGAGCAGAACATGCATACCAGCGGTATATCATGCTCCAAGCCAGTAATGATTGCTCCTCCTCAAAAACGTCGTCTTCTGCGCTCAAAAGATGACTGATAGCTGCGAGCACTAGAGTTTTCTTCTTCCTTTTCAACCTTGCCAACAACAGTGTTCGTGATTCCGCCGCCATTTTGAAAGCGCCTTGGTTCTAATTGGCCGTTTCCCAACGAGGCAAAGCGACCTTCGCAAGCGCCCGCGAGCGCCTTTCCGTAAGAAACGCGGCCCTGGTGCACGCATTTTCCAAAAGATGCAGCAAATGAAAAGACAGCTAACAGATTTTCTGTACTGGTGAAATGCAGCTCTAGAAGCTGCTGACCCCAGCCGCGATACGAACTCACTACAGGAAACTAGGTGTCAGTAAAAAATAAAGTCAAACAAAAGGAACACACACACACACACACACACACACACACACACACACACACACACACACACACACACACAGATGCCTGACGGACAACGGAGTAAACAGTGAAGTAACACCGAGAGTGACTTCCCTTCCTTATCGCCGCAGGAAGGCAAGCGACATTGTAAGATAAGCAGGTAAGTCCTCAGTTCAGTGTTACCAAAGTCATTATAATATTATTATTAGCTCAACGCTACGCCAGTACAGTCGATGACAGTCGGTAAGAACTTTTCATGCGAGCTATAGCAGGAGACAAGCTGACGGAATGTCAAAGTAACAGTGTTAGGTAATCGATGACAGCCAGGTGTCAATTCCACTTTCGGTTGTCGGGCCGCTTCGGAGAAAACCACTTGTCTGGCTGTAGCGGTTTTTCCAATCAGTAACTAACCTTCGTTAACCAAAACCAACACCACTGACCGCTCATCTAGACAGGTCTTTAGGATCAGTGGCGGACAGTTTGAGTCACTGGACTGAAAAGAAGCAGGACAGGTAACTTGATAAACAGCGAGGCACTTCCTGGTTGCCAGTATCATTTTAGGGGACACAACTGTTACAGATGAACGCTGCGGTAATCGCTTGCGCCCCTTGCTACTGAAATGACTCGTGCGGCTGTGCCATCAAATCAAATCATTGTCATCGCTTCCGCCAGATTCTTTCAAGACAAGTACCGTGACTTCAGAGAAGAGACAGTAGAATTTGCTGTCCAGGCCGCGTGGAACCAATCAAAAGCGTTCGTGCTAAATCCATGCGAATCTTTGCATGCTTTTGTATCAATTGATATCGTAAGTAAACTGACTCAGTGACCAGGTGAACGAGTAAAATATTCCAGCGGTAAAACGCCGTGACATAAATCATACGATTATGGAGAAATTGTAATACCGTGGCAAAGAGTGAGCATGCCAACGATTTTTTTGGGGTATTCCGTTTTGAATTTTGTTTTAGTTGGCCGATCAGTTTGTGTGTGTGTGTGTGTGTGTGTGTGTGTGTGTGTGTGTTGTGTGTTGTTGTTGTTGTTGTTGTTGTTTTTGGTCGAGGGTTTTTTGTCTTTATTTGTGGTCGCGTTTTTTTTTTTCATTTTTATTCTCGTTTGGACAAAAAAGGAGGAAAGTTCGTTGTTTAAACCAACCCTCAGCAACCTGTCCTATGTCCGCCGTGGTTTTTGACATCGTAATTATGCGCAGAACCACTGAGAGAGTGACGAGGCAAAATGGCGACTGCCGCTTCAGTTCAACCCAGCGAGACGGAGTGTTCAGTTTGCCACGAGAACTTCACCACCCCTAAAATCCTGCCCTGTGCCCACCTTCTGTGTCGTCACTGTCTCGTCACGTGGCTCAAGTCCGAAACTGACGCGCAGTGTCCTTTGTGCCGCTACGCCATCGTGGATCCCAAAGACAAGGCCTCGAAAAGTTTGGATGACATCGCTGACTCGCTGCCTACCGACCTGGCCATGGAGGCTAGGGTGGAATGCGCGGCCATTCTCAGCCAGGATCACGTGTGTGGTGGGTGCCGCAACTCGCCGGCCAAATCCATCTGTCTCGACTGTGGGGAGATGCTGTGTACCGGCTGTACCATTTACCATGGTAATTTGCAGGCCACCCGTCATCACAAAGTGGAAGACCTGGCCACCATGACAGCAGAACGTCTGGCCTCCAACCGTCGCTTGTCTTGTTCCACGCATCCTGACGAACAGTCCAAACTCTACTGCCCCACCCACGGGGCCGCCATCTGCCATCTGTGCGCCACGTCCAAGCACCGCGCATGTCCGGAAGTGACGGAACTGGAGGAGAAAATGCAGGAGGCGCGTGCAGTGCTGGCGGAGCTGGCGGCCACACTGAAGGCCGGAGAGAGCAAGCTGGAGGGGGCGATCAGCGAGCTGGATCAGTATCTGGTGGACATGGAGAAAACAACACAGGCTGTCCTGGCCGACATTGACCGCAAGTGTGACCGCCTGGAGAGCTCCGTGAAGAAATGCCGCCAGCGTCTCAAAGAACTGGCCAAGAAAGCCAACACTGACGTCAAAACTGCAGTCAATGATAGGAAAGCTTACTTCTTGGAGAGACGGGGCAGAATGACGTCACATCGTCGGCTGGTGGAGCTGATTGGTCAGTCCATGCCCCGCGCATGCGTCACTGATGATATGCCCACGATACTCAGGATGAGAGTTGATGACCTTGACTGCGACACCATTCTGCCAGGAGGTGCAACACGAATAACCATGGCAACGCTGTGGATAGATGACGAGGTGGTGGGTCGTCTAGAGCGCGAGATTTCAGAACTGGGCAGTTTGACAACAGCAGCAGCAGCAACAGCGGTTCTTATGTCACAGGTATCTTTTACAATCATGTTCCTGCACTTGTTTTGTGTGCTTCTTGTGTGT
>JACVVK020000058.1:1830000-1860000 GCA_018292915.2 Batillaria attramentaria
ACACTCAGGCGAACGCTCCTCACGTAGCGAGTTCTAATAGACTGCGTACTGTCCCTTTCACTCACAGAAGACGCGTGAGCGCGTAGAAAAGTTATAACCGTGTGGAGTTTATTACAGCACTTCTCTGGTGTTACACAGCACTTTCAAGCATCGCACATACAAAGTTCTCCCGTGCACACACCCTCCTTGCACACAAACATCTCAGCGTCTTATATACAGTCATAGCGTTCTAGCACATTCTGAACCACTGTTATAAAAGAACCAATCAAAAATCATGAATCACCTTATTACTATATTTAAACTTAAGAAGAACCCAGAATAATCGAGTACCTGCCCGCCGAACCTAGGCGCGTTATATGTCTTGTTCATCACACACACACACACACACACACACACACACACACACACACACACACACACACACACACACACACACTCGCACGCACGCGCGCGCACACAGAGTGAGAGAGAGAGAGAGAGAGAGAGAGAGTTCTGTCAATCCCTCATTACTGCTGCTAAACTGAGAACAAGTATGCCATGTGTCACGGTTGTGTCACATTACTTACTGACTGACTTACTGAATAATCACACGGGAAAACGAATTACGCATCACAGTACTAATGTGCCTGTTATTAACGATGCATTGGTCAACTCAATGACATGAAACAATGTGTTGTGCACAAAATTAAGTTACTTTGCATCATAGGGTGATAAGTCAAGATTAGAAACCCAGATTAGAACGGACCAGATTAAACAGTGCTCAAGATAACGCCGGTGCAACACGGTGTACTCCCCAGCTCTGTATACGCCGGGGCAACCCTGTACCCGGTTCCTCGCTTCTCTTGGCCCCTGCGACGACGTCCAGATCGGGCTAACCGAGACCGAGCCGAGCTAAGTGATACCTAAGAAGGAAAAAATCAAACTACTCGGTGACAAGGAAAGTGGACAGCTGCGAACAACTTTGAGGTCCCAGTGTTATTTCATAGTGTGCACAGAAGCGATGAAAACTCGCATTTTACCAGCAGAGTACATTTTCAGCCTGGTTAGAGAGTATTGTCTGCACGTGTTGTCTCCCTTGCCGCAACAAGCACGCATTTTTCGTGGCAGAGCACAAAACTCCCACGAAAAATGCATGCTTGCTGCGGGTCTGTGTATGCACGAGGGACAACTCAACGAGTTTCGCTCGTGAGTGCGCCGGTATACGCTGGAAATACTCTATCTTGATGATTAGTACAGCTCTTAATGGGATACAATGTTGTTTACACTTTGCGCGAGCAGTCGAACATTTAAGTTCTACGCTTGTTGCTGCGCTACTGGAGCGCTCAGTGTCATCGCCGCGTCATCGAGTACGCTTCTGTTGGTCAGTGTCAGCATTACAGACGCTGTCACTGTCCATATGTCTACGTGGCGTGATGATAGATACCACAACACGAGAACGATTTGTGAGCATAACCATAGTAGCATTAGCTCCTAGACTAGGGGCACATAAACCTTTAGTCTGCACAGTAAAAATGACCGTCACGCGTTTGTGATAGATGTTTACGTTCAGTTTAGGAATATATATATCTATGCGTTTCTTGGCAGGCAGTAGTCAATTCCTTTGCGTATCGGAGAGCTGGGACAGTCGAGCGGTAGGGCGTTGGACTTGTAATGCTGGGGTCATGGGTTCGGTTCTCGGCTGGGGTCAAAGATTTTGTGCGGACCTTTTTGTCGTGGCCCCGTCTTATATTATCTCCCGTATGTAGTGGAAAGATCGTTAAACTCCCTTACACCCACCCAGCGTACTCCTTCACGTGTACGAACGCACCGGACTACTGAGGATCTTTTCAACTAAACATTTGTTCTTGCAGTCAAGAATATAGCGGTTCCGCCATTGTGCTGAGGAACAACCAGCAGACGGCGTACAGAGACCGGTTTCGGGGTGGGGGGTGGGGGGTGGGGGGGGGGGGAACTGATGCTATCGTCATATCCGACGAACCAGTCCAGTGTAGATGAATTTACGAGACTCTCTCTCTCTCTCTCTCTCTGGGAGCCGGGTTAGCCGAATGGTAGAGCTCCGGACTTTCAATGCAATGTTCGAATCCCGGCTCAGTGGGGCCAGATATTTGTGCTGGTCTTTTTCTCGATGACCCGTCGTTGATATCACCCACACGTGATGGAAAAGGACGTTAAACTCCCAAACACCCACCACCCCTCTCCCTCTCTCTGTGCGCGCGCACACACACACACACACACACACACACACACACACACACACACACACACACACACACAGTGAACGATTTTTTTCTGGACATTTACTGGCTAGACAGACTGATTTAAACTGAAAAAAATAGGTTATTCTAATCTTATGTTCGTATCTCAGTCTGTCCGATTTCTTATCAACAGAGCAAAATGTCACCCAAAGATTTCCATCAGTTTGAATCAAGAGTTTCACTTCAGTAAAAAATAAAGTGAAACAAAAGGAACACACACACACACACACACACACACACACACACACACACACACACACACACACACACACACACACACACACACACACGCACGCACGCACGCACGCACGCACGCATACACGAACAGATGCCCGACAACGGAGTAATCAGTGAAGCATCCCTGTACCAGGGGCCGACGATACTCTAGGCCCCTGCGATCACGGCCAAGTCGAGCTAACCGAGACCGAGCCGAGATAAGTAATAGCTAAGAAGGAAAACAATTAAAATACTCGGTGACAAGGAAAGTGGACAGTTGCGAACAACTTTGAGGTCCCCGTGTTATTTCACAGTGTGCACAGAAGCGAAGAATTCTGTCAAATTCAGCTATGTTTGTAAACTACACGAAAGAGAAAGTACGTGGGTGTTTGGGTGGGCTGACTATCACAGGCTTTTCTGATGCGATCACATAGTTACCTTGCTCTATTTGAGAACGTAACTCTTTATCTACTGCTTCGTGATGCTCCAGAGCGGATTTGTGATTCCTAGTCTCAGCTTGACGTAACCTCACACCCGGGTCAGTTATTCTGAAACCCTCCCGTATGCCATTCAACAGAAAGTCACGGTCAGGGTCGTTTTTTAGTTCAGTTTCCCACACATCTAAGCAGTTAGCGATACTGGCAGTGTTTTCTCCCTTACCTAGCCACTGACAAGTTAGAGGGGAGAGAGGCGGAAAAGGGCTGTTTAGTTTGTTAGGGCCCACCTGAAAGTCAGCAGCTGGCTGCACGCTTCCCTATCGCAACGCCGTCGCAGTGGGGCCGGTCGTTGAGGTTATCGCTGCTGGCTGTGTCGGTGTTGTCGGGTGTGCAGAGGCTGGGTGGTGAGGCTGCAGGCACAGAGAGCAGCAGTGCTCGTACTGGCACCGTGGGGCAAACGCACAATGCCCGCGGTTCCACTGGAGGCACACCTCCCTGCCGCTGGGGGCCACCACACGGGGTGTGGGGCGGGGGACGCGTTGTTGAAGGCGGTGATTGGAGTTGGCGCTGGAGGTGGAGGTGACGATGTTGCCCCGCCGCTCCTTCAACGCCACCATGGCCAGGTGCTGCGAATCCGACCCCCACCTGAAGCCGTAAGCTGCTTGGCTGGCCCTGTACTGATGATCGTAGGTCAGCACAGACTGCCACGTGTAGCGTGTGGCCATTTCGCCGACTTTGGCTGTGTAGGCGAGGTAGTCGATAATCCCCTGGCCCGACAGACGCCCGACCTCGATGAGTCTGGCCAGGATCCTGCTGTTGGCGGCTAGGTACTGGGCTGGCGAGACACTGTCGAGCCTGGGTTTTTTCTTTGCTAGCCGAATGACGACGCCGCCCCCCAGCTCGATGCTCTGCCGCCCATCATCGTTGTCGTCGTCGTCGTCACAGAAACTTATGAAATCCGGAATGTATAGCGCACCCTCACCTGAGCGGGCTGTGTTGAGGAAAACAGTGGGGTCTAGATCCACTCGACCGCCAAGGATCGCCGCGCCGCCCGTGTGCTCCGTCGTCCGTTGTAACACGTCGTCGAGGGAGGCTGTTGTACTGCCCTGCCGCTCCGTATCTGCTGTGGGTTGTGTTGTCGCCGCTGCTGCTTCTCGCCAAATCGGACCCTCCAATGGCGCCTGCAGCTCTCGAATCAATGCCACTGTAGCAATGTGATGTCCCGGTTTTAACTTCAAGTCTTTAATGTCTTCTGAAGTGGCATTTGCTAAGGCAAGGAAACTGTCAAAGCCATTTTCCGTAAGAGTTTCTGACACGCACTGTGGCAAGGTTTTTGCCCACTGTGGGAACTTGAATTTCTCCATCTATGCTGCAGTACAGGCCAAACCATAAAATTCAAACCAGACTAAAAGTCTTATGCTTGCAAGCATAAAAAACGGGAATAAAAATTACTTGGTGCACGCTGCGTTACTGCTGGCCTGACTGAATAAAGGTGAGCTGCTGACTGAAAACGCAACGTGAGTACACTCACAACCTGGCCGCACAGGTGAATACAAAGAAAGCTGCACGTGTAAGTCGCCAACACCGGCGAGGTTGAACCCTGGTTCAACTCGCACAAACGTCACACATTTAAATATAATTTATCCTAAATACCACTTTAACGTCCTTTACAACAGATGTTAATTTCGCGCCGCATAGTGTTCAAGAGCACTTGATTATTTGGAAACGCCTTGCTAAGCTGTATAATGTTGTGAGCATAACAAAATAATACCCTACCCTGATTTTGGAGGAGACGATGTTGTTGACAGGTGTGACCGAAATTCCCCGGGGAAAAAACGTCTGCTTTTGTTTTCAAGGGAAATCACTCCCACGCACAATAATCTCCGAGCCATGCTAAAAATTGACTGTGCCGGTGAATTTGACAGAATTTTTCGCTTCTGTGCACACTGTGAAATAACACGGGGACCTCAAAGTTGTTCGCAACTGTCCACTTTCCTTGTCACCGAGTATTTTAATTGTTTTCCTTCTTAGCTATTACTTATCTCGGCTCGGTCTCGGTTAGCCCGACTTGGCCGTGATCGCAGGGGCCTAGAGTATCGTCGGCCCCTGGTACAGGGATGACAGTGAAGTAACACCGAGAGTGACTTCCCTTCCTTATCGCCGCAGGAAGGCAAGCGACATTGTAAGATAAGCAGGTAAGTCCTCAGTTCAGTGTTACCAAAGTCATTATAATATTATTATTAGCTCAACGCCACGCCAGTACAGTCGATGACAGTCGGTAAGAACTATTCATGCGAGCTATAGCAGGAGACAAGCTGACGGAATGTCAAAGTAACAGTGTTAGGTAATCTATGACAGCCAGGTGCCAGTTCCACTTTCGGTTGTCGGGCCGCTTCGGAGCAAACCACTTGTCTGGTTGTAGCGGTTTTACCAGTCAATAACTAACCTTCGTTAACGAAAACCAACACCACTGACCGCCTGTTTGTATTATGTGTGGAAATTCTGGGGGCCATGATACGGGAAAACCCAGGTATACAGGGAATTCAAATACACGAGTGTATCCACAAGCTAGCTCAATATGCAGACGACACTCAGACTTTTTTAAAATGATAATAAAGAATCTTTTGAAAACTGTATTAACACCTTTGAACATTTTGGTAAGCTTTCAGGCTTGAAGATTAATTTTGAAAAAACTGATGCGATTTGGTTGGGTAGTAAAAAAAAATCAGTAACTAAATTTATGCCACACCTGAAGATTAGATGGAACCCAAAAGAATTTAAGATTTTAGGAATATGGTTTTCAAATACACTAGACGAATGCATTAAAAGAAATTACGACCAGATCTTTGAAGAAATGGTAAGACTTATGAAAATTTGGATGCGCAGGATTCTGACGCCACTAGGGAGAATAGCAGTGCTGAAGTCTTTGATCTTGTCAAAACTAGTGTACCTGTGGATGCTTTTGCCCAACCCTCCTGATGGTTTTATAACTAAGCTTCAAAAAACAATATTTATGTTTGTATGGAACAATAAACCAGACAAAGTTAGTAGAAAAACATCCATACTTAATGCAACTAATGGTGGATTGGGAATTCCCGATGTTAGAAATTTCATCACCGCGCTCAAACTTACGTGGATCCGCAAGGTTAAAAATGGGAAACACAAGTGGGTGAAAATTATCACAAATGTAATGTCCATCTTAGCTGACCTTGAGAACTTCGGGGGGGATCTGCCAGTGAGTCACTCCGTTAATGATTTTTTGGCATGATGTTCTTGACGCTTTAAAATTTTTCAGTCTAAAAATAGATATAACAACTACAGATGAACTTCTGGCCGAACCAATTTTCTACAATTCAAGGATCTTGGTAGGTCGACGCAGTTATTTTTTTATAAAGACTGGTATGTTAAAGGTGTTTGTCGTGTACAGGACCTTCTTAATAAGGAGGGCGGATTCCTACTGTTTGATGAATTTGTTCGGCTTCACGGAGTAAACACTAATTTTTTAAGCTATAGAGGATGCGTAGAAGCAATAAAGGCTTTTATGAAGAAGAAAGATATATCCAGTCTAGATGGAAACTCTACGCTCCGTACTCCTAAAGCATTGGGAACCATCTATATGCAAAACAAAGGATGCAGACTATACTATAATAGCCTACTTGAAAGTCCAAAACTTAAATTCTGCAATAAATGGGAACACAGGCTATCACGGACTATTCACTGGAAGCAAGTCTTTGAAAACATAAGGAAAATAAGAGAAGTCAAACTAAGATGGTTTCAAATTAGAATTCTTCATAGAATTTTAGCCACCAACATTATTTTGAAAGAAATGAATGTGGTAGGAAGTGACAAATGTAGTTTCTGTGAAGAGGAAAGAGAAACAATTGAACATGTACTGTTTCACTGTCCTTGGTCAACAGAGTTCTGGAAAAAGCTGCAGGAACTCATTAATGACAAGTGCCCACATGCACACAATGTTCGGCTTACAGAACCTCTTGTTGTATTAGGGCATGATGAGAACATCCGAACTGACAGTATATTACTTTTGATTATTATGGTGGCAAAGTTTTTTGTTTATAAGAAACGGTTGGAAAAAAAGAAACCTGACCTATCCCATTTTTTAAAAGAATTACAGAAAAGAATTAAAATAGAAAAATGTGCGGCTTATATAGAATCGAGGGGTACAGATGTCATTATTCAATGGCAACTGTACGAGACAATTTGCGGTGTGGAAAAACTCACATGCATCACATGCTCACACACCCTACTGCAGGCTGATATACAGACTTACTCTTACAAAGCTGTAAGGTGTGTACGTATGTACAGCAGGTGCAATGAATGTGTGTGTGTGTGTGTGTGTGTGTGTGTGTGTGTGTGTGTGTGTGTGTGAGAGAGAGAGAGAGAGAGAGAGAGAGAGAGAGAGAGAGAGAGAGCACAATGTAAAAAACAGAAGACGATTTCTGGATTTATTGTTCTGAGATAAATTTATTTGAACTTATGATATACGCCATTGTACGGACAACTTTATCTGACTGTGTACACTGAGTAATACCATAGCACTATTACATTAAGAATTTGTACCATTGTATGCCCATTGGATGCGAGCTGTTGCAGCCACCACACCTTTGCATGTATGATTGCTGCTGTACTTGGGACCAAAAAAACAAAACAAAACAAAAAAACACCACTGACCGCTCATCTAGACGGGTGTTTAGGATCGGTGGCGGCAGTTTGAGTCACTGGACTGAAGAGAAGTCTGACAGGTGACTTGATAAACGAGAGAGTCCCCTTGTCACTTCCTGGTTGTCAGTGTCAGTGTAGGGGACACAAGTGCTACAAATGAACTTTGCGGTAATCGGTTACGTCCCTCGCTTCTGAAAAGACTCTTTCGACTGTGCAATACAAATAATCATTGTCACAGCTGCCAACAGATTCGTTCAAGACAAATATTTCAAAGAGGAGACAGTAGAATTGGCTGTCGTGGAATAAAAAAAAAAAAAGTTTTCGTTGTAAATCCATGCGAATTTTTGCATGCTTGTTTTTATATCAACTGATATCGTCAGTAAACTGACAGTCCGCCGGGATAAACGAGTAATAATTATATTCCAACGACAAAAAACACCGTGACATTAATTATATTATTCTAGGAAAATTGTGATACCATGGTAAAAAGTGAGCATACCAAAGCTTTTGGGGTAGTCCGTTTGGATTTTTTTCTTTCAGTTTTTTTTTTTTCCTTGGTCGCGTTTTGTGATTTTGTGTGTGTGTGTGTGTGTGTGTGTGTGTGTGTGTGTGTGTGTGTGTGTGTGTGTGTGTGTGTGTGTGTGTTGTCTTTTCTTTGTTTGCTGTTTTTGGTCGAGTGTTTTTTCTTCTTTTTAAGAGACGGGGCAGATTTTGCTGCGCGCAGCAGCAAGTTTCAGTGATACAAAACAAGACTGTGACGTTTCTCCACACAATAATACTTTCACGCACATAGTGACGTAACGAAACCTGCGTCATAGACATTTGACGTGCACACTATGCTGCTGCGTTCTTTTTGGCGGGAGTTGTGAGACGTGTGTGTGTGTGTGTGTGTGTGTGTGTGTGTGTGTGTGTGTGTGTGTGTGTGTGTGTGTGTGTGTGTGTGTGTGTGGACGGATGTAATGATGGCTATCTCCTAAACCACCTCGATGGAGGCCTTTTTACTTTGAGATAAAATGGGAAATCACCTTCTCCAGACCTACCTTTCACGATTTTTAGCCTGTCGCATTTTCAGAAGAGTTATCGCCGATTTTAAAAAAATCGGTCGTGTTACGAATTTTTTCGAAAAAGTTGTTCAAATTCCTTCATTTTCTAGACTTTGGAAGTTCACCCAATCACACTGCCTGTATTCGTGCTACAGCTCTGTAGCTCTGACTGGTTTTGTGTAAAAAAAAATATTTTCGAGGTAGGGGTGGTTTGCACATAAGACCAAATATCTATGAAAAGACTACTGCAAATTACTTATCATCCCGGCGTTTTTGTCTAGTGTGACAACTGCACATATGACAGGAACTACTGCACTATTATAGCTTTAGCATTTAGAATAACTGAACTTTTAGATAAACACAACTTTTTCAAGTTTCTGCGAAAAGCACTGGTCAAAAGAGTTCCAAATTTTCGATTTCATAAGTACAATACAAGGTATTCTAGTCCATGTTTCACCAGCCCTCTAGATCTTCCAGATTTTATGTAAAAATTAATTCAGCCAGGGAAGTCACAAAAGTAACAGGGAAATTACAAGACATGCACAAGCATCATCTGTCATACCACCAGTGTGAAGCTGACGTCAAACGCTTAGTTCCCAGACAAAATAAGCAAGTATCGTCACTGCCTCCGACATTTCACCAGCCCTCTAGATCTTCCAGATTTCATGTGAAAAATAATTCAATCGGGGAAGCCACAAAGCCAACAGGGAAATCACAAGACATAAACAAGCTTCCTCAGACGATCGCAGTGCTAGAGGCTGACGTCAAAATGTTTAGTTCGCGGAACTGACGTCATCTCTCCGTTTGTGTATGACGACCTGCCTGAGGCTGACGTCAAATGTTTAGTTCACGGAACTGACGTCTCTCTCTCTCTCTCTCTCTCTCTGGGGAGCCAGGGTAGCCGAATGGTAGAGCGTTGGACTTTCAATGCTCGGGTCGAGACTTCGAATCCCGGCTTGGGCCAAATATTTGTGCTGGCCTTTCTCTCGTTGCCCCGTCTTTGATATCACCCTTACGTGGTGGAAAAGGACGTTAAACTCCTAAACACCCACCCACCCACTCTCTCTCTCTCTCTCTCTCTCGCTCTCCCCCCACCCGGCCCCACCCCCAGTCACGTGACTAATCGGTCGAGGTCGTAGAGGATCTAGTGTCATTGGTAGAACATGGAGAGGGGAGAACCGGCAACAATAACAACAAAACAGACAAAATAAAATGAAATTTGGAGAAACAACTTTGTAGGACGGGGCCGTTCCTCCTTGTTTTTTTTTTTTTTTTTATCGCGCTTTTAAGTTGTTCTCCAGACAATACATACTTTCGCGCACATTGTGACGTAACGAAATCTGCGTCATAGACACTTGACGTGCACAGTATGCTGCTGCGTTTTTTTTTTTTTTGCGGGAGTTGTGTGTGTGTGTGTGTGTGTGTGTGTGTGTGTGTGTGTGTGTGTGTGTGTGTGTGTGTGTGTGTGTGTGTGTGTGTGTGTGTGTGTTTGTGTGTGTGTGTGTGTGTGTGTGTGGACGGATACACGTAGTGATGGCTATCTCCTAAACCACCTCGTAGGAGGGCTTTTTACTTTGAGATAAAATGGGAATTCACCTTCTCCAGACCTACCTCTCACGATTTTTATCCTGCCGCATTTTCAAAAGAGTTATCGCCGATTTAAAAAAAAAAATCGGTCGTGTTACGAATTTTTTTCGAAAAAGTTGTTCAAATTCCTTCATTTTCTAGACTTTGGAAGTTCACCCAGTTACACTGACTGTATTCGTGCTACAGCTCTGTAGCTCTGACTGGTTTTGTTTAAAAAAAATATTTCCGAGGTAGGGGTGGTTTGCACATAAGACCAAATATCTATGAAAAGACTACTGCAAATTACTTATCATCCCGGCGTTTTTGTCTAGTGTGACAACTACACATATGACAGGAACTACTGCACTATTATAGCTTTAGCATTAAGAATAACTGAACTTTTAGATAAACATAGCTTTTTCAAGTTTATGCGAGAAGCACCTGTCAAAAGAGTTCCAATTTTGCGATTTCATAAGTACAATCCAAGGTATTCTAGTCCACGTTTCACCAGCCCTCTAGATCTTCCAGAGTTTATGTAAAAATTAATTCAGTCAGGGGAGTCACAAAAGCAACAGGGAAATCACAAGACACGCACAAGCATCCTCAGACGATCTCAGTGCTAGACGCTGACGTAAAATGTTTAGTTAACGGAATTGACGTCATCTCTCTCTCTCTCTCTCTGTATGACGACCTGCCTGAGGCTGACGTCAGATGTTTAGTTCACGGAACTGACGTCTCTCTCTCTCTCTCTCTCTCCACGTCTCCATGTCTCCATGCGCCTAAGTGTTCTGTTGTATGTATCCTGGATGTTACTTGTTAGCAATTATAGGTCTTGTTTAAGCACATGTAGTTGAAAGATTGTCTCCACACACCTAAGTATTCTAGCGTTTACAGGCTTTTTTTTTTTTTTAGGTAGTTTTAGAGCACGACCTGTAACATTTTGCCTGTACATGTCAGACTGATATTCTCACGCTGACTTGGTTTATCTTACGTTTAGTCGACTAGTTTGTTTGTTTGTTTGTTTTTATTTTTTGTTTTGCCTTGTTTTTTTTTTGTTTTTTTTTTTCATTCTACTGTTTTGCTTTGTTTGTCTTTTGCTTGTTTTTTTTTTTGTGTTTTTTTTTTTTGGGGGGGGGGTCTCCTGCCTCTGCCTTAGTTTTACATTTTCATTTTGTAGTCTAGCAACGGCAAATTATAAACTGGCACATGTGCTACAATTTCTACCGTTGAAAAATAAAGTTTCATTGTCATTGTCGTTGTCTCTCTCTCTCTCTCTCTCCCCCCCCCCCCCCCCCAGTCACGTGGCTAATCGGTCGAGGTCGTAGAGGATCTAGTGTCATTGGTAGGACTTTTAGAGGGGAGAACCGGCAACAATAACAACAAAACAGAAAAAATAAAATGAAGTTTGGAGAAACAACTTTGTAGGACGGGGCCGTTCCTCCTTGTTTATTGTTGTTTCTGTCATTTGTTTCTCTTTTTAACAAAAAGGGGGTAAAGTTCGGTTGTTTGAACCAATCCTCAGTTACAAACATGTTTTGTGACATCGCTATCATATGCAGAACCAGAGTGACGAGACAAAATGGCGACTGCCGCTTCAGTTCAGCCCAGCGAGACGGAGTGTTCAGTTTGCCACGAGAACTTCACCACCCCTAAAATCCTGCCCTGTGCCCACCTTCTTTGTCGTCACTGTCTCATCACGTGGCTTAAGTCCGAAACTGACGCGCGGTGTCCTTTATGCCGCTACGCCATCGTGGATCCCAAAGACAAGGCCTGGAAAAGTTTGGATGACATCGCTGATTCGCTGCCTACCGACCTGGCCATGGAGGCTAGGGTGGAATGCGCGGCCATTCTCAGCAAGGATCACGTGTGTGGTGGGTGCCGCAACTCGCCGGCTAAATACACCTGTCTTACTTGTGGAGAGATGTTATGTACCGGCTGTACCACTTACCATAAGAATTTTCTGGCCACCCGTCATCACAAAGTGGAAGACCTGACCACCATGACAGCAGAACGTCTGGCCTCCAGCCGCCAACTTGCCTGTTCCGTGCACGCCGACAAGACATCGGAACTCTACTGCCCCACCCACGGGGCCGCCATCTGCCATCTGTGCGCCACGTCCAAGCATCGCGCATGTCCGGAAGTGACGGAACTGGAGGAGAAAATGCAGGAGGCGCGTGCAGTGCTGGCGGAGCTGGCGGCCACACTGAAGGCCGGAGAGAGCAAGCTGGAGGGGGCGATCAGCGAGCTGGATCAGTATCTGGTGGACATGGAGAAAACAACACAGGCTGTCCTGGCCGACATTGACCGCAAGTGTGACCGCCTGGAGAGCTCCGTGAAAAAATGCCGTCAGCGTCTCAAAGAACTTGCCAAGAAAGCCAACACTGACGTCAAAACTGCAGTCATTGGTAGGAAAGCTTACTTCTTGGAGAGACGGGGCAGAATGACGTCACATCGTCGGCTGGTGGAGCTGACTGGTCAGTCCATGCCCCGCGCATGCGTTGCTGATGATATGCCCACGATACTCAGGATGAGAGTTGATGACCTTGACTGCGACACCATTCTGCCAGGAGGTGCAACACGAAAAACCATGGCAACGCTGTGGATAGATGACGAGGTGGTGGGTCGTCTAGAGCACGAGATTTCAGAACTGGGCAGTTGGACAACAGCAGCAGCAGCAACAACAGCGGTTCTTATGTCACAGGTATCTATTACAATCATGTTCCTGCACTTGTTTGTTTTTGTTTGCCTCTCTGTGTGTGTGTGTGTGTGTGTGTGTGTGTGTGTGTGTGTGTGTGTGTGTGTGTGTGTGTGTGTGTGTGTGTGTGTGTGTGTGTGTGCGTGCGTGGTGTGTGTGTGTGTGTGTGTGTGTGTGTGTGTGTGTGTGTGTGTGTGTTTTAGTGTTAGTGTGTGTGTGTGTGTGTGTGTGTGTGTGTGTGTGTGTGTCGAAAGTTATGGTTGCTGTAGCCACTGAAGCCAAGGGAAATAATTACATGGCACGAGTGATGTCCCTTATGCCGACTCCTAAACTTTCTTTCCTATCTAATTTCTACATTTTGAGGTGGAAAATGTCTAGGAACAGCACCCAAAACAGGAAAGGGAGGAGCGTGACTTTGTAATTACAATTCAGTTGTGGATCACAACAACTAAACATTTGTTCATGCAGCCAACAAGCTGGCGATTCCACACGAACCACGGGAAGAACATCCTGCTGAGTAACAATCAGGAGACGGCGGAGAGAGTCGTATCTCGCGGGTTGGAAAAGGCAGTCGTGATATCCAACGAACCAATGCAGTGTGGATTGATCTATGAGGTACTCTCTCTCTCTCTCTCTCTCTCTCTCTCTCAACCGTGTGTGTGTGTGTGTGTGTGTGTGTAGAGTAGCAAGGACAAGATGTAAGACAGGTCTGCGCACCTAATCTTCTATCCTTGGAAAATAAAGTGTCATTGTCATTGTCATTGTCATTGTCTCTCTCTCTTGCTCTGCTCTGCTGTTTGTTATTCAATGACTTCAACATCTTTCTAACGGCAACCTACCACGTATGATATTTGCTGATAACTCCACTGTACACACCGTTCATAGCGAGCAGAAAGGCGTCAGTGATGTTACTGATTATGGTGCTCAGTCCATCAAAAACAGAATCAGACACTATTATCGCTACCCGTCAGAAGTACCAGCTTGCCCTCTTAGAGCTCGGTTTGTCTGTTGATGACGTCCCTGTCAAGTTTCAGGGCACTGCTTACTTGGCGTCACAATCATTATAACTCACCTGGCAGCCGCACATCAACAAATCATGCAAAAGTGCTCCTCGTAACTTATTCTTACTTTTCAAAAGAAAGGTTTTTAAAAATATTGTTTATACATCCCATTTCTACGTGGCTCATAAAAAGTCGCGTATTGATTATGGTTCCATTGGTCAATTGCGCCATGGAAGGGCGCAATTGACCGTATGTGGTGTGCATGCTAGTCACCAGCTTCTGTGTTGTTAAGCATAATCAACAAAACATATTATGTTTCTAACCATGCAAAAACCCATTCATATGAACACTTAAGTCTGCACACTCCCTCACATGGAAACAAACGTACATCCATCCAGTATTTAAATATTTACAATAGATTTCTATGTTGCCGTGTTAACATTAAACCTCTATTACTGAAAACAGTTACCCAAAAATCTTTAGTGATTTCTTTCACGAAGTGAGTGACACGTAACTACAATTTATTTTTTACTACACAAAAATGCAAATACAATTTGTCTACGTTTGGTCTAGACCAGTAGAATTTTGGTACATATTTACTTCTCAGTTCTTTGAAGGATGGGCAAACGAAATGATAGTGGAATTCATCACCAATATCTGATGAAGCACACCTTCAGCATTAGTGTTCTCATGTGGGATATTCAATATTCTTCCAGTTTAAATAGGGAGTTTATGATCTAACATTCTGAATCGAGCGAACGAAATTGCCAAGTTTTCGGAAGAGCAGCAAAGCTAATATTACCCAATGCGAACCTAACCACTTACCAAACACAACTTTAATTAAACATATTGCCTTTAGACAAACGTCTTAAATATTACAAAAGCATCTTCATGTATAAAATATGGAATAACAAGCTGCCGCTACGACGATACCAGCTATTTTCCCATGAAGTGTCTTCTTACGCAAATTATCTTGTACTGGTCCCCACCGGCGTACTGGTCGAGCCATTCGTGAGAAGGCTATTAAATTTTTTTTTGTTCCCTTTTGAACTCACTGCCATTGCGTGTGAAAACTTGGCCAACTTTATCGACTTTCAAAGGAAATTTGTGCACTTAGAGTCCTAAACAGTCACTGCATGTGTGTGTGTGTGTGTGTGTGTGTGTGTGTGTGTGTGTGTGTGTGTGTGTGTGTGTGTGTGTGTGTGTGTGTGTTCATTTATCTATAATTTTAGTTTATATGTACTTTGTTTTAGTATGTAATTTTTTTGGTGTACAATGGAGCAACTTTCTCTCTCAATTGTCTATTTTGATTTGATTTGATTATTTTTTTGTTGTTTAGTTCTTTACTTTGGTTTCTTCGTTTCTGTACACCTCTGTCTGTCTGTCTCTAATGTTGTAGTAGAATGTAGTTTAAGTAGTGTTAGCACAAGTTCAAGTTCGTTTATTCAGGACCCTTTGGGGTGACGGCAGGTATGGAAACTGACATTTTTACGTCAATCAACTGTTGAAAATAAAGTTTTCACTTCATTTCATTTTATTTCTCTCACAACTTAGCGTCAAAACTGAGACTGTACAGTATGTTACTTTGTCTTTTCATCTGTGATCCCTTCAATCAGGATTTGCAGAACTTGTCAGTGTGAGAAGTTAACGAGTAACAGCATTTGTTCCTTTTTGTACGTTCACAGGTGAGAGTAGAAGAGAACGATGGCTTTGCCTGTAACTCTTTCGAGTGTGGTATATACAGCCAAGACCCGGCAGGACTTACGTTGCCTGGATATCCCACACACCTTGGTTCAGCTTTTCTTATATCTGGTGTCGTTGTTTGCAACGGTTACGTTTGGAGTTACGGCGTTAAGGTCTCTCTGTCTCTCTCTCTCTCTCTCACTCTCTATCTCTCTCTGTCAGTGCTTTGGTCGTGAGTTCGAATTCCATCTGGGGCCAAATATTTGTGTCTTTTTCTTGTTTTCTTGTATATGGCAGAAAGGCTGTTAAACTCCACCAAAGCCCACCTCTCTGTCTGTCTGTCTGTCTGTCTGTCTGTCTGTCTGTCTCTCTCTCTCTCTCTCTCTCTCTCTCACACACACACACACACACACACACACACACACACACACACACACACACACACACACACACACACACACACACACACACAGACTTTTTATTGCACCTCGTGCGCTGAATACTGTTTTCCGAAATCAGCACACTTGTCAGAATCTGGCGAACACCATTATGAAACTTGTATTTATCCGTTGTCCTCAAAGCGTGTTTTGTTGCTGTAATCTTTTTGACGCGCTGACAGCCATGCTCGATCTGATAGATGAGAATAGCTTTCCTTGTGTTTGAAATAGTTATTCATACAGAAAGCCCCTATAGTTTGAATTCATTCTTTCCGTAATGTCTGTACTTTTATAGCTTTCTTTAATGCCTGTGCAACTACTTCCCATTGTCAGGAGTTGACTTTCATTTTGTGCACCCGTGTTTTTCTATGCAGGTTGAAACCGACGTAGGAAGAAGATTAGTGGGAAGTAGTTTACCTGTGGGAAGCCGTGTTGGACTGGTAGTTGACACCGCCAACACTCTCCACCTGTATGTGGACGGACAGCACCAGGGAGTTGTCGCTACAGGGATCAAACAGCCTTGCTACGCTTACTTTGACGCGGAGTATAACTTCAGTAAGGTAAGACAACCGAGTCACGATGTTCGTGTTTAACTGTTGATGGCGTTACTGCCATCCTCGTTCGGTGTATGTTTTCAGTCTCCTCTGAGGTCTGCCTAGTGTTCGTTTTCCCTCTCTCTTTGTTTTTTGATTGAGTGCATACACACTCGGCCGCGTATTAGTCTTTGTGGCTTGCGCGGCGTTAAGCCTCAAACACTCACTCACTCACTCACCCTCTTTGTTCTTTGTTTAAGTACGGTCAGATAAAGTCTCAATACGGTTTGTCAGGCATAGAACAACGCTGTGGGAAACGTTTCATAGAATGCGCGTAATCCATGTATCAGAATCAGTCACTTGGGTCACAGTAAGCGTCTGAAACCATTGTGGTGACTCGAGCTGGCCTGTATGTTGTTCTACGTACGTGCAGAAGCGTACCGCGTACTGAGCAGACGACGTTATTTGGTTGCGGACTGAAGACCAGCCAGACAGCGCTGATTGGTGGCTATTTTTAGCGACTTGGTCGTATCGACGTGTAGTACAGGTATGGAAGCGTTAGGCCAAAGAGTCATATTTCTCTACTATTAGACGCCGCAAAGTCACGAACATGGTCGCAATGACCAAAAGGAACATCTATTCATTTGACAAACAGCATGAGAGCTTTGTAAGCGGCAGTCCCCCCCCCCCCCCCGAACTCATTCCGAACATAGTGACTTTAACGACTCCTGCTACCAGTGCGAGAGGTTGGGACCAGAGTCTCACTTTGGGTGAAAGAACGTTTCAGCTGAAGTATGTAGCACAGTTTATTCAGGTCCACCATCGGAGGCACGGTCTTTCGGTTGTCCTGCTTCCACCCTCTCTGCTCTTTTCAAGTGTTCAGCCTGTTGAAAGTCAAAATAAACGCTGGTCTAAATCATGACACAGAATTGAATATCTGAAATGCCCCTTTGCGCAATGTGATTTTTATGATGTCCAGTGTGACAGAATGCGTGTGATTCGATCACGTCAGCGTGCGTGTTGGTTTTAGTATGAGCTTTGAGCAATGCAGTTCGGTAAAATGCAGATAAAATTCACACATTATCATTATTATTATTTTATCTTCAGGATTCATACCAGTGTGCAGCTATTAATTTGTTTTTCTTAAAACGAAAATTAAACCGATTAGTTTAACTGGCAGAGATTTTGAAATGCTCAGATCAGTTTTATATTCTTATTTTTAGTTACCATCTATTGCAATTGCCATTTCATACACATACTGCAGACTTTGAAAGGCAAAAACATGTTTATCTCATTTAATCCAGACACATTTTTAACGACCTGGCAGAGGCAGACTTTGCTTAGCCCGCGAATTAGCCTTTGTTGTTTGCGCAGCGATCAGCCTTAAATAACTGACACATATTGAATTGTCATTGTTTTTTCTCTCTCTCTGTTACCGCAGCTTACCACACTTCCCTTGAAAAAGGTGATGTGAGTTTGTGTCCGTTTCAAGTGGACTGGCGGGAAGAAGTGTATCCACAGCTAGAGTTCAAGGAATCTTAATTGTTCCATGAGTAGGCATGTTCAGTGGGACTTCGTAAGGAGAACTTCGTGAGGAGGATTTCGCTGAAGAGAGTAACCCATTTACATGTAAATTAGGCACGTTATGGGGTACCATCTGCTAATCGCAGCGTGTTAGGCACACGCGGCCTCTTCCGTTTTGTTTAGAAGATTTCCAACCGTGTTTTCCCAATAGTGTGTTAAAAACTGTAGTCTGCAGAGTTTGAAGTATACAATGTAATATCACCGTACCTGGTGGAAAAGCACGTTAAACTCCCAAACACTCACATACCCTCGTGAAGCGGTTATTTATTGATTTTTGTGGCGTCGCTTTTATCATGCTTGGTACAGCTACAGAACCAGTTAGCACATCGAACTCCCAGAATAATTCAGTTTGGGAAGAAATGGGCGAATGTTGTTTTGTTAAATTACCAGCCTACCCAACACTGGTTATGGGCTGGTGATGGGTTGTAAATATGCTTCCAATATTTTATCTGTTCAGCAATCCACGTGCAGTGATGTAGTTAACATGATTCAAACCCGTGATAACGATCAATATGTACTCGAAATGTGTGTGCTTGTTTGTGTGTAATAACGGTTGATGACGTCACTTGATTTACATTCATACGTTGGATTTGATTGTAGCTGACAATCTAACTGCGGAATCGCAGACTGTGAAATAAAGAATCGTTTTGAATAATTATCGCCATTTTCATTCTGTCTGTATCTAGGTCTGTCTGTCTGTCTCTCTGTCTGTCACACACACACACCCACACACACACACCCTCACACACCCACACACACACTGATGCGCGCGCGGGCGCGCGCGCACACACACACACACACACACACACACACACACACACACACACACACACACACACACACACACACACACACACACACACACAGATGTATGTCATGTGTCACATTACTGACTGACTGACTCACTCACTCACTGACTGACTCACTGACTGACTCACTGACTGACTCACTGACTGACTCACTGACTGACTTAATCATAAAACAGGAAAACAAATCAAATTACGAGGACGCATCACAGTACTAATGTGCCTGTTATTAACGATGCATCAGTCAACTCAATGACATGAAACAATGTGTTGTGCATAAATGTTACTTTGCATCATAGGATGATAAATCAAGGCATTAAAAACATGATTAGAACGGGGCCAGATTAAACAGTACTTAAGATAACGCCGGTATAACAAGCGGGATATACTCCCCAGCTCTGTGTACGCCTGGGCACTTCCCGCTTTAAAGCTGGATGTACTCCCCACCTGAGCATAGGCTACTCTGGGGCACTTCCCGCTTTAAAGCTGGATGTACTCCCCACCTCTG
Organism: Batillaria attramentaria; assembly: GCA_018292915.2. NCBI lineage: Eukaryota > Metazoa > Mollusca > Gastropoda > Batillariidae > Batillaria > Batillaria attramentaria. The sequence continues at coordinate 1,849,445 of JACVVK020000058.1, forward strand.
CATAGGCTACTCTTGGGCACTTCCCGCTTCGATGTACTCCTCGCGTCTGTATAGGCTACTCTGGGACACTTCCCGCTTTAAAGCTGGATGTACTCCCCACCTCTGCATAGGCTACTCTTGGGCACTTCCCGCTTTAAAGCTCGATGTACTCCCCGCGTCTGTATAGGCTACTCTGGGGCACTTCCCGCTTTAAAGCTCGATGTACTCCCCGCGTCTGTAAAGGCTACTCTGGGGCATAGCCCGCTTTTATAAGGAGATCGACTCCCTTTAGTCTAAACCAGACATACTCCACCCTCACACGCCAGATTTACTCCCCCAAAGCTGGAAACACTCCTCTAGTATTACAAATCGCTTGTCTGCGTGTGGTTTAAAGACTAGAGGGAGTGCATCCAGCTTGAAAGCGGGAAGTGCCCCATATGAGTATACAGAGCTTGGGAGTACACCCCGTGTGTTACGCCGGTTATGCACGAGAGCACAATGGACCTATAGCATTCACGTGACACTGCTGTGACGCCCCGTCTCGCGAGACCACTCAGTCGCGAGACTAGACAGTTATCTCAACGTGCTGAGCAGTTAACCACACCCCCTTACCGCTGTGTGCCCAGCACTGGATGATTATCAGCTGATATTCACTACTTCACGAGAATCTATCACCGTCTTCATGGAAGTAGAGTAGCTGTTGAGTAAGTCGTCGCTCTTTTGTGTGCTTTATCGTGAAAATGAATCATATTTTGTCATGTACAGTGTATTTCCTACTTTCAGTTTCCAGTTCATTGTCTGGCCCGATGGCTACCAAGGGTATCATCGATAAATTGTGAAGAACAGTCGAACGTCGAACTCGGTTGTACACTGATAACTGACCAGATAACAGCTCTAAATGATTTTGAAACAACGCACCTGTCGATTAAAAGGACTGCATCTACGGTGGCTTTTTGGAAACTAGTTGATACTGAAAGCAATCAGACTAACACGTGTCACGTATCCGTTTGAAACCTGTACTCCGCCGTCTTTTTATTGGCACAAAGGTCTTATAATTTGGTGAAGAGTAGGGAGCGATTGAAACAAATACATTCTTCAAAAGTGAAATCCTTTCGGTTTGAGTGAGCCAAATTTGAAAATCGGTTTCCGACAGCCGTTAGCAGAAGTGAAGACCAAGGGACGCAACTCCTATTTCAGTCTCTGATCATTGTAATGATAGTTTGTGTATCCACGCTAAAACTTCTGTTAGTAGACACTCCGTTTCAGATATAATTACGACACAGAATAAGTATGAGAAAAAAAATATAGCAAGACGACCAAGAAAGGTGTACGATATCGGTGTATATCTGAGCCATGAAAGTCACGTTTACACAGTCATGATACAAATAATTAGGCAACCCTAATGACGGCATTAATGGCTGTCTCCTCACTTTCTGTCTAATTTCACTTTTCGTCCGTGCAAGATAGTTACAAGGGTCGGTGATGAGACTCTTCCGCTGTACCACTACAGAGCCAGCGACATCCCTGTACTGCTAGGTCTCGTATGCGGGTTGCAAAACTTGCAGACTAAGAAGTCACGGATTCAAAGTCGTTGTATTCATAAACGTACCGCCCCTCCCCCTCCTCCCACCCACCTTCCCCTGTTTCACTATCACCACAACCACCCTTAAAACTTAATCGACAATTGTCCTTTCACAGTGATGAAGAATCGCGAGTTGGGCTGTCCACCGCATGATAGGGGCTCCTACAACTTTCTATCATTTTCTTTAAATTCAAGCAAACAATGGTCATTAGTCTTAGTAGTCTCGGCTCATACGCTGTTTTGAAACCTAACTACAGCGTCGCTTGCGACATGACATGCGGCGTACCATTTCAGCCTCACTAAGCAGTGCTATGAAGTCCAAAAGGTTCTGGCGACTTTTAAAATCAACTCAACTCGCCAACTGTGTTCTGCAGAAATCATCAACAACAACACAACAGGATGGCGTCTGCCTCAGTTCAGTCCAGAGAGACGGAGTGTTCAGTTTGCCACGAGAACTTCATCACCCCTAAAATCCTGCCCTGTGCCCACCTTCTGTGTCGTCACTGTCTCGTCACATGGCTCAGGTCCGAAAATGACGCGCGGTGTCCTTTATGTCGCTACGCCATCGTGGATCCCAAAGACAAGGCCTGGAAAAGTTTGGATGACATCGCTGATTCGCTGCCTACCGACCTGGCCATGGAGGCTAGGGTGGAATGCGCGGCCATTCTCAGCAAGGATCACGTGTGTGGTGAGTGCCGCAACTCGCCGGCTAAATCCATCTGTCTCGACTGTGGGGAGATGCTGTGTACCGGCTGTACCACTTTCCATAAGAACTTTGTTGTCAGTCGTCATCACAAAGTGGAAGACCTGGCCACCATGACAGCAGAACGTCTGGCCTCCAGCCGTCGCTTGTCTTGTGCCACGCATCCTGACAAACAGTCCAAACTCTACTGCCCCACACACGGGGCCGCCATCTGCCATCTGTGCGCCACGTCCAAGCATCGTGCATGTCCGGAAGTGATGGAACTGGAGGAGAAAATGCAGGAGGCGCGTGCAGTGCTGGCGGAGCTGGCGGCCACACTGAAGGCCGGAGAGAGCAAGCTGGAGGAGGCGATCAGCGAGCTGGATCAGTATCTGGTGGACATGGAGAAAACAACACAGGCTACCCTGGCCGATATTGACCGCAAGTGTGACCGCCTGGAGAGCTCCGTGAAGAAATGCCGCCAGCGTCTCAAAGAACTGTCCAAGAAAGCCAACACTGACGCCAGAACTGCAGCCATTGAAAGAAAATCTTACTTCGTGGAGCGACGAGGCAGAATGAAGACACACCGTCGGATGGTGGAGCTGATTGGTCAGTCCATGCCCAGCGCATGCGTTGCTGATGATACGCTCACGATACTCCGAGCGAGAGTTCACGACCTTGACTGCGACACACGTCTGCCAGGAGGTACAACACCAATATCCATAGCAACGCTGTGGATAGATGACGAGGTGGTGGGTCGTCTAGAGCGCGAGATTTCAGAACTGGGCAGTTTGACGACAGCAGCAGCGTCACAAGCATCACCTTCATATAAAGCATTAGTACCAACAGCGCCGCCTATGTCAGAGGTATTCATGCACTTATTTCCTATTCTGTTCGTTGTTTGTTTGTTTATCTTTCGATTTAAAAAAAAATCCTGGTCAGAAGAGTCCAGGATGGGTCGCGAAAGCGGAAACAGAGGTCAGAAGAAGTTGGGTGAAAGTTTCGGAATTCAAAATTTTGGCAGACTGTGTTTTATCTACAGATATGAGATGCAAGTACACATTTAAAACGTCAAGACTGGAACCACCAGGCCACCCTGGAGTATGTTGTAACCGTTTTTCTAAACCTATCTAGATAAAAAAAAAACAAAACCAAAACAAACCATCACATTCTGTTTTGACAAAAAGCTGAAAAATCTTGCTCTTACACTGCAAGGATACACAAAAGATGCCCCAAACGTTATGAAAATTTTAACCCCTCAGAAAACACATCACAGCGAATTTTGAACAGTGGCGATTGCTTGTGTAAGATCGTGGCGTTGTGTGCTTCTGCCTGTATAAGTATAGGCATGGCAGGCATCGCATCATTACGTCTTCAGAGACTTGTGGGTTTTTGAAAAGGTTCTTGGCCGCTTGTGATGACTATAATTGGGTATTGGTATTGGTAAATTCTATAGCCACATTACCATGGTAAGGGAAATTCGGGCAGCTCCCCCCACCCCACCCCCTCCCGGGGGAGCGCGTCACCATGGTACGGCGCCATCCATTTTTTTTCCCTGTATGCATAGCGTTGATTGGTTGTTGTTGTTTTTTTTTCCGTTCCGCGGGCCCTCCCGTTCGCAATGGGATTTTAACGTGCCCACTTGATGATGTGTGTGCTTGTGTACATGATACCGAGACAGGCACCGTGAACGAGTCTGCACGTGATATTGACTCGATTTTGTAAGGCAAAATCCCTCCAAATTCCTGTCCAGCAGGGACTCGAACCACGCAGCTCAGGATCCGATTTCGGATACCTTAACCACTAGCTGACGGATTGCCATTGATACATACCCTGGCTACTTCAAGACCAGTTGTAGTCTACTCTGAGCACTGAGACCTTCACTTGCAATTTCAGCAAACGGTAGGTGTGTGTTTGGGACTTTAACGTCCTTTTCCACCACGTAACGGTGATATCAAACACGGGGCATCGGAGAAAAAAGGTCAGTACAAATATTTGACGCCAGCCGGGATTCGAACTCACGACCCGAGCGTTGAGAGTCCACCGCTCTACCGTTCGGCTGACCCGGCTCCCCAATTCAGTAAAGTAAAAATCACTTGTTGTTGTCATCTTGTACTGTAATTGTAATCTAACTGCGGATCTGTACAGGAAACCTTTCTGCTGTTACCAAGCTGGAAATTTCACACGAACCACGGGAAGAACATCTTGCTGAGTAACAACCAGCAGACGGCGGAGAGAGTCGGAGGAGGAGAAGACGACGCAGTGGTGGTATCCAACGAACCCATGCAACACGGAATGATTTATGAGGTGCTCTCTCTCTCTCTCTCTCTCTCTCTCTCTCCTTAATACATTATTTTAAAAGTTATTATTAGTTTCAGAGCCGTTGAAAACTATCCGTAGTATGTTGTTTTCGATGGTCTTCTTTTCTTTCAGCAATTGTTGTTTTTGTAACTAGAAGGGAAGCCGGGAAAGCCGAATGGTAGAGCGTTGGACTTTCAATGCTCGAGTCGTGAGTTCGAATCCCGCTTTGGGCAAGATACCTGTGAGGGCCTTTTTTTTGTTGTTGTTGCCCTCTGTATTTGATATTACCCATACGTGGTGGAAAAGGACGTTAAGCTCCAAAACACCGACACACTCACCCTTGTAACGAGAGTGAGTGAGTTTTTAGCCGCGCAAGCCACCCTTTGTAACTAGAAGCGAATAGCGAATAATATAGTACGGTAATAATGGTAATGGTAGTATTATTGCATCCCAGGTGCGAGTGGACGAGAACTGTGGCTACTCCGGTAACTATTTCGTGTGTGGTGTACACAGCCAAGATCCGGCGACTATCACTTTGCCTAAAGATCCCACAACACAGGCGTCCGTTCTTATCTTCTCTGGTGTCGTCATTGAGTTCGACTCCGTTCGGATCTATGGCGCTCGGGTCTGTCTGTCTGTCTGTCTGTCTGTCTGTGTGCGTGTGTCTGCCCAAACTTAGCACAAACAAAGTTGACTTGAAAAGTTTTCACGTATACAGTTTGAATGACCTTGGGGCCAGGGGTCAAGGTCAGAGGAAATTGGGGGGGGGGGGGGTTCGGAAATTAAGCTTTTGCCTTATCTGCTTTGACAGTTTTGGAAAGTCTTTTTGAGTGACCTCTGGTAAAGGTCAATGTCACACAAGAGTTATAAATGCTTTACCGTTGTGGTTTGCATCGATACCCCCCTCCCCCCCCCCCTCCTTTTTATTATCAGCACACTTGTCGATTAAATTACGGAATCCGGCATTCCCCTTTGGCGAAGTTGTATTTGTCCGTTGTCCCCAGAGCGTGTTTTGCTATTCTAATCCTTGTAACACACTAGCGGCCATAATATTATTCGTTCTACTAAATGAAAATAACTTACCTTGCATTTTGAAATATTTAATCCTACAGAAAGCGCTGATGCCTCCACTCTTTCTGTAATATCTCAACTTTCATTGCTTTAAAAATGTCTGTAAATAATTCTTGCACATACCAAACCTATTTTATGTGTTTGTTTTTTATTATTGACCTAGAATCTTCATTTGTCATTCTTATTATATTTCGAGCTGCGAGTTCAAAGGCGATTTTCCATTTTATACTTGTTACTTAAATTAATAGACAATAAAGTATTTTTGATTTTGAATTTCAGTTGACACTGATTTTGCGTACCCGTGTTTTTTTGTTGTTTTTTTTTCACCTCAGAGTTCATCGAACGTTGGCGCACAATTGCTGGCAAGTAGTTTACCTGTAGGAAGCCGTGTGGGATTGCTAGTGGACACCGTTAACAGTCTCCACCTGTATGTGGACGGATCTCGCCAGGGTATAGCTGCCAGAGGGATCAAACAGCCTTGCTACGCCTGGTTTGACGCGGGGTATAACTTCAGAAAGGTAAGACACAAGAGGAAGTTCGCGCGGTCAGAAGACGTGGTTGTTTTGCATTAAGAGGTCTACATATCCGTCAGCCTGATGTAAATCGGGAGTGGTTTTAGTCCTAACCAACAGTGAACATGGTGTTTTTCCCTGTTTGTCGTGTAATATGCCGCTACACGAATATAATATTTGTTTTTTTTTTATATATGCGCTTAGTACTTACCTTTGTTTTACCTAGTTGTAATGGGGAGCCGGGGTGGCCGAATGGTAGAGCGCTGGACTTCTGATGCTCGGGTCGTGAGTTCGTATCCTGGTGGGGCAAATATTTTGTGCTGGCTTTTTCATCGTTGCCCCGTCTTTGATATCACCCGTATGTGGTGGAAAAGGACGTTAAACCCCCAAACACCCACACACCCATGTTATATTCAGTGGAGTGAGCGAGTGAGTTTTTACCGCGCAAGCCAGAAAGACTAATTCGCGGCTGAGTGTGCCTGCACTACATGAAAAAAAAGTAACGTTTGACAAAGGATGCAAACTGATCTACGGGAGAGTATAAACCTAGGACATGCAGGAGACGGCGCACCTTCATGCTAATTCATCGAACTCCCGATTACCAAAAAAGCGTAGAAAACAAACAATTACAACTAGGGTGGGTGTGTGGGAGTTTAACGTCCTTTTCCACCACATCCGGGTGATAATCAAAGACGGGGCAACGATGAAAAAGCCAGCACAAGTATTTGGCCCAAGCCAATGCTCTACCATTCGGCCACCCCGGCTCCCCCCTGAATATAACATTTTTCCACGTTCATGGGCAAGCATCTGTGGTACAAACGCACGTCACTGCCGATCTCCCGCAGAGACGATTTTGCAAGTGTAACTCTGACAATGACGTAAGAAAACGTGCGTCATCGATGGTGACATGTACGGTCCGCCGAACGCGCTTCTCCTCCTCAGTGAGTGCCGTCTGTGCGTATGTGTGTGCGTGCGGCTGTGTGTGTGTGAATTGTGTCCAGGCCCGTTTCTTCGAAAATACTCAACCGAATGGCTTCAAATTTGGGGTATCCAAATATATCAAAATGTTACATTAGGCGATTCAAGCGTGTGATGATTGCTTAAGTGATTTGGGAGTTATCGCCCTTTTGAGTCAAGTTGGTTGTCTTTCGTGTACAGGCGTAATATTTATTTAAATCACTCAATTTTTTGGCAGTAGATAGCTTGAATACGGACTCTGAACTGATTCACTACTAGAAAATGGTCGCTCTTATATTTTTTATGTAAACCGAGCCTGAGTTGACATTGCATGTGAACCCAGTTCAGATGCCTATTTCTCCGAAAATACTGAACCGATCGATTTCAAATTTGGGGTTTCTAAATGAATCAAGATTGTTGAATAGAAGGCCCGATCCAGGTACGATTGCACACATGATTTGCGAGTTATCGCCCTTTTCAGAAAAAGTGGCTTTCTGGCGTTTAAAGGCGTAATATTTACCTAAACTACTCCATTTTTTGGACATAGATAGCACGAATACGGACTCTCAACTAAGTGAATTTTGGAGGTTGTCGCTTTTATTCTTTTGTCGTAAGCCGTACCTGATGAAAGTGCTGGTGAACACACTTTAGATCTCAAAATCGCTCCTACTATACATAGATAATGAGCCTGGGGTGCCATAAAAAATATACAAAAAAATTAGAAAAATTCACTGCAGCCGTTATCGTCAGTTGACTCGAAAATTTGTACTCACAGCACATTTCCTCTACAAGCCACACGCCTCACAAACATCGAAGAAGAGACGCACGCGCACTGACGTAAAGTAAGTGCGTCATGTTTGATTGACGTGATGCTGTTTTTTCTTGGGGGTGTCTCGCCACTTTCTTTCCGAATTCCTCTGGTTGGAGACGTGGTGTATTTTACTTCTACTATGTCGCCATCTTCGTGCAATCGCAGAGAAGACACGGGATATAACAGAATACAACTCCAATACTTTATGAACAGAATATGCACGGAGAACAAATTCATGAAAGAAGAAGAACCCAGAACGCTGTGCAGGGCTGCTTACGTACTGAACAGGTCAGATCCATCGCAGAAAAGGCACGCGCGCACTGACGCAAAAGGCAGTATCAGCGTAGTTTTTCCGACGTCATGTTTGATTGACGTGATACTGGCATTTCTTGGGGATGTGTCGCCACTTTTTGGACGTTCTCTATGTGTAGACGGGGAAAGCGGGAGTTTCATTGATGTGGTGTGCTTTGTTTTTCCCACTGACTCTCACTCAATAGCATAGTAGAGTGAGAGAACACCACATAGGTCTCAATGGAGCACAAACGCGGCTCGCGCGAGTCTGTGTGTGTGTGTGTGTGTGTGTGCGTGTGCGCGTGCGTGCGTGCGTGTGAGTGTGTGCGCGCGCGCGTGTGTATGTCTGACATAACACATAGTTAGAAAACGTTCGCCGCGCAGACTTGTCTGTTAAACATATTGGGTCGGTATTAATTCGATCTTTACACTGCGCACGCAGCAGCAACACTTCAATTTTCATGGGCCTGCTTTCATTGCAAGAACTGTATCAAAGTTATTACGCCAAATGTATTATGCGTCATCCCAGTGAGGAAAAACGTCATAGATTTCAAAGAATACAACTTGACGTCTCTCTTCCAAAAACAAGATTGGTGTGACAGCCCGGTCAGTTGTTTCCATTCAGAGAGAGAGAGAGAGAGAGAGAGAGAGTGTGTGTGTGTGTGTGTGTGTGTGTGTGTGTGTGTGTGTGTGTGTGTGGATACATGGCATTACAAAAGAACGACCGTGACGATAGCAGGTGATCAAACGGAAACAACATATTGGGCTGGTGGCCATCTTGTTAATACTTGGGACAGAACGCACCTGCAGTGGCACAATTAGACACATCTAAGTGAACTAGCGTTTCGTACACCGCTGCCACACATACAATTGTACTGTATTCTTTTTCCTGGCAGATCAGTACACTACCACTGACGGGCGTGATGTGAGAGTTGTGTCCTTATCAAGCGAAATGAGGACGAGGAAATGTTTCCACTGTTGAAATTCACACTGGGATGAACTGTCTGCTGAAACCTGCTGTCCACAGCTGGAATGAAGTGTGACGTATTGTGTGTTAGGCTACCAATTATATGCTCACAGATCGTTCTGAGCTGTTTTTGTGGTATCTATCATCACACCACTTAGACACCTGGACAGTGACAGCGTCTGTAATTATGCTGGTCCTACACGTTGCTAGAAGTCGCCCTATCCCTGTCCTGTCCACTATCATCTAGCCGACTGGTGGAGGGTCCCTCGCCGTACACGTCGATAGTTGAGCGATAGCCCTGTAGTACGCGTTTACCATATACGGAAAGTCACGCGAGACTACTCTCCCTTGAAGACAAAATGGCGGCTCCCATGGCGGACTACGATTTAGATGATTCAGAAGAAGAGTTGGAAGTGATTGCGGCCGCTGTTGCTATTCTTGCGGAAGAAGACGAACCGTGTAGTTTCGTCCCTCGTATCCCATATGCTTGAAATTTCTCTCACTAGCTCGATAAACCTTGCTTTGGCACAGTCGTCCACCTTCTCGGCCATCTTGAACACGTCACGACTCACGTGACCACCCCACTGTTGATTGGTCGCTGAATGCTAGACTGGCGACCAGTGGATAGAAATTTAGAAGCCAGTTCTATCGCGGATATATAACGATATATTGCTGTCCGCAGAGATGGATAGACTAGCGGATGACTATCGGAACGGATTAACGGCCGATAGTCGATAGGATAGTGCGAAAACTATCCACGTGTAAGGCAGCCTTAGTGCTGGCACAGAGCCGAGAGAAGCGTACTCGATGGCGCGGCGACCACACCGCTGAGCGCTCCAGTAGTGTAACAACAGTCGTAGAATGATTTTAATGTTCGACCGCTCGCGAAAAGTGTGAGCAACATTGTATCGCATTAAGAGCTGTGCTAATCATCAAGATAGAGTATTTCGAGCGTACAAGTGCAGTCACGAGCGGAACTGTACCAATACATACCTTAGCTTAGTAAACATGGAACAATTAACCCTTTTGACGCTGACATGATGATTGTCTCCCTTTACTCATAGACATAGCTTACATGTACTTCCTAAATCTTGAACTGTCGACTTTTAAAAGATAACAGAATTAAAAAAAAAATTGTTTTGTTAATCTTTTCACGATGTTGGCTTTATTATTTTTTTTTCACTTATACACTTATGTATCATTACTTTCGTCTAAAACTGAGGTCTACGAGCAGAACGGAGCTTGCGAGGAGCAGAAATCTATGTATATAGCTGGCAAAAGCTACAAGAACAGCAGTTTCTTGGCAATTTTGTTTTTCCGCAGCAAAATAGAAACAAAAACGGCAAAATAGCAGGGTTTATTTTTTTTTCTGAACTGTGCTTAATCTTCTCATATTCGCCCCG